>CAMZMU010000039.1:37369582-37853234 GCA_947311845.1 Poa pratensis
AGCATCGTCAGACACCGACATAAGGTCACCATAGTCCCGCAGCTGAAGGAGGGAAGCAAAATCTGCCCAAGAGGAGTGAGCACCTTGTCCTTGGTCATCCATGAGACAGCTCTCTTGTCGGTGTGGAAGTGAACAGTAGCATAGAACTGGAGAACGAGGTGCTCATCAAAGTCTTCATGTAAGTTGATATAGTTCAGATCCCAAACTCTTCACAGATGTCCAGGGACTCACCAAAGTAGTCAAGATGTGCTCTCATATGGTCTGTGTTGATGCAAAACTGCTTCACCACTTTGGTCTTGAAACGGGGAAGCACCTCATTGAAAATCTTCTCTTGAAACTGAGAATGGAATAGGGGATTCTGGTAGCGGGGATCCTTGGTCACGACATAGGGATTTTCCTTCTTTCCTTGACAAAAGCTTGAGGTGACATCCTCATGAGAGAGGCAGTCTTCTTGGCAGCAGCTTTGGCTTGAGCAGACTGCTGACGGCGAGTGAGCTTCTCTGGAATGATTTCAGGTTCATCACTAAGGTCCTTGTCCTTGCGAGATCTCTTGGGAGCCCGAGCTGAACTGCCCCCACGGCCCTTGCTAGGTCCTAAGAAAGCAGAGACAGATAGCACAGGGGATAAGTATTGCAAAAACAAACATGATCAAAAAGAGAAGAATCGAAATTGCCCAGTTTCTGGAAAACACCAGATCAACGGTAGTACCGTTTGACAACCGGTAGTACCGGTGCAGCGGTAGTACCGCTCCTAGGAGCGGTAGTACCGCCAGCTCCAGATCTAGCGGTTTGACCGACGAAACTGACCCGATCTATGGGATCGTCCAATGAAACTTTGCAAGTATATTCTAAACTGAGTACCAACTATTCCCTACTACTTCTACCACAGAGTTGCAAGAAAACAATCTCTATCGAATCTCAACGAATCAACTAGGTTGAGAGAGAGAAGAGGAGTTTTACCGGAACTCATTGTGGAGAGGAAGAGGGAGGAGAAGGTCCTCGAGCCACCCCACGGCCGGAGAGGGGCTGTCGTGGCCGGGGAGCTCTCCCGGCGGCAATGTGCGACGGCGGCGGCTGCGGTGAGAGAGGACGTGGGGGTCGGGTGTGGGGAGGTAGAATGGGAAAAACTACCCCCCACGCCCCACTTAACCCCACTGTCAAAAAACCCTCAGCGGTACTACCGCTGGCCCAGCGGTAGTACCGCCCGCTGGCACTATCGGTAGAAGAAACGGTGAAACCGCGCCTGGCAACCACGTTGTCCTGGCGGTGTTACCGGATTTTAGCGGTAGTACCGCTACTGGTGCTACTGGAAGGTCTAGTGATAAAACCGCATCTGGGAGGTGCGAGAGCATCCTCAGCCAGAGCGGTAGTACCGCCAGAACGCCGGTAGTACCGGTACCTGATGACTACGGTATTTAGAGTGGTAGTACTGTGCCTGGGACAGCTCCCAGGCAACGGTAGTACCGTTTCCAAACACCGGTAGTACCGGGCGCCTGAAACGCGCATTTCCGCCGAGAAGATCATAAAAGTTTTTGCAATTTTGGAAAGGAGAGATCTTATGGGATAGAGGTTGGCTTAGGATGGAGTTTGGAACTGGGGGAGGAGAAACAATCCGAGTTTGCAAGAAGCAAGAGTGAAAGGCCAAACTCAAATGCTCTCCACAAAAAGAGGTCTAAAAAACCCGAATAAGATCAAATGAAGATCAACTCCTCATAAGGAGGAGGGCGGTGGCCTAGGCCACCATGTATGAGCAATTATCAACCCAAAACCGCGAAGATATATCTTGGGTTCAAGGCCAATACTCATCGTTTAAGCACAATTTGTCACCGAGTGACCAAATGAAGCACGAATTGTCTATGTGCGCATAATAGAAGTAGTGTTGACTCATGAGTTGAGCTACACTCCCCCTATGTCCATGCATGCATCTAAACTAGTTACGATGTCTACTAGGGTACTTGTGCAAGGCGGTCAAGCAAAGTTGCTCGCATCAATGACATTTAGTTCATTCCTCAACTCTCGAAATCTTGGTTCATCAAGGGCCTTGGTGAATATATCCGCAAGTTGATCCTTGGTTCCTACAAAAGAAAGGTCAATGTTGCCCCTCTCCACATGCTCCCGGATGAAATGATGACGAACTTCAATATGCTTCGTCTTGGCATGTTGCACGGGGTTGTGGGCGATCTTGATAGCACTTTCATTATCGCACATGAGGGGCACCTTGGAGAAGATAATACCATAATCCTTCATAGTTTGCACCATCCATAAGAGTTGAGCACAACAACTTGCGGCGGAGATGTACTCGGCTTCGGTGGTGGAGAGAGCAACACAATTTTGCTTCTTGGAAGACCAACACACCAAGGAGCGGCCAAGAAATTGACAACTCCCGGATGTAGACTTCCTATCCTTCTTCTCTCCGGCATAATCCGCATCCGAGTAACCCATGAGATGAAAGCTTGAACCCTTGGGATACCAAAGACCAAAGTTTGGGGTATGAAGCAAATATCGAAAGATGCGCTTAACCGCCACTAAGTGGCTCTCTTTGGGAGCCGCTTGATACCTTGCACACTTACCCACACTAAACATAATATCCGGTCTAGATGCACAAAGATAAAGCAAAGAGCCAATCATAGAGCGATAGAGTTTTTGATCGACATCGTTACCCTCGGTGTCGGTGTGGAGGTCGACGGAGGTGGACATGGGTGTCTTGTAAGATTTGAGCTCCGTCATCGTGAACCTCTTGAGCATGTCTTGGGTATATTTGGCTTGATTGATGAAGGTACCTTCCCTATATTGCTTCACTTCAAATCCTAGGAAGTACTTCAACTCCCCCATCATGGACATCTCAAATTTGCTTGTCATTAGCTTTGCAAACTCATCATTGAAAGCATTGTTAGTAGAACCAAAAATGATGTCATCTACATAGAGTTGGCATATGAAAAGATTGCCACCCACCTTCTTGGTAAAGAGGGTGGGGTCAATAACACCAACTTGGAATCCACGGTCTACAAGAAACTCTCGAAGGTGCTCATACCACGCACGTGGGGCTTGTTTAAGGCCATAGAGCGCCTTGTCGAGCTTGTAAACATGGTCCGGATGGTTGGGATCCTCAAACCCGGGAGGTTGCTTAACATATACCAACTCATTAATAGGACCATTAAGGAAAGCACTTTTAACATCCATTTGTTGCAATTTAAAGTTATGATGAGATGCATATGCAAGCAAGATGCGAATAGATTCAAGACGAGCAACGGGGGCATAGGTTTCACCGAAGTCAACACCTTCGACTTGAGAGTAGCCTTGTGCCACCAATCTTGCCTTGTTTCGAATGACAATGCCGTTCGAATCTTGCTTGTTCTTGAAGACCCACTTGGTGCCGATGACGTTCTTGCACCCATTTGGCCTTGGCACCAACTTCCACACCTTGTTGCGCTTGAAGTTATTGAGTTCTTCATGCATGGCATCAATCCAATCATGATCTTCAAGAGCTTCATACACCTTCTTGGGCTCGATGAAGGACACAAAAGCATGGTTGGTGCTAAAGCTTGCCAATTGTTTTCTTGTGACGACCTTGCTTTGGACACCTCCAAGAACTTTGTCCAATGTATGCTCTAAGCGAGTTAATTTTTGCTCTCTTCGCAATTCTCTTCTCTTCTTGGTCTCCTCCGAAGTTTCTTGAGAGATGACTTGATCATTTCCTTCATCATCGGAGTCATGTGCATTGTTTTGATCTTGAGCTTGATCTTGATGTGGACCACCTTGATCTTGTTCTTGATCATTGTCGTGTGCACCATCTAGAGCTTGGTCTTGAACATCAAGTTGTGGAGAGGAACCACTAGGTTGATCTTGTTCTTGACCTTGCTCACTTGTTTGAGGGCTCGGAGTTTGTTCTTGGTTACGGGGAGGATCTTGAGTTGGTGATGGTATGACTTGAGGAGGAGCTCGAGGAGGATCTTGAACTTGAGGAGGATCCTCTTCAATGGGACGAATGTCCCCAATTGCCATCCTTCTTAGAGCGAGCTCCATAGGTACATCACCTACAACATTAGGATCAACTTGCCCCACTTGGGAGCCATTATCCTCATCAAACTTCACGTCACTAGATTCTTCAACTTGACCGGTGGTCTTGTTGTAGACTCTATAGCCGTGAGAGTTTGTGGAGTAACCAACAAAGATACCCTCTATAGATCTAGTCTCAAACTTAGATAACCGGTTACCTTTCTTGCGAATGAAGCACTTGCATCCAAAGACACGAAAATAAGAAAGATCCGGTTTCTTCCCAAGAAGAATCTCATATGGGGTCTTGTTCAATAGCTTGCGGAGATATAACCGATTTGTTGCATGACAAGCGGTGGAGATGGCTTCGGCCCAAAAGTTAACGGAGAAGCATACTCCGCAATCATGGTCCTAGCCGCATCCATAAGAGTCCGGTTCTTCCTCTCCGCAACACCATTTTGTTGAGGGGTGTATGGAGTGGAATATTGATGAGCAATACCCTCTTCACTAAGAAACCCCTCCACGGTGTAGTTCTTGAATTCGGACCCATTGTCACTTCGAATTGTCATGATCTTCTCTTGATATTGGCGTTGAGACATGTTGATGAAGTCAATGACTCTTTGTTGAGTCTCACTCTTTTTCTTGAAGAAATAGACCCATGTGTATCTTGAATAGTCATCAACAATCACCAAGCAATACTTCTTCCCACCAAGACTATCATAAGATAATGGACCAAAAAGGTCCAAATGAATGAGCTCAAGAATCTTGTCGGTGGTAATCTTCGTCTTTGATGGATGGGCTTCTCCATGTTGCTTTCCTAGAACGCATGATCTACACACACGATCTTTGGAAAACTTAATATCGGTTAGTCCAAGAATGTGATCACCACTTTGAAGATCATGGAGTGTTCTCATATTGGTGTGGGCTAGTCGGCGTGCCAAAGCCAACCCACATCAACTTTAGCCATTAGACAAGTCGCGGCCGACATGCTCTCTTTCGAGAAATCAAGCACATACATGCCGTACTCGACATGTCCAACAAAGACTACTTTAAGAGATCCCTTCACGGTGATGATCACACTCTCGTCATCAAAATAACACCCATAACCACTTTTAGTAAGTTGATAGACGGAGAGTAAGTTGTAACCAAGGGACTCAACGACAAGTACATTCTTGATAGAGACTCTCTAGCAACAACGACCTTGCCTCGTCCCAATACCTTAAGCTCGCGGTTGTCACCAATTTTGACTCGTGAATATTGAGGTAGAGGAGGTTCAATATCATCCACCAAGTCAATGCGTCCGGTCATGTGTTGGGATGCGCCACTATCCACCGTCCATCGACCCGCACCGGACGCCACACCCTACAAGGAATCAAGACTTTGATTTAGGTACCCATTTTTCGATGGGTCCTTTCTTGTTAGTCACAAGGGTCTTTGGAACCCAAATAGTCCAATGATAATCATCACCATAAGAAGTGCCAACATATTTAGCATAAACATGACCATCTTAGATTTCATAAGAACATAAGATGGGTTATATTTGCCGGCAAAGTCATTATGGGTAGGAAGGTCCCTTGTGACCTCACCACCCACAATGGTGTTGGTTCCTTCTCTTTAGCCAACTCCCCCTCCTTCACAAAGATAATAGCTTTTGAAGAGGGAGAAGGCTTCTTCTTCTTGTTGTTCTTCTTCTTTGACTTGGTAGAGAAACCAAGTCCTTCTTTCCAATTTGATCCTTTTGATTGCTCAAAAGGTCATTGAGGTTCTTTTCTCCTTGGGCACAAGCCATAATGCCCTTCTCAAGTTGAGATTTCAACTTAGCATTCTCTTCAACAAGGTTAGCATGCTCACAACAAATAATAGATTTAGCAACAATTTCATTTGATGTGGATGCAATAACTTCTTTCACTTGTTGACCTAGGAATTGATCATGAGACTTCTCAAGTTTGGCAAAAGACTCTTTGAGGGTTTTGAGTTCCTCATCAAGTCTCTTGTTTTCCTTCTCAAGTCTAGCATGTTCAATGCCTAGCTCAAGCTTCTCATTCTTATAGACTTTAGAAGTAGCAAGAGCATGTTCATGATCCTTTTTAACTCTAGACATGTCAATAGCATAGGATTCCTAAATTAGATAGGCCTCCTCAAGAGACCTCTACGAGTTTGCTCCTTTTCAAGAGCGATAGAGAAATCCGCTATCTCATTAGCATAGTCAACCTCACGGTTTGCCATGCCCGAAATGATCTCCTCCTTTTGATCTACAAGAGAGTTAGTTTCCTCAAGTTGCTCCAAAGAGCATCAACATTCACTTTGTCTTCTCCCTTAAGATTAGCTAGCCACAAGTCCACCTCATTTGGACTTTGGGCTCCTTCACAACATTCTCTACACAATCCAATAAGGAAGGAGGTGTAGAGGCAATAGGTTTAGGAGAAGGAGTTACCGAGGTGGCTTTTGCCATGAGACATGTGTAGGGAATGGACTCATTTTCATTGGGGGATTCAAATAGGGATGACGGTGTAGAGGAAGGTGTAGCTATGGCAATGCGAGCGGTAGCTACAACTTCATCTTCATCTTCATCACCGGACATGTATTCTTCCAAAACTTTTCTATCTTGAACACACAAGGCATTGGGAACCCTCTTCTTCACGTAGTTCTTGTTGCCGTTGCCCTTGGACTTGTCTTTTCTCACAAGCTTGCCATTGTGGTCCTCTCGATTCTCCCAAGGACAATCGGCAATGTAGTGATTGAGATTACTACAATTATAGCAAGTCTTTGGACGGTCTCCTCTTGGTCTTGCAACGAAGTTCTTCTTAGCAAAAGGTCTTGATGAAGATCTCTTGGAACGGTTGCCCCAAAGGCTCTTGAAGCAAGGGCCATGTGCTCATAATAGTCTTGCTTGGTGTCTCCGTATCCTCCTCTTCAACTCCATGTTCAAACTCTTCTTCACTAGTGATGGCCGTGGACTTCAAAGCAACATTTGGAGATTGTCCCGCAAGTCCCTTTGCCGAGCTTGAGCATGAATAGAGCTCTTGACAACCATCCCAATGGATACAAACTCGTTGAGCACGGTGTTGGAGTCAAGTGTTGAGAAGTCCGGTCTTGATCGAATTGTTTGAGCCAAGCCTTGATTTGAGGAGTGATGGCCTTGAGAAACTTGCGCTTGATCCAATTATCACTAATCTTCTCAAAACCGAAATCATTCAAGGTGATGGCAAGAGCGGAGAGTCTTCGATAGAGATCTTCGGGGGTCTCATCTTCATTCATCACAAACTCATCGGCTTCATCTTGAACCGCTTCATACTTGGAAAGTTGAATGCTTTTGTTCCCCAAGAACAAGTTATGAAGATTCTCCCAACATTGCTTTGCCGTCGTGCACATACGGATATGCGTGCGATAAGTTGGGCTGGCGGCCGTTTGTATCATGTGCATGGCGGTGGCGTTGAGTTGATGATTGGCCTTCTCCGTTGGAGTCATGTTGTGTGGGTCTTGAGGATGGAAGCCTTGCTCTAAAATGTCAATCAAGAAAACACAACAACTAGACATGTGTGAACGCATAGAGAATTGCCAATTAGGAAAGTCTTTTGGATCAAGCTTAGGAGGTGCGCCCATATTGGCGATGTGTGGCGGAGAGACGTGTTGGTGGATTGTGTTATACACTTGTTCCGGTGGAACATTAGCATACACCCCCGGCGGCTTCCTTGGGGTTGAGTTACCATCCTCGGAGTTCTTTGTTTCGGGATTGGCTTGCGCCTTTCCGTCCGCATTGACAATACCCGTAGAAGGAAGAGTATCTAACTTCCCGGGACATTTTCCAAGGAGGGTAAATCAACCTTAGGAGGATCCGGTTTCCCTAGGAACTCCTTGAACATTTCTCGCATCGATTCCTTCATGCTTATGTTGAGGTTGGTAGTGATCTCGGTATTGAGATTCGATATCTCACTCTTGAGTTCACTAACAACCTCACCAAAGCGTTCATTAGTAACCGATGCGAGAGGGTCCACGACGTCCGACATATTCTCTTAGGCGGTGAAGCCTTAGATAAGAGACGAGGCTCTGATACCAATTGAAAGATCGATATGTCGACTAGAGGGGGGGTGATTAGGCGACTACCAAATTTTAATTCTTTTTCGATTAATTAGGGCTTGAGCAAAGTATAACAAGGTTGACTAGATGTGCACTAGGTGATAGCAACCTATGTGATACGCAAGGTAAATAACGTAGCGGAAGCAACAAGTAAAGGATAGAAATAACCGCAAAGTGGAGACACGGAGATGTTTCCCGTAGTTCCTTCCCAAGGGAAGTACGTCTACGTTGGAGGAGTGTGGAGCCACCTAGGCGCTCCAATAGCACGGATGTGCTCACTCTATTCTCCGTGAGCTTTACCCGTGGGGGTTTGGCTCTTCCACTATGAGGTCACCTTGATGGCGTTGACCAAGCCGGTACACAAAGGTTGAGGAACTCCACAATGAGTTGGAGCCTCCCAACAATGTCCCGGACCGCCTCGCAACAAGTTGAGGCTTCCGAAACGCACAAAGGTCTCCTAGGGTTACAAGCAACCCCAAGAGAACAAGTATCACAAAGGAGAATGAACGGATTCGAAATTCCTTCGGTGAGATTGTAGATCTAGATCTCCTCTATCACTCCTCAAAGTATCACGGCGATTGTGTGGTTGGAGTGGGAGATCTTGGAAGTTTGAATCTCGGCAGCAATGGAGGAGAGAGAATGTAAATCGCAGCCTTTCATTGGGGAAGAAAGGGTCTTTATATAGGGGCCCCAGAAAATCCAACCGTTATGCACAAAAATGTGCACAACGGTACTACCGCTGGCAAACAGCGGTACTACCGCTACTGCCCTTCACATAGTACCTCAGTGGTTCCGATGCTCAGTTGCAGCGGTAGCACAGAGTGCTACCGTAGTTACCAGGCACCGATACTACCGCCAGAACTCACCGGTACTACCGTTGTCATGCCTCGAATAAATTCGTGGTATTCCATCGGTAGTACGTGGGGGGTACCGGAGAGATACCGTTGGAGACAGTGGCTAAAACCATCTGAACAGTATCCCCAGCGGTACTTCCAGCGGTAGTACCGTTGCTGATGGCAACGGTACTTCCAGAGGTAGTACCGCAGGAGAGGACTGCCTGCGTGCTGCAGCAGTACTACTCCAGAAGGAGCGGTACTACCGCTGCCTACTGGCGGTACTACCGCCAGGACAAATTCAGCCTGGGCAGATTTTTGAGCCCCTCTCTCTTCCATATGAGAACTTCTCGTGTTGATGTTTTCATCCCTGTTCAAACTCAAGAACACGATTAGTTCAGTGGGTGTGTTGTTATTAACTCCAAAACAGAGGAAGAGCCTAGCATGCTCTTTCAGTGTGCACCTCCTCAACTAGTGCAGATTCCATCTACTACATCACAAGCACAACCTGCTCAGGCATATCCAGCACCGCAGCAAGTACAACAAGCACAGGTATATTCCATACCACCACAAACACAGTCTACTCAGGTGTATACTGCACCAGTACCAGCGCAATTGACACCAGTATACATGGTGCCAGCACAACCCGTTACGGGAACACAAATGGCAGCAGCCGTGCACCAGATGCAGCAGGGAGATGAACAAAAATATCCCGTAACTCGCGGGCAGATGAACATGATCCAGCGAGGACGTCCCTCCAATAGAGAGCAAAAATTACACACTCGACACGTCAATATGGTGGTCATGGCACCCCCAGCCATCACAATTTTTTTGAAAGGATCAGAAACTCTGATTATCTTCAATCGAGAGGACCATCCACCCGCAGTATATCGACCAGGGCATGCAGCCTTAGTACTCGACGCCCAAATTGGAGGATACGCCATGACCAAGGTCTTCATGGACGGAGGTAGTGGACTCAACATAATCTTTGCAGATACGCTACGCAGAATGAACAAACCAGTCGAAAATCTGCCAAAATCCGCAAATACCTTCCATGGTATCGTTCCAGGCAAAGCAGTGCTCCCAGAAGGTGTTATACAACTCGATGTTACGTTTGGAGATCCTATTCACTTCAGAACCGAGTCGATTGAGTTCGAAGTGGTCGATTGGAAATCACAATACCATGCAATACTTGGGCGCCCCACTTTCGCTCGATTCATGGCCGTCCCACACTACGCCTACCTCAAGCTCAAAATGCCAGGGCCAAAAGGAGTCATCACGATCAACGGGAACTTTCAAAGGTCAGATTCATGTGACCGTGACTTCAGCAAATTTTCAGAGATGTACGGGATGGAGCAATCACTTGCCGAGCTTGAAGTCTCCAATACACCTCTACCAGAAAGCAAGAAAAAGGTAATCGACAGAGGGCTCAAGGTCATCAACGACGCGATGAAGCACAAGGAGCAGGCGAGTGAAGGATCAGAGACGGTCAACATGTCGTCAAGTCATACTAGTATATAGAACGACACATCTGCGTCAGTTCTATGAATAGATATGTAATAGGCGCATAATATCGGAAGAACCAGCAGGTTTCAGACGCACTCTTTTCCCTTACCAGGGTACCTAAGGGGTCTAGAAGGTTTTAATGAGGCGGCTTGCTGGTCGAAAACACATTTCGAATAAAGATACATTTTCCTCATATATGCCTTTTATTGTTTACCCTATTCAAACACTCGGGGGCTCGAGCATCAAACCCAAGCCCTACTCGATATACTCGGGGGCTGGGTCAAGCAAAAGTACTACAAAACCCCACTCGATATACTCGGGGGCTGGGTCAAGCAAAAATACTACACAACCCACTCGATATACTCGAGGGCTGGCAAAACTACTCAAAAATCCCACTCGATAGACTCGGGGGCTGTCAAAAATATACGCATATAAATATTTCGCCACAAATACAAGATAACATATTTACAGTGGGAGAATGCCTAGGATTTCAAAAAGTTTACAAGTTAAGAATCTGGCTCATCCTTTGTATCCAGTACAGAACCAAAAAGCTGCTCCTTGCAGCAATCGATGAGTTCCTCAGCAGCAGAGCGTGTCTCGATCAAATGTGATTGAGATACAAGTGTACCAGTCGCAGGAGGTCGAATCGAAAAGTTTGGCTTACGGTCTCGGATGTAAGCCATAGTGGCGTTGGATCCAAGAATAGCAAGCTGCATCAAAGACTCTTTGACTGAGTCCGTCACTCGAAAGATATCGATCAAGGGAAACAAGCCTTGAGGTTGAGGCCCTGACGGGAAAAGCGCATAATTTAGGCGAGTGAAGATACGTCTGCACATCTCGAGCACTTGGGCGTTTCGCCATACTCGATCCTTCAAAGTAGCAAGTGTGCGAGCGTGCACCTTGTCCAAATAAAAATGCTGCCTGCCAGTAGTTGGTACATCAACAGCACTATCAAGGAGTCGGTTGACCCTCCTATTTTCTTGCTGGGCATCGGGAACAAAACCTGCAAAAGGCCAAAAAACTATTGGTCCAGAGCATAATGCAAGCAAAGGAAAACTTTTTAAGCAAAAATGGTGTCATAAACTCACATTGGAGTTGCCTGTTTATGTGGTCCATCTCGCCAAGAACATAATCCTCGCGTTGGGTAGCAAAACTTGGCTTGGAACGCAGTAGCTCCAGCTCAGATCGAGTGTTTTTGAGTTCTTGCTCTAATTCACTCACTCGATTCTTTGCAAGAGCAAGTGCCCTCGTATCATCCCTTGCTCGACTAGATGTTCGAATATGAGAAGGAGAAGTTCCACCAAACTCGCACTCTTGTGGCTGGTTCATAAAACGCAACATTCAGAAGCCCGGACACACGAAGTTGCAAAAATTCAGATGATTCAGCAAATTTCATTCAAACAATAGCACCCAAAAGCATATACTAGCATAAACATAAGTAGCAAAAGCATACATGCCAGGTTCGAGTAATCAAATTACAGAATAAAAAGTTCCTAGGCATGTGAGATGGATTCTGCCCTAGTTTTACGCGACTGAGCCCTAACAGCTTCAGCCCGGCGCTCCATAGTCTGGACGCAAATTTCGCTCAGACGAGTAGCTGGCTCGGTTACACCCCTGAATGATAGCGGCCTTTCATCAGGCTTTTTCGGGTAGTCCGATAAAGCACTGTCGAAATCGGCCTCTACACCATTGCCTAACAAAAGCCTGAGGGTGTACTCCGAGCCGCGTACCGTGAGTTCGCGGGCAAAATCCGCCACAATCGACGATCTTTCGCCAAAAGCTGCAGCTAGTCCTTCTGCAGTCGAGGGAGCGGCGGCTGTAGGACACATCCCCGCGTGCAAATTGCTAAGGGTGCTGGTCATGGTAGCCAGTTCGCCTTTGGTCTTGGACAACACAGACTCGAGTTCCGTTATTGCATCATCGAGTGACAGTGAGTCACTCGATGGCTTAGTGGAAGCCGAGGTGCCTTCGGAACCTTCAAAATTCAGAAAGCATAAGTTATGAGCAAAAGATACTAAAATAACCAAAGAGCTACTCGCAAAAATAGTACATTCACCTTTGGCAGAACGGGCCAAGCCCAGCAGACGTGCAGCAAGCTCCTTATCCCGGCGAGTGGTTGCGTCCTGAGCATCAGCAAGTGCTTTCTTCGATTCAGACTGCTGGGTGGAGAGCTTGGTTTGCAAGTCCTGCACTTGTTTCTTCAGGCCTTCCACTTGCTCCTCAGCTGACTTCTTGTTTTCTGCGGAGTTCAAAAACATTCTCGATTAGTATCATAACTTCAAAAGAAGGGAAAAGTTTTTAGCAAAAAACACTTACGCGCAAGCTCAGTCGAAGTTGACTGCAGGGAGTCCCTCTCTTGCTCCACCCGAACAAAGGACTGGACCCAAGGGGCCAGGGCGGCGTACATTGGCTGAAACAGAATACGCATGTTATCGTCGAGTGCAGAAGAAACAAAATTTTCAAGTATAAGTAATAACAGAAGCACTCACGTGATCAGTCCAAGAGGCAGGCTTGGAGGAGGAAGCCACGACATCCGCGGTTGGGGCAGCCTTCTCCTTGTTCAAATTGGCAACCATCAGCTCAGTTGCGTCCTTGGCCGTCTCCACAGTAGGCCCGGCTTCGGGTAGAGGAGGGAGAGAGGTGGTAGTCGAGTGACCCTATATAGCAAGTACAATTCATAATCATAAGAACGGAAGCAAAAAGGATGCAAAGGCAGATGGTGAGGCATAAAAACGGCAAAAAAGAATCACTCACTGCGGGTAAGGCCTTATCTGGCCCGTAGGGGACGTGGGAAAAGTTGAAGTCGATTTTTGTGGAAGCTTTGATGCTCGTGATTTTCTTCACCTGAGCACTGAGCTCCTTTGGCGTCAACTCGGAGGCGCTCATCCTGGTGTTGTCGAGTGGACCCTCATATTGCCATATCGGGTGGGCACGAAGGCGCATGGGCCACACTCGCATCTTCAAAAAAGTGCTGATCAACTGAATGCCAGAAACAGTCTTCAGCAACTTTCCAATCTCATTCAGCAAAGGGGTGGCTTCTTTGGCTTCAGCAGGAGAGATGGGGTGGTCCCAGGCCACCGTCTTCTTCGGAGGATTCTCAATCGAAAAAGCTGGGAGCACCACTTGGTCGACTGGCACATAGAACCATTTGGTCCGCCAACCTTGGGCAGAATCGACTGTCTTCAAGCTAAAGTAATGCGAATCGCTTCGCACTTGTACTTGAAATCCACCCACCGGGCAAGGGCGTTTACCGCGGCAATTGTGGCGCACCTTGAAGATATGCTTCCACAATGCCCAGCTGGGGGACACTCCCAAGAAACACTCGCAAAGCACCATGAAACAGGCGATATGCATAATGCTGTTGGGAGTAAGATCATGAATCTGTAGGCCATAGGCATACAGAAGCCCTCGCACAAAATCATGCAAAGGGAGAGAGAAACCGCGGGGAAGGAATTCAGCGAAGCAGACGCGTTCGCCGTTGCGAGGGTCAGGGCGTACCTCCAGACCTGGAGCACGCGCGGCCAGCTGGTCAGCTGGTGGCAGCCAACCCTTCTGACGATATTCAGAAAGGGTATCCTCGGTTACACTGGATCTGGTCCAGTTACCGGGGATCTTCAGAAGCGCATCGGCAGGCTCACTCGCCGCGGCCGCATCCTTCCCCTTGTCCGATGGATCGGTGGCGGAGGCAGTTGCAGCGGCACGCTTGATTTTCTTTGGCGCCATTGCGCAAGGAGCAAGCGGCAAGGAGCTTGGGAGGCAGAGTAACGGTGTGCGGCGCGCGAGGAAGAAGAGGAACAGAGGAAGTGAATGGCAAGTAAATCAGAATCTTGCGCAAATATTGCTACTTACCGCACAACGCAAAACCCATCGTAATCGTCCGTCCAAATGCACAAAGCATCTGGCCGTACACGTGGCGGGCGCAGAGAGCAACCGTCGCATCCCACGTCGCCCACTACGCACAAAACCCTAGGAGGTTATGATGGCGCGGCGAAAAATTCGCCACGTCCGGTCAAATCAAAACTGAAACGACGTCTTCTGCGGTCAAAACTCTGAGCATTGGGCCCACACAGACACGTCTTGTCAAATTGGCGGGCGCACGCCAAACACGTCATGAATGACGTCAGGGGCAGTGATAACGTCCACATTCAAGTGGTGGGTTCGAGACTACAATCGACGTAAGGATTCGACTAGCAAAGGTACTCCCATGGGAGCATATCAAAAATTTGTTGCGATTGATCAAAAAGGAGCAAAATTATTGAGATTATCCTCTACTTCAAACGAAATAAAGCATAATCTCGGGGGCTACTCCCATGGGAGCGCTGACGCGCTACCATAGATTTCAAAGACAAAATATTTTGATTAACAAAAAGCAGAGTAAAAGGATGATTTGAGATTGTCCTCTATTGCAAGACAATAAACCACAATCTGTGTTGATTCAGAAGATCATCGATGAGTTCACGCTTTGGTTGAGAGTTAGGGCGGGAGTTGGAGTACCTAATAATGTAGCGAGAGAGTAGACTCTGTGTTTGGTGTTGGTGTTGTATTGCTAGGTCCTTGTTCGACAGGGAGCCTGGTATCTTGTAACTTTTATGCTGCCTTCTATAAAAATTTAGTGCGCTCTTGGCGCACTCGCAAAAAAAAATAAAAAATAAAAACCACAATCTCGGGAGATTTCCAAACAAGGTAAGAAAAATTCACTCGAATACAGGGTCGATTGAAAGCAATAAGTACCTCACAAAGCAAAGAATCAAACTTCATAAATTCCCGAACTATGCCAATCGCAGATGTTTCGGATGCTGCATACGCAAATGTAAAGGTAAAACCCGCCGAGCAATCGAGATGGGCCGAGAGACGCTCCAACAGTGTTTTCCCTTGAAATTTTCCGTGTCAACAGACATGATGAAAATCCTGACGGACGCGTTAGGTATCAAAAGTTAAACTGCAGAACGAATCAGTAAGACCTACAACGGCCTGAGTCGAGTCTGTCCAGTATGTTCCAGCTTCGAGTCCGGGGACTCGAACCTGATTGAAGGCTAGTATGGTTTCGCCCAAAGGTGCGGTTAACTGAGCTCGATTTTCGAGTGAATCAGGCCTACTATGTCAATATCCCTAGGCAAAAGTTTCGAAAGTGTTCCAGCTTCGGGTCCGGGGACTCGAACCTGATTGAAGGCTAGTGTGGTTTCGCCCGAATGTGCGGTTAACTGAGCTCGATTTTCGAGTGAATCAGGCCTACTATGTCAATATCCCTAGGCAAAATCTTTCGACTGCATTCCAGGCTCGAGCCCGGGGACTCGAGTCTGACTGAAGGCTAGTATGGTTTCGCCCAAATGTGCGGTTAACTGAGCTCGATATTCGAGTGAATCAGGCCTACTATGTCAGTATCCCTCGGTTAGCATACACATACAATTGAAACAAATTAGAGCTTGAAGAATTACATCGGGTCAGAAGAACAAGCTAAGAAAACTATGACGTGCACGATGAAGGGAGCACATGCTCGACTCTTCGAGGCAAGCAAGTACTCGGGGGCTAATGACGAGGTTATACTCTACGGGTACCCCAGCATAAGGGTACCTGGTGCACGTGATGATCAAAGAAGCCCAAGGATTAATCGAAGCCCATGAAGAAAGGCCCAAGACGAAGAGTGTTTTCCAAGCTAGATCAAATAATAGTCGGTTAAGACTTTCCATACATGTAACCTTGGTCGGTTGTGTTTCCCGAGACCTAGCCTCCTATATAAAGGCTGGGAGGGTGATCGATCAACGACAAGTAATCCATAGCCACCAAAACCTCGACGAGATCTACTGTTCGTCGAACCCTTGTAACCTCCATATTCAAATCATAAACACAGACAAGCAGGAAGTAGGGGTTTTACCTCACTCGAGGGCCCTGAACCTGGGTAAATCCAGCTTGTCAGCCGTCGATTCCACCAATACTACGCGTTCTCTACCACACAATCAACCCTAGGTATAGCAACCATGGGAATTGCCGAGGGCACACCTCGACAGTACGCCAAGTCGTGTTTCGGGAACAAATGGCATTGCATCTTTAGCATAAGTTGCTTGGGATGACGTCATGGAGGCGTCGGCACTTGTGGGTCTATCAGAGGTCTTTAAACCTTATGTTTAGGTTTGAAACTCGTGCTCCTTTTGCTTGGTTTATTCTCTACTCTCAGGTGATTCCCATATTTATGTTGGATTTCATCATAAATGTGTCAAATTTTGCATGTAAATAAATAAACAATTTTTTTCAGTATTTGTAATTATTACTGATTAGTGTGAGGCTGAAGGAATAATTAAATATATTATAAAATTATCCGGTTTAAATGCGGATCAAAATGATTATAAATTCGTCTCAATCAAATATACCTACCTTTATTTTTTAAATGTACTCTCTTTGTTAGATACATCCAAAGTTCATACAGGTTCATGAAACTAGTTATTTAGATTTGTATGTTTCGTGTGACATGACATCTCAACCTTTATCATAATCATTTTTTGACAGCACAAATTTAAAAAATAGGAACAAAGGGAACTTTTTCATAATCATCTTTCTGTTCCTTTTTGAAACACAACGAATACAACTAATAATTGATGTGATTGCACGACATAGCAATATGTATTTGATTTGCCTTTTCTCCTTCGTACAAAAACTTGCTTTTCCTTGGACTGAGTTGCACATATCAAGCCTATGTTGCATGTACGTGACTCACTTTTGCATAAAAAACATATAAAAAACATATGTCGAAGATACACTATCAGGTTTATGTGACACGAAATCACGATAAAAAAAAGATCCTTACGAATCCAAAACTATTCACATCAATCTTGTATATAAAAAATCTAGAGTATTAATAATCGATTCAAAATTTGTCTGAACCGCTCAAAATAGGCTTGAACATGTCAACATCTAATGAAACGAGAGCGTGAAAAAGACTCGATCGGCCCATGCTTGCTAAGTTCATCTTACTAGTCGTCAACCCGTGCGACTGCACGGGCTAGCAATTTTGGAGCACAAAAATAATATATGTTTGAATGATTTTTAAGGGAAAAAAGGTTTACACTATTGAACCATTGGTGCTAAAACATGTGATAATTTTCATTTGTAGTCCAAAGAGGAGAAATGATTTATATTATTAAACTTACTTCCCCCATAGCTTACATGGATATATTTTTAAAATTATATAGCTCGACCATTTACAAATTGATATTTCATACTGCACCTTTTTTTTATTTTCCTCTGCATTTACATGGGTAGACATAAATATATTTACATGACTTCAAGGACGTGCACATACAACTAACTTGGCATCATCATATGGATATTCTGTTATTCTCTGGATCCCACCTCGTCCGTGTGGGCCAAGCCTCTGTCGCTGCGCCTCCGCTCTCCCCGTCCTCTTGCTATGGCCGCCGTTTCCGCTAAAAGTTTGTGGCCGCTGTCTCCTTGCCACCGATTTCTCCTACCAAAAAGTGGCTTCTACCTCCCTGTCGCCTCTCAAATTATCTTTCTTTTGCATGTATTGTGTATGCTAGTAGTGCACAATGCAAACCTGTAATAAGAAAAACGATTACTGTATTTTGAGAAAGAGTGATATACATTAATACCGAGTAGAATTTGTTAAAGCCCTTTTTACATCCAAGAGAGTGAACTTCCGTACCCAATTAATTGAATCTCTATATCCTTAAGTCTAGCTAATTTAATTTATCCTAAAGTAGGTGCACAACAACATATATGTATTAGAGGCAACTGTTGAAACAATTTATAGAAGATATAGAAAAGTATCCAGCCACTGGTATGCATAAAAGCGGGAGTAACATACATAAAGATTTTGGGGAATCTAAGAAGACCTATCATGCTATTCTCTACAGAAACAGATAGTTGAGTGTCCAGACTAATCAACTTCAAGAAGTTGCCAAGTAAAGGGAAAATACCTTGGCAGCAGGAGCTTGTGCCATTTGTCTATACATAAAGCATATTTCGGTTGCAGGAGCAATATATGCAAGAAAATGATCAGACCGGCTTTTTGAAGCAGAAATATTGCAATCCAAATAACATACTAATATATATCTAAGGTTAATTAAAATTACACTTTGAATCCGATCTCACTAAGATCATAAGCATACCTTACTCCGTGAATGTTAGTACATGGCGATTCTCTGTGAAATCAGCACCAAGTGGACTGTGTATGCTAGTACCTTTGTGAAATGCTTTGCACTCGGTCAATAAGCATATTTCGGTTCACAATTTCATTTTGTAGTCTCTGATTGACATTGATCTAACATTTAGGACATAGAATTAACACATGGAAGCAAATAATTAAAAATTATTATGATGTTGTCTCTCTAGTAGAACTTCGTGGTTACGCCACCTCATAGAGGCTAGGATCTGCTTCACCTAGAGTATAGAGTGTGATCTGAACTTACATTTGCACGTTCCTTTTGCTCCCACAGTTGGAAAGTTCAAAATGACCTAGGAGTACCTGCTTGTAAATTTGTAAAAAACTATAGATCAGTAGCTCTCCTGCTGCAAGTTTTGAGTTTTTTTTTGGAAATAGCCACACACATGAGGGGATGAATAACAGAATCATAGGTCAAGACAAAATTTCAGGTATTATCACCAAATAAAAGGTCCCTCTGATAAAGCAATGTAGAAGAAATAGAAATCAAGATTGTACACGAACTATATATGCATAAAGTTCAGTTTAGTTAGTGCATAGAAACAAACATATTAGTATTCCAACTCTAACAAAATAGTAGAATGGTAAAAGTAAATCCACCACAAAGATAAATAATTAAGAAATGAATTAGTAGGATAATGCAGTTTCTGCCATTGGTTGAGCACCAAAAATACACCTATCAGAACATGATTTTACTATTTCAAGTTGGTTTTCAGTTTCCAATTGCCTTTTTACATTGTATAGACACCTTGGTTTTACATTTCATATCCTAGCATACAGACTTAGAAGGTCCCTGTTCCAAATATATAAGATAATATCTCAGTGATTGTTTTGTCGCCAGTTAAAAAGGAGGATACAGAGGACACAATCAAACTGAATATCCGTACACTGCTAGAGGTAGGATGCAAATTCCTTAATCAGTGAGGTATATATTTTATGCTTCTTACTGCATACAACCTTTTTTGAAATACCCACACAACAACATCTGCAAACAGAAAATAACTCCAGCAAGAGATGAAATTGTAATTAGTATTACCAATGTACATATGAGAAATTTTAAAGTATTTGTAGGTACTTACTAATAAATAAGAAAATATTCACTTACCCCGCAAAGTCTTCAGTGTATCACATTTCTAGTCTGTCGAAGCATCAAACATACGTGGATCTCCAGCAGGACTACGTATTCAGTTGCTGAGTATAGCCCATAGGCAAACATGGTTAGGTTTAACTAATGCGTGAGCAGCAGTCTGCATAGAAAGCTCCAAAAATTAACTCAAAAGTTCAAAAGTTTTTGAAGCAAAACAAAAACTGGACGAATATTATTGCATCATATTGATCAGCATATGATACTACGATTGACGACAGACAATATCTCCGTATACACAGAAGTCCAAGATCAGCAATGCAGACAATCACACTGGCTACGGAGTAGTACACTACAATTTCTATATCAAATTGAACGCCTGGAAAGACCCCTAAAAATTGGTTGATCAAATTTCCCACGATGCAATCTGGATTGAGAGGAGGCAGCTGATTAGTTGATGATGGCTGTCATGTGCTTGACGTCTCTTGCAATCTCGCCCAGATCAAAAGAATAACATGGATCTGACAGGAAAAAGGTTATTCCGTTTTTTACCTGAGATTTGTGACAATGGCGTCCGATCAAAGTAGCAGATACCATCCAGCTATACGGCAGATGGAGCGAACCCGGCGTGGATGGCGCCAACTTCCGCAGTTTTTGCTGCCGGCCTCCGCCTAGGACATTGGACACAGAGGCGACTTCTCGATCTTGCATTGGCTGAACCAATGGAGGTGAGATTGAACATCACGATTAGAGATCTGATTGCCTGGAACGCGACGATTAGAGATTTGTTTTCCTTCTCCTTTTTGGACGAAGCGGTGGTAGAGAAGAAAACCACGACTCCCTTCAGGATTACTCCCTTCAGGATTAATGTAGAGGGGCCTGCACGTGGAACAGCGGGCTAGGACTCTTTGAGTAATTTCATCCGACGGTTGTAGATGATTAATAGCGTGATCGGATGGACAATTTATTGTAGTTTCTGAGGATTAATGTGGAGCCTCCTACGGTGCCTCCAATTAGTAAATATAAGATGCTGAATTCGTATAGTGTGTTTGGTAAGTCGTGGTTAACCGGGCAACATTCGAATGTTGCATCCTCGAGCTTTAAAGCGATCTAAAAGACATGTTTAAAAAAACACAGTACAACAACACACTCTACCCCTATGAGCACATCAAAGCTAATGTTACAATTCATTTGCTTTTCCTGTGATCTAAACATCTGTTGATGGAAATTCCTTTAGACTCTAAATAATGTTGGATTCAACCGGATATGACACTCCAATCTTACATATTTTGAACATCCTAAGTTTTAAAGAGATTCTAATTGTGTGGGAATCCGACATGCATGGATGCACGGTAAAGAAAAGGAGCCTGCTAGTGGGATCGGCGAATAGATGATGATGATGAGCTGGGGGATGCGTACTTTTCCATTGTTCTTCCGCGTCTTATCCATTGTTCAGGCATCATAGCGCACTTGGATCACATGAACACACCACATTGAAGAGCGCCGATTGGACGCGCTAATTAACGGGAGCCAATCGCTGAGCTCAGGTGCCCGATACGCACTCCGCCGTCAACATTTCACCAGCGATCCCCACCCTGCCATTGCCGCCGCCGCCGCCGCTCCAACTTGCGGTGCGCGTATGCATGCACGGACGCACATGCCGACCTCCTTGGTAGTGGCGGACGCCACCGCAAAGCTGGCTGGCTAGCCAAGAACGTCGGGGACTCGTTCTCCGCGCGCGCGGGGCGGCGATCGACCGCGACGCGCGCACCGCACGCAAAATATCTCACTAGCTAGCTTACGCTTTGAGCATCCAGTGATGGACGCATCCAACAGACCCAACGAGTACGCAAGTGCGCCGCCGCCAAGCTTTGAGCGCATGCATGACATTGGCGCCAGGGGTAGGAGATGAAATGGGCTGTGAACGGACCGGCCCCACTCGATACGGCGCTCCGGTCCTCCTGATCTCCCGCCGACTCCGGGTAAACGTAGATTGCTACTTCTGTTTGGTTAGACTTTTTATTTGGCTTTCGGCTTTGCCTTGTAAGCCAAAAAACACCTAAATAGATGTGTTTTGGCTTTTGGCTTATGTTGCACAATAGTATAAGCCAAAAGCTAAAAGACAAATACACCTAGTTAGATACTTTTGTGACTTATAAGCCAATATCAAAAGCCAAGAAAAAAGGCTAACCAAACACCCTTATAACGTAAAAAATGACTGGCACTGGGACGGAGGAAAAGGATAAACGTGGGGAGTATCACCGTACCATAGGTCCTAAAAAAATTCAGTGCACCATGTGTTTTTTTTACATGAGTGCACCGTGCTTGAGTACATATCTTCCCCTCCAGACACGGCCCCCGCGTCGCCTAACCCTAGGCGGCTCGGGCGGCGCCTCTCCCCGCCGGCGGCGCGAGCCCCTCCTCCTCCAGCTCCCTCTCCCCGCTGCCGACGGGGTCTCCGCGGGCAAGGCTCGGGAAACGGCGGCGGCGGGGCCTTTGTAACATCCCAAATTTATAATAAGAATAAATAAGACCCAAAATTCAGAACCAACAAAAACTTTTTGAATTATTTCACTAATGATTGTGTTTTCCTTTATATTGCTATGTTTGACCTTGTGTGACTTGAGTTGACTGGTATGTTGTGTATGTAACTTGTTTGTTTTGAATGCATCATCCTTGTGATTTCTGTGATCTTGATCTTGTGGTGTTGTTGATATTGTGTGTTGTTTGCTTGTGAGGATAAATTCCTCAACTATGCTTAACATTAAGATAAACCACCCCTGACAACAATATTGGAATGTGATTTGAACAAACACAAACCCTTTAGAATTATCCACACCTAAGTTAAATTCCTAAGTTGGGAAATAACTTTGATAAAAGTTCCCTCCCTGTCTATTCCTTTATTTTATGGAAACATTCAGAACTTCCTTATTCCAGGAATGAGATGAATTGATAATCATCTCAACCCCATCTCACTCCCTCCTCAAGTAAACATAATTTTCAAATTAAAATCCACCTCTCAAATTATTCCACCAGAGGAAATTAAAGTCATAAGTAAAAATGCTCTAAATAAATCAATTCCACTTCCTAATTCCCTATTTCTTCAAATAATTAATTTCTCTATGACAATATAACTTATTTGAAGTCATCATATTTGTCAAAGCATTTCCAAGAGTTCAACACAATATTTTATCACTTGTTTTAAATTATTAAAGAAATGTAATTTAGTAATTACCAAAAATGACCTATTTAAAACCTATGAACAAAAATGGAGCAAAACATTTTATTTTGCAAAACCAATTTTTGTGGAGTTTCTACATGTATATGGGAGACTACATGAATTTTCTCTAATTTTTGTAAAATGTTTAAGCACCTCAATTAAATTCCAGAAACCCTACTGGTTTTAAAAAGGAAATCAAAGAAAGAGACAAGGACCTATCTGTGAGAGGAAAAAGAAGTTCAGGGGGCGTTTTGCAAGATCTCCTTTGACTTCCTGTAGCTCCATGGCAGCACGGCACGGTGGCGTGCTCCACGCTCCCGAGCTCGCCGTGCTCCCCTCGTCTTGCTCTGCCGCGCACCTCGCCCTGAAGAAGAGGAGAAGACCACTCCACGCCACCCTCCTCTGCTCTCCCTTGTCACCCATCTCCCCTGTTGCAGCGATGCGGCACGGCACAGGCACCGTGCTCCACACACCGTCGTCGCCGTGCTCTCCCCGTGCAATGTCGACACCGCTGGACCCCTCTCCTCTGCGCAGACCCGTGAGACGATAAGGAGCACGCCCAGCTGCTCTCCCATCCCTGCTCCCTCACTCTCCCCCTCTCCACTTTGCTTCCACGGACACAAACCACGGCCCCGCTACCGACACGCATCGCCGATGATTCAAACCTCCCCGTCCCAATCCAAGCCTACCAGCACCTTCGCCGTGCCCTACTCCCCCTCTCTGCGCAAGGAATCGCAGAGGGGAGCCCTGGATCGAGCAGGCCGTCCCGATCCTCTTCTTCTCCGGCCGCGGCTTGTCGAGCAAGCTCGCGAGCAGCTTAGCCCACCATTCTTCTCCATTATTGCATCCATGTGTTCCCCTCGTCACGCTCTCTCTCATGGACCTCACCTTTTCTTTTTAGGAGCTCGGAGTCGCCGTCGCCATCATCGCCGTGTTCCCCACCGTGCCTCGCCGTCGCAGTATCGAGGAAGGAGAAGCCAGCCCGATACCGCTTCGCTCCCCTGCATGGGCCGCGAGCTGGGCCTCCCTCCCCTTGCAGCTCAGCCCAGATTCGGACCAGATCCAGCCCACTAACCCTTTTTCTTAGGTTGTTTATCTATTTCCTTCTAGATCTATTTCTAGACCTCTGGATTAAATCGTTTTAAAATAGTTTAAATGCAAATCTGGCCAAACCAAAAATCACAGTAGTAATGTTATAAGTTTAGAGACGTGTGCAACTTGCAGATCTGAAAAATATGAATCATTGTAGGTTTGATAAATGTTTTCTTATCACTGATCTGAAACACTGTTTTCTTAATAACTTGAGTTTGGTTACTCAAAAATTTGTGAATCAAAATGTTTTAGAAAGCTCTTCGCATTACCTTTCAGTAGAAATTGGTCTCATGTGTTTTGGATGTTTAAAACAAAATTTCTATTGATTCTTGTAAACACACCAGTAGCACTTTCATGATTTTTGTAGATTTTTGTGAAATGATTTTTGGAGTAAATCCAATTGGATTGTCTTCTATATGTATAGGAGAACATATCCCTAGCATGGCATGATTGTTTGATGTACAGAACTCCCTAGGTGCAATTTTTAGTAAAAGTGTTGTTCTGCCACTAATAAAAATGAATTAGATAACTTGCTTTTAGTTAGGAAATTGTGGGTTGTGCTTATTGTTGATTGTTGTGGTACTGCCACTTGTGTGTTACTGATCCTTAACATGTTAAAATATGTTAGTACTGTTAGTAACCTGTGCTATGATTGTTTATTTTGTTGTTACATTAGTTTTGTGTGAATACATTTTTAAATATGGCTAGAATGAATCTTATAAAGAGTATCTTTAACACTAAATAATTCCATATCTCAAGATTCATGTGTCCCAAATAAATCAAAATAAAATGTTCTGGAAAGCTTAGGAAATTGTTAATCCAACATAAGTGGTTTCATCTTATTTAGGTTAATAATAAAAGTACCCTCTTTAAAATGCCACAAGAGGTTTAAAACACCATATGAATTGTTTCTGGAGTCATATTGGTCCAAATGACATGAAACCAATTTTGTTAGCTTAGTACTGCCATCCTTTAGCTCCCCTAATTTTGGTAGATTTAATTGAGCATTATTAATTAATTGGCATTAGATTAAAAATTAGAAAACCTTTCTGGACTAAAACAATTATAAAAAATAATGGTTAATCCAAATGGGTTAGGACCAATTTTGTTAGGTCACATTTAGTCAAGGTTAGATGCCCCTAAAAGGATTTGATTTTTGGATAAAAATAACTTGAGTTGTAGCAAAAACTTGATTAAATAGTTTCTGTAATAAAACAATTGTGTAGGGAGTTTAATAACTCCAAATGAATCAAACCCAATTGTGTGGTCTTCTACACATCCGTAGCTTTCTGTAGAAATTTAGTTTGTATTTTTGTGACCAACAGAACCCAAGTTATGCAATTAAACATGCACCACTAATTTCTGCCATATTTAAGGCCTAATTAAATAATAGTCAATTCAATTAAATTGAAATCAAATTGTGTTGCTTTGTGTGTGCAGTAGCTGTGTGTGATGCTTGAGAGTTGTTGTGATGCTTGATTGAGTAGTTTAGTAGTTGTAGGTATTGCTTGTTCATGTTAATGTCTTCACCTTCACTTGGTGAGATATTTTGGTTTACAGATAACTTTTGTCTGAAGTATTTCCTATTTAAATAAAGATGCTTAATCACAACTTTAACCATATCCTTATAAGCATGAGTAGCGTGGTGATTGCCCAACTTGTTTGTTAAATGATAGTCTTCCCTCTTGATTGTGTTTGTTAGTATTGCTTGATGCTGTTGTTGGAGTGTCCTACTGTGTGTTGATTGTGTTCTTTTCTTTTTGCGACACTAGATATAAACGTTACCGGGGGATCGTTGGAAAGGATTTATTGAAGAAGGGTCGGAGTTTATTTCTTTGATCAGTGAGAAGAAGTCCAGGGACATCATGCTGAAATCAGGCAAGCTACTTCACTGAGCTTGCATCTATATACATCTATTTTGATTTACCTGTTTTACTTATAATTAGCATAATGTTTTACGTGGTGTTTGCCACGAAAGCTATGATTTTGAAAACCCTTTTCCAAATTACAAGTATATTATTAAGACACCCGATATAGAGGTGTCAGTGGTATACAATGATTTCGAAATGAATTTGTTTTACTCCAAAACCTTCTGTGAAAAATCTTTTTGGTGGGATTACGAACCACCCAAGTTTTGGTTAAAAGTATTTTGCTAAGAAAATTGGAAATGATCGTGAAAACCTTTTCAAAAGTTTATGAAAAACTATTTTGTCACTCTATGTAGAGATATCAGTTGTTTATATAAAACTATAGGATGGGAAAAACATTGTTTATTCAAAACTCCTTTGAAAATCCTTGGATGAATTATGGTATACCGGGATGTCGGTATGGAAGTGGAGAAGAGAAGTGTGGTGATGTTTATGAAAAATGCACATTGTGTCTTTGTACCATGACTACCAGCCGATAACCTGTGCGACCACATTTACCCACATATGGGCAAGGGCGTAGTCATATAATTTGCTTGTGTTAGTACTGGATGCCTCAACAACGAGGATGACCTCGTTCCATGAGGGGATGGTTTGGTGACCTGCCCCTGACCTGGGTCCTCTTAAAAGAAGTCTACCGAAAGCCGGTATGAGCGTAAAGAAGAAAGAGGATTGAAGGGCTCCCTTGGGTCCGCCGGGCAGAACTACGAAGTCCTCACACTTAGTTTCCAACGGGCATGGATTTAAGTGTCGATGGAACCGGTTTCGTAGCGGTAGGATCCTATACTAGCATGAGCAAAGGACATGCTATGGCCGGGAACTCAACTTCGCATACCCCTGGTATGGCGGGACGTGGCTGACACGATGAGTGACCGGATGGGTGTGGGAAAAGCGTGCTACCTCTGCAGAGGGTAAAACTATTCGAATAGCCGAGTCCTCGGATATGGACAGTTGGGAAGAACTGCTAAGACCATGTGCAAAGTTTTGCAAACTCTGGATTGTGTGGAGGAAATTGAAATGGAAAGGGATATTTCCCACCTGTACCAATGAGTTGGTACGAGGTGGTGACGGGTTTGGAACCATGATCAGGGTATGGTCGGAAAGGGAGGAGTTTTTGGAGGAAATAAACCTGGTGATGATTTTCGAGAAAAAGTTCTAAAGAAACTTCTTACCTTTTTCAGCAAAGATATTGAGGAACTACTTTTCAAAATGTTTTGCCTTCAGCAAGGCTAGAGTCTCTACTCTTCTTTTCTTTCGATAAAGTTATAGAGATGTTTTTCTAAAAATAAAGGTTTTATGAAAATTTATCAAAAGTAGTGCATGCTTAAGTTGGGGGTAGTTTGCGAGTACAATCAAATGTACTCATATTGGTTTCGTCCCTGGCTATTGTCTTAGCCAGATTCCGAAGAGGAGCAGTTTGAAGAAGAGTTCACTGACGTCTTTGCGAACTAGGGCGCTTCCCAGTCAGCTGCCTGTAGGGTTAAGGCGTATGACTTGGGCTCCACGTTGTTGGTGATTCCGCTGCAAGTACCTGTTGAAGCTGATCACTTCCATCAAGTAAGTAAATAAATTCGGTATGTATGGATGTTCTTTGGTTACCAAGTTTAATTGTGCTTCAGCGACGCACTGATCACGGGATCGCTGATATGTAGGCACAAGGGTATGTCGGACAGTTAGTCCGGGGTCCCCACAGACTTGGTATCAGAGCCATCCTGACTGTAACAGACCTTAGTTAGCATGGACGTTAGTTAGGAAAGCAAATATTTTGTTAAAAATATATTAATACCAAAAATATATCTTTATCTAGGGAAGTCCAAACATGACTTCCACTCTTCTCACCTTCTCAAATAATTTCTGAGTCTTACCCTTCTATTTTAAGATTTACCAAGGATTTCTCTACTCCCTCTTACCCGTTCAAAATACTTGACGATGAACCCCAAAGGAGACCTAATTAGCTAGCATCTACAAGAAGAAGCCTCCATCTTGAATATTCAACATTCAACATCAAGGTGATTGATCTGCAAATGCCAAGATCATCGATATCAACAAAGCAAGAGACTTCCGAAGACCTTCGCTCAACGTCAACAATTCTACTCAAGTTGCAACCTCGACAATCTCAAGTATTCCAGCTGAAGCCTAAGGTGATGAAATGAAGACTTCATCAACCATGTATAACCAAGGCCCCTAGGAAAAACATATGATGGGAACTTTAGTTATATTACCCGACTACCACGAGTATTAGGTGTCCATTGGTACTAAATGTACCTTGTGTGTTGTTTGTCTGTGAAGTTCTTTGCTTGTGTGTGCTCTGTTTGTGTGATGTTTTTCATGTGTGTTTCACAATCACGCCTTGTCGGCAGCACCAAGTAATTTCAAAAAAAAAATTCTCCTTATTATAAAACTCCTTTTGTCACCTAGGCCAAAAAAAAAAAAACCATTCTTGACCTCTTGTCCATAGCTGCACCTTGTTGCAGATAAAAACCCGCCTAGGAAAATCTTCTAAGATATTTTCCCTCTCATCTAAACCATCTCCCGTGAGAACTGACAGTTCCGCAAGATACAAAAGACCCCCGATCTTTAACCAAATAGCCTGAGATTTTTACAACTTAACCGGCAAGTCATTCATGCACCATCTGGAGCAAGTGCGTCAAGATCTCGAAGGAAACTGCAATTTTATGCCAACCTCGTGAAGGCACGAGCCTCACCTCGCAAAATTAAATTGTGAAATTACAAGAATACCACACTAACTTATCTTACCTAACTTTAGATTAACATCTGACCTAAGTCCTTGATAGTACCAACTAATCATCTAGGACTGCAAACCTTGACAAGAAACGAGGACATAAGGAGACTCATTTCAGATTGGCAACTAGAGGAACTCAAGGAGTGCATAAGAATTTCCACGAAGATCCGAGCTCAAAGACCGCAAGAAGGAGGAACTACGACAAGAAGACATTGAAGAGAGATTCCTTAGGTTGGCAAAGAAGAAATATACCAGACTACCATTGAGTATTTGGAAACTCTTATATCAGAATCTATTATTCTTAATCTCTCAAGAAATAGTGTGATATTCCAATGTTCGTGTTATATAGAAGCAGTTTGGTAACAAGCCTCATGAACTTGTTAACAAATCACTTATGTATACTCTAACAATTGAGTGTCATATACAAATAAACGGAATGTCAGATAATCCCGTACATCTCAGCCTCTGGAATATGAAAAGTGGTTTGATGACAAGACTAGCTACCTTGTTAACAAATCCTTCTTGTATGACTAAGGCAATTCGATGTCATAAAGCACACCCACATTCTTATACAACTAACTGATAGAAATCATCGATCCACACCCCAAACCACCTACCTCTAGAATCCTTGAATTAATTTTTAGACTCCCCCGAAACCTCTGGGCACTCTACTCTACCCCTGAAGATTCTTATGAAGCTTTGTGAAGCCCCAGAACAAGGAAGTCAACCACGACGTCTCTCCTCTACCCAACTGAAGAAGTACAAGAACGAAGAAAATTTATCCAGCGACATCCAAGAAGACCCAAACGCCGGAAGCACCTGCTGTGGACGACAATCAACCACCAAATGAGCTCCGGTGCAACTAGAAGTTTTAGCGTCCCCCTACTAACTAGAAACCGGGGAGAGTCAAGTCTACGGACTTGACGCATCCCGAGAACCACGCGTCCCCATCTGCGACCCTCGTAAGGAGACAATATCAGGAAGTGATATCTGCACCCAAACCCAAGCACCGAAGAGCGACACCCAAGATGAAGATCGTCATGCTACTCAAGAAGAACGATGCCTCCAATTCAACACCAGCTGCAACCATCAACATGACCCCTCAAGATCCCTTTTTATGGGGGGAAGACGTGCACCACGAATACCAGCACAGGTTAATAATTAGTTCCTTGCGCCTTAGCCTTGTAGTATCTGGAAGAAATCCACAAAGACTATCCATTAGCATCAACCATCAAGTCACCCCATCATCAAGAACTTGGGCTCATCTGAGAAGATTATAAACAGAGAAAGCCCTCGCAACACCAAGTGGACAAGATCTCACATGGCGACCTCACTAAAGAAGCCTCGACTTCGGAAGTATATTCAGCCCAAAACCCGTGCCCTCGTACTCCCCTGTAACCCCGGGGCAAATCTCGGGACGAGATTTATTCTAAGGGGGGAAGGATTTGTAACATCCCAAATTTATAATAAGAATAAATAAGACCCAAAATTCAGAACCAACAAAAACTTTTTGAATTATTTCACTAATGATTGTGTTTTCCTTTATATTGCTATGTTTGACCTTGTGTGACTTGAGTTGACTGGTATGTTGTGTATGTAACTTGTTTGTTTTGAATGCATCATCCTTGTGATTTCTGTGATCTTGATCTTGTGGTGTTGTTGATATTGTGTGTTGTTTGCTTGTGAGGATAAATTCCTCAACTATGCTTAACATTAAGATAAACCACCCCTGACAACAATATTGGAATGTGATTTGAACAAACACAAACCCTTTAGAATTATCCACACCTAAGTTAAATTCCTAAGTTGGGAAATAACTTTGATAAAAGTTCCCTCCCTGTCTATTCCTTTATTTTATGGAAACATTCAGAACTTCCTTATTCCAGGAATGAGATGAATTGATAATCATCTCAACCCCATCTCACTCCCTCCTCAAGTAAACATAATTTTCAAATTAAAATCCACCTCTCAAATTATTCCACCAGAGGAAATTAAAGTCATAAGTAAAAATGCTCTAAATAAATCAATTCCACTTCCTAATTCCCTATTTCTTCAAATAATTAATTTCTCTATGACAATATAACTTATTTGAAGTCATCATATTTGTCAAAGCATTTCCAAGAGTTCAACACAATATTTTATCACTTGTTTTAAATTATTAAAGAAATGTAATTTAGTAATTACCAAAAATGACCTATTTAAAACCTATGAACAAAAATGGAGCAAAACATTTTATTTTGCAAAACCAATTTTTGTGGAGTTTCTACATGTATATGGGAGACTACATGAATTTTCTCTAATTTTTGTAAAATGTTTAAGCACCTCAATTAAATTCCGGAAACCCTACTGGTTTTAAAAAGGAAATCAAAGAAAGAGACAAGGACCTATCTGTGAGAGGAAAAAGAAGTTCAGGGGGCGTTTTGCAAGATCTCCTTTGACTTCCTGTAGCTCCATGGCAGCACGGCACGGTGGCGTGCTCCACGCTCCCGAGCTCGCCGTGCTCCCCTCGTCTTGCTCTGCCGCGCACCTCGCCCTGAAGAAGAGGAGAAGACCACTCCACGCCACCCTCCTCTGCTCTCCCTTGTCACCCATCTCCCCTGTTGCAGCGATGCGGCACGGCACAGGCACCGTGCTCCACACACCGTCGTCGCCGTGCTCTCCCCGTGCAATGTCGACACCGCTGGACCCCTCTCCTCTGCGCAGACCCGTGAGACGATAAGGAGCACGCCCAGCTGCTCTCCCATCCCTGCTCCCTCACTCTCCCCCTCTCCACTTTGCTTCCACGGACACAAACCACGGCCGCCGCTACCGACACGCATCGCCGATGATTCAAACCTCCCCGTCCCAATCCAAGCCTACCAGCACCTTCGCCGTGCCCTACTCCCCCTCTCTGCGCAAGGAATCGCAGAGGGGAGCCCTGGATCGAGCAGGCCGTCCCGATCCTCTTCTTCTCCGGCCGCGGCTTGTCGAGCAAGCTCGCGAGCAGCTCAGCCCACCATTCTTCTCCATTATTGCATCCATGTGTTCCCCTCGTCACGCTCTCTCTCATGGACCTCACCTTTTCTTTTTAGGAGCTCGGAGTCGCCGTCGCCATCATCGCCGTGTTCCCCACCGTGCCTCGCCGTCACAGTATCGAGGAAGGAGAAGCCAGCCCGATACCGCTTCGCTCCCCTGCATGGGCCGCGAGCTGGGCCTCCCTCCCCTTGCAGCTCAGCCCAGATTCGGACCAGATCCAGCCCACTAACCCTTTTTCTTAGGTTGTTTATCTATTTCCTTCTAGATCTGTTTCTAGACCTCTGGATTAAATCGTTTTAAAATAGTTTAAATGCAAATCTGGCCAAACCAAAAATCACAGTAGTAATGTTATAAGTTTAGAGACGTGTGCAACTTGCAGATCTGAAAAATATGAATCATTGTAGGTTTGATAAATGTTTTCTTATCACTGATCTGAAACACTGTTTTCTTAATAACTTGAGTTTGGTTACTCAAAAATTTGTGAATCAAAATGTTTTAGAAAGCTCTTCGCATTACCTTTCAGTAGAAATTGGTCTCATGTGTTTTGGATGTTTAAAACAAAATTTCTATTGATTCTTGTAAACACACCAGTAGCACTTTCATGATTTTTGTAGATTTTTGTGAAATGATTTTTGGAGTAAATCCAATTGGATTGTCTTCTATATGTATAGGAGAACATATCCCTAGCATGGCATGATTGTTTGATGTACAGAACTCCCTAGGTGCAATTTTTAGTAAAAGTGCTGTTCTGCCACTAATAAAAATGAATTAGATAAATTGCTTTTAGTTAGGAAATTGTGGGTTGTGCTTATTGTTGATTGTTGTGGTACTGCCACTTGTGTGTTACTGATCCTTAACATGTTAAAATATGTTAGTACTATTAGTAACCTGTGCTATGATTGTTTATTTTGTTGTTAGATTAGTTTTGTGTGAATACATTTTTAAATATGGCTAGAATGAATCTTATAAAGAGTATCTTTAACACTAAATAATTCCATATCTCAAGATTCATGTGTCCCAAATAAATCAAACTAAAATGTTCTGGAAAGCTTAGGAAATTGTTAATCCAACATAAGTGCTTTCATCTTATTTAGGTTAATAACAAAAGTACCCTCTTTAAAATGCCACAAGAGGTTTAAAACACCATATGAATTGTTTCTGGAGTCATATTGGTCCAAATGACATGAAACCAATTTTGTTAGCTTAGTACTGCCATCCTTTAGCTCCCCTAATTTTGGTAGATTTAATTGAGCATTATTAATTAATTGGCATTAGATTAAAAATTAGAAAACCTTTCTGGACTAAAACAATTATAAAAAAATAATGGTTAATCCAAATGGGTTAGGACCAATTTTGTTAGGTCACATTTAGTCAAGGTTAGATGCCCCTAAAAGGATTTGATTTTTGGATAAAAATAACTTGAGTTGTAGCAAAAACTTGATTAAATAGTTTATGTAATAAAACAATTGTGTAGGGAGTTTAATAACTCCAAATGAATCAAACCCAATTGTGTGGTCTTCTACACATCCGTAGCTTTCTGTAGAAATTTAGTTTGTATTTTTGTGACCAACAGAACCCAAGTTATGCAATTAAACATGCACCACTAATTTCTGCCATATTTAAGGCCTAATTAAATAATAGTCAATTCAATTAAATTGAAATCAAATTGTGTTGCTTTGTGTGTGCAGTAGCTGTGTGTGATGCTTGAGAGTTGTTGTGATGCTTGATTGAGTAGTTTAGTAGTTGTAGGTATTGCTTGTTCATGTTAATGTCTTCACCTTCACTTGGTGAGATATTTTGGTTTACAGATAACTTTTGTCTGAAGTATTTCCTATTTAAATAAAGATGCTTAATCACAACTTTAACCATATCCTTATAAGCATGAGTAGCGTGGTGATTGCCCAACTTGTTTGTTAAATGATAGTCTTCCCTCTTGATTGTGTTTGTTAGTATTGCTTGATGCTGTTGTTGGAGTGTCCTACTGTGTGTTGATTGTGTTCTTTTCTTTTTGCGACACTAGATATAAACGTTACCGGGGGATCGTTGGAAAGGATTTATTGAAGAAGGGTCGGAGTTTATTTCTTTGATCAGTGAGAAGAAGTCCAGGGACATCATGCTGAAATCAGGCAAGCTACTTCACTGAGCTTGCATCTATATACATCTATTTTGATTTACCTGTTTTACTTATAATTAGCATAATGTTTTACGTGGTGTTTGCCACGAAAGCTATGATTTTGAAAACCCTTTTCCAAATTACAAGTATATTATTAAGACACCCGATATAGAGGTGTCAGTGGTATACAATGATTTCGAAATGAATTTGTTTTACTCCAAAACCTTCTGTGAAAAATCTTTTTGGTGGGATTACGAACCACCCAAGTTTTGGTTAAAAGTATTTTGCTAAGAAAATTGGAAATGATCGTGAAAACCTTTTCAAAAGTTTATGAAAAACTATTTTGTCACTCTATGTAGAGATATCAGTTGTTTATATAAAACTATAGGATGGGAAAAACATTGTTTATTCAAAACTCCTTTGAAAATCCTTGGATGAATTATGGTATACCGGGATGTCGGTATGGAAGTGGAGAAGAGAAGTGTGGTGATGTTTATGAAAAATGCACATTGTGTCTTTGTACCATGACTACCAGCCGATAACCTGTGCGACCACATTTACCCACATATGGGCAAGGGCGTAGTCATATAATTTGCTCGTGTTAGTACTGGATGCCTCAACAACGAGGATGACCTCGTTCCATGAGGGGATGGTTTGGTGACCTGCCCCTGACCTGGGTCCTCTTAAAAGAAGTCTACCGAAAGCCGGTATGAGCGTAAAGAAGAAAGAGGATTGAAGGGCTCCCTTGGGTCCGCCGGGCAGAACTACGAAGTCCTCACACTTAGTTTCCAACGGGCATGGATTTAAGTGTCGATGGAACCGGTTTCATAGCGGTAGGATCCTATACTAGCATGAGCAAAGGACAGGCTATGGCCGGGAACTCAACTTCGCATACCCCTGGTATGGCGGGACGTGGCTGACACGATGAGTGACCGGATGGGTGTGGGAAAAGCGTGCTACCTCTGCAGAGGGTAAAACTATTCGAATAGCCGAGTCCTCGGATATGGACAGTTGGGAAGAACTGCTAAGACCATGTGCAAAGTTTTGCAAACTCTGGATTGTGTGGAGGAAATTGAAATGGAAAGGGATATTTCCCACCTGTACCAATGAGTTGGTACGAGGTGGTGACGGGTTTGGAACCATGATCGGGGTATGGTCGGAAAGGGAGGAGTTTTTGGAGGAAATAAACCTGGTGATGATTTTCGAGAAAAAGTTCTAAAGAAACTTCTTACCTTTTTCAGCAAAGATATTGAGGAACTACTTTTCAAAATGTTTTGCCTTCAGCAAGGCTAGAGTCTCTACTCTTCTTTTCTTTCGATAAAGTTATAGAGATGTTTTTCTAAAAATAAAGGTTTTATGAAAATTTATCAAAAGTAGTGCATGCTTAAGTTGGGGGTAGTTTGCGAGTACAATCAAATGTACTCATATTGGTTTCGTCCCTGGCTATTGTCTTAGCCAGATTCCGAAGAGGAGCAGTTCGAAGAAGAGGAGTTCACTGACGTCTTTGCGAACTAGGGCGCTTCCCAGTCAGCTGCCTGTAGGGTTAAGGCGTATGACTTGGGCTCCACGTTGTTGGTGATTCCGCTGCAAGTACCTGTTGAAGCTGATCACTTCCATCAAGTAAGTAAATAAATTCGGTATGTATGGATGTTCTTTGGTTACCAAGTTTAATTGTGCTTCAGCGACGCACTGATCACGGGATCGCTGATATGTAGGCACAAGGGTATGTCGGACAGTTAGTCCGGGGTCCCCACAGCCTTCTCCTTCGCGCGGCGGCGGCGACTTACCTGGCGGCGGCGGCGCGTGTGGCTGCGGCGCGGATCGGCGGCGAGGCGTTACGGATCCCCGGCGGCGAGCACCTCCCGACGGCGACGGCGGAGGACGCAGGCTCTGCACGAAGGTGACGCCCTTGCTGATGCAGAAGAGTGCTACGGGCTCAATCTGGCCGATCTTGGCCTGTGCGAGCCAGAGGCTCGCTTCTGTGGCGGCAGGCGGCGCCGGGATGCCTGGTGATGCCGGTTTCTTGGCACCGTGGCGGTGCCGGCGGCCGGTCAGGCGGCGGCGGGCTGGATCCACACCGGCCAGTCTCGTCGGCTCGGTTTGAATAAAGGTGGCAGTCCTGGATCTTTCTAACACCAAGACGAAGATTTACTTGATGCAGCTCTTCATTGAATTGGCCGGATTGTCGAGTTCCGGAAGGCTCCGCCGGCGAACTCCATTGGACAAACTAGCCTGGAGATTGACGGATCGGGTGGGATTCGGTCGCGCGCAGCCATGTTTTTTCTGACCGTTTGGTTTCAGAGGTAGCGTTGTGAAGCTCTGCAGTCTGTTGCCATCATGGATTCTTCTGTTCCATGATGAAGTCAGAGTGCGGAGAATGACATGGATGCCGAGATATGTGGACTTGCAATGGTGGTTCAGTCCTGGTGGGATAAGGGATTGGCTAGGTGATTCGTAACTTGGAACAGCAACAACGGCAAGAGGGGGCGACAGCACAGGAGAAGTTCAGAGTCTAAACTTTCAGGGTGAAAATCCAAGATCTGGCCTTAATTGGTTGTGCCTGGCAATTGCCTTGGTGAAGGCATTGTTTTTGCGAGTGTGGACTTTCTTCTGGGTGAAAACCTATGATCTATGATCAGGGCGATGACGGCGCTTTAGCTTAGCACTGTTCCCTTCCTGGAGGCGTCGCTTTTGAAGAAGTTGGACTTCTGGTACTGTTTTGGTGGGGTTTGGTCTGCTGTAACAAGGAATGAATTACTGTAGCGGGACTTTTTTTCTTTCGTAATTCTTCTTTTTATTCTGGGCTGTGTGCATCCGTGGAGCCGCTAGGGCACGCATTGTTGCAGAAGCTGTGTGTAATTGGTATCATCGCGATATTAATATATGCTCTTTATCAAAAAAAAAAAAAGTGCACCGTGCTTTCATACATCGTGTATCAACATTTCTTTAACCCAACAAGCAAGGATGTATTCTACTGGGTGCATTTACAGATTAGATGGATTCACATGGTTCCGAGTCATCGCCGAGGTCTAGCTAGATACTAGCGCCAAGTCCCAATATAAGGAGATAAACCAGTGCAACTGGCTCGCGGGATAAGTGACCGCTTAACTCGTGTGAGATGAGTGAATTGGTTACAAATCAGTCCTCACCACTACAACAAAAATGGCACCTAACGACGCTCCACACTCGACGCTTTTTAATTCGTGTCTACGTGGAATACCATGCGGTAAATAAAGATGGTTTGTAGGACGTTTTGGAGGGCGTCTCGCCGTGCACAGGAGGATTCACCGTTCCGCTCTTAAATTGCACACACAAATAATCAAGAAAACCGCTCCTCAATTTCCACAAGAAGGCACAGAACACATCCGTGCAAACCTAGCGCCGCCGCCATTGGATCGCCGCCAGCGGCGCCTCTTCACCAAATCTGTACAACTGCTGGACATTCCTACACTCCCCTCCGAGGCATCCTCTCTCACCGGCTGGACATGGTCTTCGTCCGCTCGAGAACGCCGGCGCCGCCCGGCGTGGAGACGGCACCGGCGTGGAGACCCTATCTGGTCAGTCTCGGTCTCCTCTCCCAGGCTGCTGCAGTTTCCTCCTACTCTCGCCGCCCTTCTCCACCGGCCTATGACGGCTCGCAGCCAGCCCACTCCACGTGGTTCAGGACTTGAGGCTCCACCGGTGTGTTCATGTACTAATTTAATCTCAGCATGTATGTATTTTTTTCTCAACCTATCATTATTTGCTACGTCTCTGTGTGGATGTGTGTTACGACACTCGATGACGTTTGCTACGAGATCTGCAGTATGCACCCGACTAACGTTTTGCCATATGACAAGAGATCCGCAGTATTTCTTCCCCTTTTTGTTCAATCAATCTAGCTATTAGTTTTATTCATATGGTTGAATTCAGACAGCAAAAATCATGATATTAGCATCACTCAACCTTGTTTTTCATTGGCGACTACAATCTGTAGGTTACTGTAGCCAAATGTGTGACCTCAAATGTAACTTGTAAATTTCATGATTTCAGCATGATCGAGCACAGATTGGATGAATGGTATCATGAAGGAATGCAAAGTTGGATCAGGTTTCCTCAGATTTATATTAGATTTTTCCAGATAAAACTTTTGCTAGATGTGATCTACTTAGACCAAGTAGACTTAACCGGTAATTATTAACCTGTAAATAGTTCTGTATTGTATGACTACACTATACATGCAGAAAAAGTGCTGACAAATTCATTTGGTAGCATTTTCAGGTTAATTTAGCCTTGACCTTGTTTGAGTAATCGCTACGAGCAACGTTGTAAGCCTAATGGATATATTGTATAGCTCAGGTTCTTAATCACCTTTCACCATATTTTTTTATTTATATTATCTCCAATCATCTCTGATAACCATTGTTTTCTGACAGGCTTCAACTGAATGCATCAAAGCTTCAGGTTGTACTTCCCAGAACCGAGTTCATAAGGTTCTGAAGATGCATCATTAAGGATGTTGCTGCATTAGGCAAGGTGTAATTATTTCTTAAAGCTAGTAAGGAACGTAAATATGTAGCTTTAAACAAAATTAATTCTTGCAATGCTAACTATCATTTCTAGGCTTAGCACTACAGAAGTTCTGCAGTACCGTTATAAACTGATGTTTTCCGCAAAAATTCTTTATCTCTGATTTTTTTCATGAATTAGATTGTCCCATGCAGAGTTATAATTATGTTCCAAAGGAAATCCCCTGACACTATGAAAGGTAAATATGTTGGCCAATGTTTAACTATTGCTCACGTTGATGCAAGTAAAATGGTTTGGTATCCGCCTTCAAGTTGAATAAGTTACTAAATGAATAATTGTTTTTTAAGAAATGTCAGTGATACTTCAATTTTTATGCAGAACTTTTATTGCAGGGAATATTATTGAATCACACTAAAAGACCACAAGGAAAATCTACAGGATGCAGTGAAGACCTTCCGTGTTGATCTACATGCAAAAAGCTTAGATAGATTCCAACTAGTTAGAAGAGTATCAGTACAATCCATTTTGTATACTTGAGGGATTTTATGTATTGCTGTCTTTGCCCTCCTTTTTGTATACATGTACAATCCAGTTGTAACGTAACACTGATGTTGATTAATATATTTTTCCCTGAATCGCACTACACTTGTCTATTGATCTGCAAGTTGCAATGGCTGAAATATGTATTTTGAAGCTTCAATACATGAGGCGATATTTGGTCATTTTAATAAATAATTAAAAAGATTTTTCTCCCATCAGCACGCCTCAAAGCGACTCAAAGGTTGGTAGAGGCGCCGGGTAAGTGCAGCTTTGTAGTCAGCTCCCAATACGTCTCTATCGCTATAAACATGCTTTATAGAGAGTCTCAATTTTTGTAGACATGCTTTCAAGATGTCTCTATTTTATTTGAGACGGTGGATAAGGAGACGCTCCTACGACGCTTTCCGTAGACGACTCTACAACTAAATAGAGATGCTAAATTGCGTCCTTACCACCTAAATTGATCGTCTCTATGTGCCTTTCGTGTTGTAGTGCACACGGGTTTTTATGTGCATGTTTGGAGTGGATCCCAGAGTACTTTTGTATAAAGAACACCATCACAGTTTATATTTTGCCTTCCAATTCTTACCCCTTATTAGACCCTTTTAGACAAGAAATCAGTGGGGTTTACTTATACCCGTGACAACATTTTGCCACCAAAATACTTATAAAATAATAACTCATGCAACGCACCCTCTTCATGTAATAACTTAAACAGTTATTTACTTAAAAAACATTTGTTATATATGTCAAGAACCTCAGCCCCCATGACCTTTGGACGACATACAATGTTCCACTTGACGAGGCAATATTTATTTCTTTATAAGATCACTTTGCCAGAAAACGAGAGCGATGAAAATCTAATTGTATTCTCACGAAACAGGCGTGCTCCCGCTATATTAATATAGCAACCAAGACCATACAACCAACATTGCTGGGCAAATAACACATTCATGCCCAAAAGAAAACATAAAAGAAAACAAAGCCGACAACGGTGATTCGACGAAAGTTGAGATGACTCGCAACCGCTGCGCCCACCGAAAGAGTACCACCACGCTCCTACCGCTCCAGAGCGTCTCATACCAAACGCCTCCAAGAAGGGAGCGACGACGACGACGACGACGCTGCTGCCCGGAAAGTTCCTAGGGTTTCCCTTGATTGTGTCCGAGGGTTTCCCTCGGTATGCTGAGGAGTGGGAAGGAGGTGCCCGAGGCCCTTCAGAAAGGATGGCGACACCCTCAGGCGTCACCGCGTCAGTGCCGAGACGGCAGGGATTTCTCCCGAACTCCAAAGAACCACACCCCGACACTCTGAATAGCTCCACCAAGCTTGCCGCCCACCAACGCACGCCACCACGATCTTGCAGACATCCCCGTCGTCTCACCGAGAGGCCCCTGGCAGGAGGTCGGAAAACCAAGTAGTAGAAACCCGACGAGGGTCGGCGGCACAATGGCACGCGGGAGGGAACTGCCTCCACCGCCAAACGGCAATAACCGACCGGATGTAGCAGTAGGGCAAACCAGACCCTCACTGGCCCGGCCGATCCCAAAAGGGTCCGTAAAGCCCCGCCGCCACACTGCAGCAAGGGCACCGCCAACAATTGTGTTCTTACCCCTTTACCCCTATACCCCTTTAGGTATTTCAAGCAAAAACAACAAGAACGATGGCAAACTAGTTAAAGCTGAGTTGACCGAAACAGGACGGTCTCTGTCTGGAAGCATCTTTGCCAACCTAAGATCCCACTAAGATGTACTTTTTTACATGTTCACCAGCTCGCCCACAAGTTCAAAAATAGAAAAGACTTCATGTCCATATGAGCACTCTGGATTCTAAATAGTGGCTGACCACCACATAGTCGCTCAGGGTACATTTCTCAATCTTCGAATCTGACCCCACTGCTATGTGGTTGTATGTTCTTTATTCAAGTACCACATAGACCCCTACTAGACCGACTAGAATTTCCCTCAATTAAATCCCGACCTGATTCGGAATCCTGATTTTATGGAACTAGCAAAGTGCACAAGAAAAATCAGATGAAACAAAGGCGAAACATGTACGTGGCAACCCTAAGGTAAGCAAAACCCTTTCGAAGGAGAGTATTCTAAAACCTACAATTCTCATGTAAAGGGGTCTAAGTTGTGTATTGTGCCCTATTAAAAAAATACCTCCCCGAATTGATAGGATTTATTGTTAGGCAACTGAATATCTCCACCGTATCTTGAGCCTCACGTATAGCAGATTGAGGCCATTATGGTTAAGATTGTAATCTGTTGTTACCTTGTATTGCATTATATATATGAGATAACAGGGAAGGCACAAGTCGTGACCTAACCATCCTATTCTATCTTCTCACATGGTATCAGCCAAACAATCCTCAGCTTCCGCCGCCATAGTCTACCGCCGCCGCGCTAGGGTTCCTCTCCCGCGCCGCCGCGCTCTCTCCCCTGCCATGTCTACCGACGCCCATCCTCTTGCCGGCCTCTGGGCGCAGGCCACCAACATCCAAAGCGTCAAGGCGCTCATCCCCGTCACCCTGGACCTGAAGGCGTCGAACTTTTCCCGCTGGCGCAACATGGTCCAGATCGCCGTCACCACCTACGCCCTCGCCGATCACCTCGACACGGCTCTGCCACCCGATGACGAGGAGTGGCTGCGCTTGGATGCTACCGTCCTGCGCTGGCTCTACGGCTCCATCACGCCGGAGATCACCGACATGGTGATGGAGGAGAACACCACCGCCTACTCCGTCTGGACGCGCATCGGCGCCCTCTTCCGCGACAACCAGCAAGCGCGGGCTGGCTACCTCGGCCAGAAGTTTCGCAACCTCGAGCAGGAGGGTAAGTCCATCACGGCCTACTGCCTTGAGCAGAAAACCGTGGCCGACGCCCTTGCTGACGTCGGCGCCCCCGTCACGGACGACGCCCTCGTCTGGAACGTGCTCAAAGGCCTCGACGAGAAGTTCGACCACGTCGCCGCGCTCGTCCCCCTGCTCACCCCGTTCCCCTCCTTCCTCCAGCTGCGGAACATGCTCCTGCTCCAAGAGCTCAAGCCGCACCACGGCGGTCGTGCCTCCACCGCCGCTGCTCTCTACTCCAACACGAGCGGCGGTCCTGCCCCTGGCGGCCCTGGTCCCGGATGTCGCGGCCCTCCACCTCCTCGCCCGCCGCTGCCGGGCTACGGCCGTACGGCCACGGTCGGCTACGGCAACCCGGCACCCCCGTTCAACCCCAACGCCGGCCGCTACAAGGGCAAGAAGCGGAAGGTCACCGGCGCTGCACCCGCCGGGACCGTGGGTGCACTCCCATCTCCCACGCCGTACAACCCATGGACAGGGTCCATCCACATGTACCCCATGGGCTCGGGTCCCTCGAGCATCCTCGGACGCGGACCGTCGCCGCGCCCCGCCGCGCACGGCTTCATGGCGTCCACACCAACGGCGCCACCGCCTCTCGGCTACTACAACTACACCGCGCCAGGAGCTGCCTCGCCCTACGGCTTCGCCCCGGCCCTGCCCGCGCCGTGCGCCGCTGCTCCGTCTTGGGACACCACGGCCCTCATCAACCAGCTCAACGCCATGAATCTGCAGCCTCCCACGGAGTGGGTCATGGACAGCGGTGCTTCCGCCCACATGTCCTCCGATGCTGGTATCCTCAATTCTCTCAACTCCCGCACTCCTTTCTCTAACGTAGTTGTAGGTGATGGTTCTTCTCTCCCCGTCACCGCATCCGGCTCTGCCTCCCTCCGCTCTCTGTCTTCTACTCGCCCTCTTCATCTCCAAAATGTTCTCGTTACTCCTCATATTATCAAAAATCTAATCTCTGTTAGACAATTTACATGCGATAATTGTGTCTCCGTCGAATTTGACCCTGCTGGTTTTTCTGTGAAGGATCTCCATACTAAGGCGGTACTCCTCCGATGCAAAAGTGCGGGTGATTTATACCCCTACTCCGCTCCTGGTGTCGCTCTCCATGCTTTGTTCGCCTCCACCGACGCCCCCACCCTTTGGCATCGCCGCCTTGGCCATCCCGGACACGCCTCGCTTCGTCGCCTAGCGTCGTCATCATCCGTTCCATGTCACAAAGAAATAAATGGGTCTAGTTTGTGTCATGCGTGTCAAATTGGTCGACACGTACGTTTACCGTTTTCAGATTCGTCTAGTCGTACTTTGCGTCCTTTCGAACTTGTACACTGTGATCTCTGGACCTCTCCGGTTGAAAGCATGTCTGGTTACAAATATTTCCTTGTCATATTAGATGATTTTACTCATTTTTTGTGGACTTTCCCTTTACGACGCAAATCTGAAACATATGGTGTTCTCTCTAATTTTCGCGCTTTTGTTCAGACTCAGTTTGCACTCACTCTTCAACAAATACAGTGCGACAATGGCAAGGAATTTGACAATCGATCACTCCATGATCTTGCGTCTACTCACGGCATACACGTGCGTTTTTCCTGCCCCTACACCTCCCAAGAAAACGGCAAAGCTGAACGTGTCATTCGCACGGTCAATGACATCACTCGCACCCTATTATTTCAAGCTTCCATGCCGCCTAAGTTTTGGGTTGAGTCTTTACATGCCGCCACCTATCTTCTTAATCGCCTCCCTACAACAGCCATCACGGCCCCCTGCCCCTTTTCTGCACTCTACTCTACCCCTCCTGATTACTCTCACCTACGTGTCTTCGGATGTCTCTGCTACCCCAACCTCGCATCCACTATGCCGCACAAGTTGTCTCCTCGCTCGACTCCATGCATCTTTCTCGGCTACGCTCCTAACCACAAAGGCTACCGCTGCATGGACATAGCAACTCGCCGTATCATCATCTCTCGGCATGTTGTTTTTTATGAGACTAACTTCCCGTTCGCCAAGACGAACGTTGCGCATTCATATGATTTCCTACAGGAACACATTACGGCAACCTCTACGGATGACGACGTGGACACGCTCATCCCCAACCCGGCTGCACCTCCCGCTGCCACGCGCGTTGGGCCGCGGCAGAGTTTTCGTCACTCTGTTGCCTCGACAGCCACGCCTCCTCCTTCGCCTGCTGCAGTCCAGCAGTCCCACGCGCACGGCTCTCCTGCCGTGGCATCAGTGCACGGCTCTCCTGCCGTGACATCAGCGCACGGCTCTCCTGCCGTGGCCTCCTCTTCCGCGGCTACGTCGACTGGATCAGCTGCCGCCTCGACGCCCTCCTCGCCGGCTGTCTCGGCCATGCCTTCTCCACCGAGCTCACCGTCGCCCTCGCCGCCCCCGTCTTCGCCTCCTCATCGCATGGTGACACGACGGCAAGCTGGCAAGATCTTCGGCCCACGGGAGCGCCTCAATCTTCACGCGGTCGCCACGGGTGTCCTCTCTCCGATTCCCAAAACTGTTCGGACTGCTCTCAAGGACCCGAATTGGCTAGACGCTATGAAGGCCGAGTACGGTGCACTCATGTCCAATAACACATGGGACCTCGTGCATCCCCCCTCCAAGGCCAACATCGTCACCGGCAAGTGGGTCTTCCGCCACAAGCTCAACCCCGACGGCTCGCTTGATCAATACAAGGCCCGCTGGGTGCTTCGTGGCTTCTCCCAAGCTCCCGGCATCGACTTCGGTGAGACGTTCAGCCCGGTCGTCAAACCGGCCACGATTCGCGTCATCCTCTCCATTGCGCTCTCCCTCAACTGGAGTGTCCGCCAGCTCGACGTCAAGAACGCCTTCCTCCATGGGACGCTGTCCGAGGTCGTCTACTGTCGCCAACCTACGGGTTTCGTCGACGCCACGCGGCCGGATCACGTTTGTCGCCTCAACCGCTCTCTCTACAGTTTGAAGCAGGCACCACGAGCATGGTACCAACGTTTCGCCTCCTTCGTCGCCACCGTTGGTTTCACGTGCTCCAAGACCGATACCTCCCTCTTCGTGCTGCACAGCACCATAGGTACGGCCTACCTGCTCCTCTACGTCGACGACATTGTTCTCACGGCTTCCTCGACTGGTCTCCTCGAGCGCGTCATCACGGCCCTCCACTCCGAGTTCGCCATGAAGGACATGGGGATCTCCACTACTTTCTCGGCATCGCCGTCTCCCGCACTGCTTCTGGGATATTTCTCTCCCAGGAGAAGTACGCTGCCGAGATTTTGGATCGAGCCGGCATGACAGAGTGCGCCTCTTCCTCGACTCCTATCGACACCGCGCCGAAACTCGCCTCCTCTGTCGGTTCCCCTGTGGCCGATCCCACGGAGTACCGCAGCATCGCCGGAGCTCTCCAGTACCTGACGTTTACACGTCCGGACATTGCGTACGCCGTCCAGCAAATCTGCCTCCACATGCACGACCCGCGAGACCAGCATCTCGCGTTGATCAAGCGTGTTCTTCGCTATGTCAAGGGCACCCTCGGCCACGGTCTTCAGCTTCTGCCGTCCGCCGCCGACACCTTGATCACCTACACCGATGCAGATTGGGCTGGTTGTCCCGATACGCGACGCTCCACCTCCGGCTACTGTGTCTTCCTCGGCGATAACCTGGTGTCTTGGTCCTCTAAACGCCAACACACTGTGTCTCGCTCCAGCGCGGAAGCAGAGTACCGCGCTGTCGCCAACGCCGTTGCCGAGTCCACCTGGCTTCGCCAACTCATGGAGGAGCTTCATCGACCTCTCCCTCGGGCCACCGTCGTGTTTTGTGACAATGTTAGCGCTGTCTACATGTCTACAAACCCGGTTCAGCATCAGCGCACCAAGCACATCGAGATTGATCTACACTTTGTTCGAGATCGAGTGGCTCTTGGTCAAGTTCGTGTCCTACACGTACCGTCATCGCGCCAGTTTGCTGACATCTTCACCAAGGGATTAGCATCGCCATTGTTTCTGGATTTTCGGTCCAGTCTCAACGTCCGTCAGTCTCCCGTTGTGACTGCGGGGGAGTGTTAGGCAACTGAATATCTCCACCGTATCTTGAGCCTCACGTATAGCAGATTGAGGCCATTATGGTTAAGATTGTAATCTGTTGTTACCTTGTATTGCATTATATATATGAGATAACAGGGAAGGCACAAGTCGTGACCTAACCATCCTATTCTATCTTCTCACATTTATCACTTCCCACTTGCTGTTTTCTAGGTTTGACATAGCAGAAAACTTTGGTTAAATTGTAGACGGGGATCAAGGGCCAATGTTGAGATAACTTGTAGTGTTGTTCTACAAACTTGCTCAGGAGGCATCTCTCCTTTAACTAATAAAACATCACGATAATAGAAAAGCAGTTAACGGGATGCAATCATAAGCTGCCACTATTCCCTAGAGTTGTACGTATACACTTGTGCCATTTGGATTAGCAAATCATGTTTATGTTATCGCTGAGCGAACGAACTACCAACAAAATTCGACTCCCGAGTCCTGCCAATTAACATCTGAATATTTGACCGAACAGTTTTCTCGCCAAGACAGATGCAGATTAGGAATGTTCCGGACCTGCTGCCCGTACTTTTTCATCACCGTCTCACCTCATACGACTGGCGAATTGGTCTTGCTTTTCTCAGCTACCTCTTGGCTACAAACAAAGGCTTTTCGATGGCAGATACAACGGAAACAGCAAAACCTACACGAAAGAGACAGCTCTCTCGGTTTGTAAAGAAACACAAACCAAAAAGTAATGATCTTTCTTTCAAACTCATAAACGATAAGTAAGTTTCCGACCATCATTTTTTTGGGGGGGGGGGGGGGGGGGGGGTGGGAATGATCATCAGATTTATTTCCCCATTAGCATAATCCATGGCATCGGCGACAACAGATAGATTATAAGTACATACACAAGAACTACATCAACTGGAATATGAATTTGATCAATGTCTCCCCAACGTATACATATATTATCGACCTAATCGAATCCAGGATTAAAATGCCTCAGAAAAATCCCAGCAAAAAAATTTGAAAGAGATCAAATTTAGACGACCAATTACAGTTTGAATGCATTCAAATGCCCAAAGGCAATGCCAATGGCATGCTTTGCCGTCTGTGCACGCGCCTCCTCACCTCCTCAGGCGGTGGCACCTGTACCAGAGGAAGACGAAGCAGAGCACCCTGTATCCGACCACGAACCCGAGCATGACACCGAGGTTGCTCCACCTCATGCTCTCCCGCATCCCCTGCTGCCGCAGCAGCATCGTGCCGTCGAGGACGCAAAGGCCGCCGCCGGGGGCCTCGGCTAGGCACTTCTGGCCGCCGCGGGCGCCGCCGTACTCGTTGACGACGAGTGCCTCGAAGGGGTACTTGAACAGGCTGATGTAATGCATGAACAGCCAGTACTGCGGGATGTTCTTGCTGGCGACGAAGTAGCCGGAGAAGAGGAAGAAGCAGCCGATGAAGCCGGCAATGAGGGAGTTGCCGACGATGTAATTGGGCGCGAGCGCGCTGAGGCAGGCGGTGAACGAGTTGGCGGTGAGCATTACGAGCCAGATGACGAGGGCGAAGTAGGCGAAGCTGGCAGGCTCGCGCGCGAGGCCGACGAGCCAGTACACGGGCGTCGCGTAGAGGATCGCGGCGGCGAGGAGGAAGGGAAGGAAGACGGCGGCGTTGGAGACAACGTAGGAGGACACGCGGTACGCGCCCCGGGAGGTCTCCCGTTCCAGGATGCGGCGCTCCTGGAGGAACACCGGGAGACCCTCGGTTGTGGAGGAGAGCACAAATGTGAGGTTGAAGGCGAAGAAGCCCAGCCGGGACTGCAGGTCGGTGGTGCCCAAGAAGATTGTGCCGAGGAACACGCCGACGACAAACGACTGCACCATTCGCGCCGCGAACAGCTGCGGCGTCCGCAGCACCGTCTTCACGAATCGCCCCGAGAGGATACACACCTCCGCCGCCGCCGAGTTGGCGTACGCGGCACGGCGGGATGACGAGGACTCACGCATCGGCGCGGCAACTTCCTGGCATGTGAGCGCGGCGGCGAGGATGACGTCCGGCTTGAGGGTGCCGATGGTCTCCATGGCATACTCAAGAATATTGACATGGGCGGGGATGGAGTGGCCGGCGGCGGCGAGGCGGGCCTCGAGGAACGGCAGGGAGCCATGGTGCCGGACGACGCCGTCGGCGAGGAGGATGACGCGGTCGAGCAGCTCGAGGATGCGGAAGCCCGGCTGGTGGATGGTGAGCACGACGGTCTTGCCGTGCACGGTGGCCATGTCCCTGAGCATCTTGACAATGTGGAGCGCGGAGCCAGAGTCGAGCCCGGATGTGGGCTCGTCCAGCAGCAGCACGGCGGGGTCGTGCACGAGGTCGACGCCGATGGACACCCGCCTCCGCTCGCCCCCCGACACGCTGGCGACCCTGGAGCCCGCGACGTGCGTTAGGCCGAGCTCGGCCATGAGCTCCCTAGCCCGCGCCTCCGCGGCGCCCGGGGCCGCGCGCAGCCTGAGGCGCGCGCTGTACAGCAGCGACTCCTCCACGGTGAGCATCTGGAAGAGCGCGTCGTCCTGCGGAACGTGGCCGGACACCCGGCGGAACCAGGCGGCGTCCATGGCGCAGCCGTTCACCAGCACCGCGCCGGACACCACCTTCGCCGGGTCCGCCGAACCCGCCAGCACGGAGAGCAGCGTCGTCTTGCCCGCCCCGCTCGGCCCCACGATCGCCACGACCTCCCCGGGCGGCGCCTCGCACGTGACGCTCCTCAGAAGCAGCCGCTCCCCTGTTCCTCCTCCCTTGCCGCCCCACAAGAAGGACGACACCCCGCCGCTGCGCGCCGGGAGAACGTAAGAGAGCGCCCTGGTCTCGATCCGGTACCTCGGCCTCCCCGTCTTCCCCAGCGACATCGCCGGCGTGACCACCGTCTCCCTCGGAGACGACGCCATGATCCCTGTAAGTCTTCCGAGATGAGATCGTCACTCCCAGCAAGTAGGAGGAGGAGAGAAGCAGTGTTACAACTTGCAGGAAGCAACAGTCAGGGGTGGTGAGAAGAGTTGAGCTAATCACACCAACCTCTCCCCTCTTATGTAGTAAACCCTTTGTAATGCTCTTGCGCTGTGGTTTCGCGCGCTCTTGGATTAGTAGTGCAGTTTGGTGCCACTGCACGGGAATTTTTGAGGGTTTTGTTTCCCGTGTTCGCTAATTCTAATTTGACTGAGAATAAGACTATCATAGTGGGAGTAACTTCACTACTAACATAGATGTCACCTAAACAAAAAATCCTATGTGGCATGTAATTAATGAGGAGAGATGCAAATAGAGTAACTTAGCTAGTTAACACTAGTAACATCACACTTTACAAGAAAAAATGAGTCTATAGAGTAATAAATGAGACCATATATGACACCACCTCTTTGTTACTTTGCACTATGAGGGTAGTAACATAGTCTAGTAATATGTGTATGTTACTAGTTGAAGTTACTCCCCACTATGGCTAGTTAAATATCTTCCTCTGTTTTTAAATAGAAGATATTTTAGTACTCCTACTTTAATATGTATCTACACCACATTTTAAGTTTCCTATGTTTTTAACACCATATAATATCGATGTTCACCCATTTTAATATGTATCTACACCACATTTGAATTAGCTGAAACATTTATATGCTTTTAGCTGTGAAAATATGTATCGTAAGTTCGTAACTCACTCTGTTTGAGAGTTGCATCCCGGCCTGCCGCTAGATCATGACTATATACCTAAATCTCATTCCTTGAAAGATGGCAGGTCGCTTCGCATTATCAAAGATGACAACGCTGCTTACGAATGCCATCCAACGAGGTATAACCACCTTCTTATGGAGTTTCAGAACAATGTCCATACATTATTAGTAACAATTGCATTGTGATTCGTGTTAATCTCAAAAAAAAAAAAAACTGGCTGAGATTTAGTCTCCATATCCGTTACATTTGCGTCGAGGTTCGTGCTAAAATCAGAGTTGCACATGAGGTGAAATCGTGCAACACAACGATAGCACACCACCTAGTTGGATATTCACCAACTCATCATCATCGAATGTGCATCCAACGAACGATATGCCTACTGATTGGTTTGTTGAAAAAACAAAAGAAATCATATTAACGCATGGTTGTATACGTGAAAATTTGTTGTTAGTACATGAATGTATATAATAAATTACATAAATCTAAAATTTAATGATAATGCATTGATATTTAAATAAAACTGTTGATTGTGTGTTGGACGTCCCAGATAAGCAGGGGACATTTAGGGATGGCAATGGGTACCCATTACCCTTTTACTCTGCGGGTAAAAACCCTATTAGGGTAAGGGTATGGGATAAAAAATTACACATGGGTACGTAAATGGGAAAATATCATACCCATCGGGTAGAGAGGGCATGGGTATGAGATCGTATAACCCATACCCGCGTACCCATGTACCCATATAATATTTGACAAGTGAGTCTAAACTTTCACGCACGGATATATGAGTAGGGTCTATACATGAGGCTACAATCGTAATTCAAAGATATAGGCAGGGATTGCTCGCTAACCCTCCGCGGATGGCGCACCATCCGGTGACTACCTCACTATACCGATAATTTAGCTATTCATAATATTATATCTAATCTATCTGATTCACGTGATCACGTCTCGACTCCTGATATAGCAAAACAATGAAATATAACTCTTCTGCATGAGTTATGTGTTATTTTTACGACTATTTTCTGCCCAATTTTACGTGTTTTAAATGCGGGTATTTTTACCCGCGGGTACCCATCTACCCTGTCGGGTGACGGGTATGGGAAAAAGTTGTACCCGTTGACGGGTATGGGTAAGGGTGACGGGTAAGATCATGGTCGACGGGTAAGGGTATGGGGTGGCTCCACCCTTACCCATACCCTGCGGGTGCCATCCTAGAGACATTCAACTAGGTGCAGAATTGTATTTTCCGAAACTATGTGGAACCGACTAAGATTTAGTCTGATGGGAATTAGACAATCCCTTTCCTCCGGTGCGGTGGTGGTGCGCGCGTTTGTTCCATTGCTTGTGGATGCGGCGGACGTGCCGGTTCGGGGCTTAACGCCCAAGCTTGCAAGCTTGGTGCACCCTGAATCCCTGATTGATCAACTCATCTCACTATTTTTCTGTCTGTGTTCCTGGCTCACTCATCATTTCGATGCCGTACGTGCGATGCGAGCACCCTTTCCATGCGCTAAACTTTTCTGTCTGTGTTTTCCCTCTGAGCATGCATGTCATGTCACTGTCAGCTTCCCTTGGAATTTGTCGAACAAAAACATAGATTTCACGTGGCGCGGGCGATGTCACTCCGACCCTGGTCGTCGATGCCCCGGAGCTTACCCATCTCACCGGATATCCATCCATTGGTGACCTAATCAAGTTCCGGCCGGCCGGTGCGATTTGATCTTGGGTTGTTGGTCTTTGGCTTGCGAGACAGGCACAGGGTGAGGCAGCAGCCCGGTGCACGAAACGTCCGTTGCCGTGTGAGGCCATTGACCGCGCAAGGCACAACCGGTAGGTCGGAGTTGGCTCACCTCACTGCCATGGCTAGCCAGCCGTACGCCTTCAGGGCCAAATAATAAGAGAAAGGTGTAGCTAGAGTAGCTACCACTAAATTATACCCTCAGAAAATTACTACCAAATCGAATGCCAGTCATACGCACTGATGGTGATGGACATAGTGCTGACTGCTGAGTGGTGCTAAGTTGTAGACAGCTCTTGAAGTATATCTGAATCTTTGGGGATTTTCCAGACAGCAGTGAACGGTTAGTCGGAGCCACAAGCCAATGATTTCCGCTTTTGGATGGGTACGGCTCTTTGCTATAGCCGGCCTCGGCAGAGCATCATGAGAGATCGATCATAGCCATGATTTCTCTTGTTCCAAAAGGAAGAACTGTGACCATTTGCAGCACTCAGACTCATCGAGCAGGCCTGTCTGCCTCCCAGATTTACTTGGAAATCCCTCATCCGTCCGTCCGTCAGAGAGTGGCACAAGTACAGGGCTATGCTCATGATTAAACAGCCAAACGACGATACGAGCAAGTTGGTCAACAGCAAAAGCGCATTGCTCATGCAATTGTACTGCCCTGCGGATCCTGAATCCCGACCTTATCAGAACTAGGCATTTCGTGTGCGAGAGATGTACTAAGAAGAAAGGCTACAAAGGTACACCGTACACTTTATATATATCATCATCATATTATTCGTCCAAGGAGGACGCCCAAACAATAGAGGGTCTCGCAGTTTGGAGAGATGTTCGTGAGCACGCATTTTACAAGCCATGGCTGGTTATCAGCATTTCGGCCTTCGGTTACATGGACAAACTTGTATGCAATGGTTTTATGCAGCTGGCCTGGGGGACAGTATAATCCATGCGGGTGAGATTGCCTCACTGGCGCGCTCCGGGTTCCACCTGCGGACTATACTATACGGTGATTGCTCGAGCAGGTAAAGAAAGCTGATCCGTCGGCCACACATGTCCAATGCTAGGTGATCTTGTGCTGCACAAGTGCACAGCTAGAAATATCTTATATTTTGGGCTGCCCAAATATGACAAAGTCTGACATTGAGTAGTGAACCGTGCAAATTTCTAACTCTTGCAAAACTGACTAGTTGAATTTGACGCCACGCCCTCGGTGACATTTTTGTGCATTATATTTAGACATGCAAGCTCAAAGTTTCTGAACAGACTTCTTGTCCTTGCTAAATGCTAATATGTGTAGTCAACTACCATATAACTTCCATTCTTTACTTCGAAGCTACATATCTTTTTTAATCATTGCAGTTGTTATTTGGTAGACAAAAGATTATCGTTGGCAGACGGAAACAAATGTGTGTACTGACTAAATACAAAGTTGATTATTATGGTAATGCATCATAGAAATGCTTTCTCTTTGGTAATATGTACAAATTCACAACATTAACGGTGGCGCCACCCTTGTTGGCGTCATTGCCATGTCATCACAACCACGCTCTTTGCGGTGAATCAGCAGTGCGGTTATATATGTAGGTGCATGCAGTCAATGTCGAATCAATAAAATGAATGATTAGCAAGCAAAGCAAGCTACTAACAACTGATTTGACCATTAGGATAAATATTGTGCAGATGTCGAGTAGGTAAGAAATAATAGCTGTCGAGAAGATCGAAAAGACCTTCTTTATTCAACCGTATGAATTAAAGCAAAGTTTGACATCACACTGTGTATCTTGAATATCACAATCGCTTATAGTTACTTCATAATTATTTAGCAAATGGTGCAATAAAAAAATGAAAGGAGACCGGAGGAAAATAATGTAACCACCATCGTGATAACATAACAGCACATTTAGATTAATGACTTATCTTAAAGCAGTTAACAACTGTACTTGAACCACATACAGTATCCAATTCACACACAAAAGGCAAACAAAGTAACATATAACCAAAAAGTTGGATGACAAAGTGCCCACTGTACAATTTAGCAAGATAGCATAAAGAATTTCCCTATCCAGGATTCAAAGCATGAAATGTATTTATGAAAGAATATGCAAATCTTCAGATCGAGTATCTTGCTTACAATATGCAAATCTTCAGATTCAGAACCTTGCTTTTCCTGTTTTTTGCAACAAAAGCTTCAGAAGTGAGGAGTTGGATAAATAATACATATTTAGTACTGCAAATGTCTTTTAGATTTGAGCTATAGAACTTGAATACGTGGACATCACTGCCATGGTTGTCATAATCTTTTCTACTTCCCTGCTTCTTGCTATGCCATTGCGACGCTCTTGTTTTTCTGCCATGGCCTCCTATGCACAAATTTTTATTATTGTTAGAACTGGCCCATATACATGTGTATTGAAACATTGGTCTTTTAGAAGAAAATAGCTACATCTCACAGGAATAACAAATATATTGGAGAAATGAAATAGTAAGAGATATAAGAGTCAAGAGGCTAAAGCGAGGCGAGGTTGCAACTCCGTGTCCACCGTTCGGCAGCAAGAATACATGTGGGCGTGAGGATCCTCTTATTCATCTTTCATCTCTCGTAGCTGAACATTTAACCATAAAGGATGTCACAATTTCAAATGCAAAAGAAGTGACACTAAAACATAACAAATTTACTAACTATCACATTATTTTCTTAAATATTTGATTGGAGTTTCCAATGGTGTAATGGTCATCCCAAATTGCCTTTCCATCTATTTTCACAATAAAATAACTTACATATAAGCACATTCGACAATAAATCCCAGGGAAGAATAATATGTACATAACATTAATACCATTGGCTCAAGCATTGCAAACTATGCAGAAATCAGTATGCAATAAGCACTTATTTATTCCTTGACCAAATGTGTTAGCTTAGGATTACCTCCTAATACCTGATAGCAAACAATATTCAACTATTTGTATAGACATGATGTTGAAATGTTTTCTCGTGCAATATGACGGCTTGTTGGTGAATACAGAAAACGGGAGAAAGGAGAGATAATTCCGAAGAAATCTAAGAGCATATGGTGATTATGTCGACAATAAACATCCAGGGAGAAAACAATAACCAGACTATGCAAACACAAATTATCCCATTCTCGATTCCGAAGGTGAAAATTTCCGACCCGTTGTGAATCAATCCCTTCTTCATTCCTGTAAAATTGTTGAGCGGGAGAATATGTCAGGTAAACAATTATCTTTTCCTTAAATATGCTGAAAAATAACTTCATATCCATATCCTGTTATGGTATCTTCAAATAGGACCAGTCTTCGTTGTGATTCAAAATGCTAAAATTCTTCGTAATTTGTTGTCTAGAGTATTTGCACATTTTTAGCACCCGTCTTTGTTGTGATTCAAAATGCTAAAATTCGTCATAATTTGTCATCTAGAGTATTTGCACATTTTTAGCATATTTAATTGGTCACGTATGTTTGTAGTTTTACGGCGTAGCCGTGTGATGCATGTAAAATGCATACATGAACTTTGCACTTTAATTGCTTATATTCCAATCATATTTGCATCATATAAGGGTTATATCAATGTTTTATCATGATTTTGGAATCACAACAAAGACGTCAGGGACCCAAACGTCAACAAAATCACCTGGAAATTTACGGGCGTCAATATTTGGAAGGAAGAAGGACTACGGAAAAAGGAAGCGAGCAAACGGAGGCCCGAGGGCCAAACGAGGGGGCCCACGCGGCCACAGTACCAGGCCACGTGGGACCCACCCATTTGGGCCTCGTGGCTCCGTTGCCTTCGATCTCTTCTCCACCGACATCGTCTTGACCTAAAAACGCCTATAAAAAGGTCCCCCGACGTTCTCTGGAAGGAGCGCCGCACAAACACAGAAACACCGAAACGGAGATCAGGAGCTGTAGATTGGAGGGGGAAAACTCCGGCGGGGCGCTGCCGGCGTGGTCTCCATCTTCTCCATCGACTTCTCCACCGTCTCCATGATGAAGAGGGAGTAGTCCACCTCTGGACTATGGGTTTGTGGAAGTAACTTATGTATCTCTCCTCTCTTGAGCTTCACTAATTAACACCGTATGAGCTGCTGAAAATGATTACGGTCACCGTTGTAATACCTTTGTGGTGGATCTTTATGAGTTAATATATGTTTGAGATTGCAATGTTTGTTTCAGTTATGAGTATAGATGCATATTATGTACCCCGTTCTTGTTTACCTGTTTTGATCAAGCATGTTTATGAGAGCGTGTGTGGGGGAACATGTGCATTAGTTGGAGTAACGGGGGGTGGCTAGTGCAGTGAACGTGAGAGAAAGTTCTGCGATCCAGTTTGGTATCTTTACCTTACTTTGTTGCCTCACTAGGGATAAACTAAAATACCATGCTACCAGGGATGTGGGCGTGACCATTGCCACTACTCCATGACTAGATCTAGCATGTTCTTATTTTCACTTCATGTCATGATACTTAATGCTATACTCTGAGTTATCTTAATTACTGAGGTGTTATGATTTAGTTCGCATCTTGGTGGAGTATAAGAGAGGTTAATAACCAAAAGATCTCTATGTTAGGACGTGATGCCCATATATCTAAGTAACTTGTTATCAAACCCTGTGTTGCAATCTCATATGTTAACTGTGTGTGTTCCATTGTCTACCACTTTATAAAGAGAGAGTGCATTTGTGAAACCATGAACCCCAGTCCATTTTTAATCATAAGAAACACATTTCCAACACCATATACCACTTTTCTATTTTCAGCCATCATTAAATCCGAAAATACAAAAATACTTTTCATCTTGCATACATCATTCAAAAACCCAAAAATATCATTTATCATTGCATCCACCATCATTGCATATTTATTTCTTGTTTGCATTGCATAACTATCCTGATATCATTCTTACACCTTGTGCTTGACAACCACAGGTGAGGTTGAGGACCAAAACATCTAACCTTGTTTTGTAGGTAACCAAAAGAAGGATAAGAAGATAAATCTACCACTTCAGATTCTCCGAGAGTTCGATATTAAACCCTCGAGTCACCCCTCGTGGAGAAAACTGTCTTCCACTTACTATACACTCTGCACTTGGAGTCTCAACCTAATCCCGTTTATTTGTGCAGGCATCAAGACTTGCTCTTCGGGATCATCACCGTGTGATTGTTGACTTTGTTCGTCGGCGTGGAAATGTATCGACTACACTGTCGTTAGAAAAAGAAGTATTGTCATGCCGTTGTGAGAATCGTGTCGTTGTGAGAAGTTGTTGTTTCGAGTAAGTTTTAAATCGAAATAATATTTTACAGTTCCGACGTAAAATATTTTGGGAAATATTCGACTAATAAATTCAGGAAAATCTGGAAGAATATATTTATAATGAAATAGATTTTTTTCAGTGTCCCCGAATATTCAGTAGTTTGAAATGGTTTCCCATAATCTCCATAATTATTATAAAAAGGCTATATTAGTTCTTCTAAGTAAGATTATTTACAGTTGTTTAGTCATGCATGGAAATGTGTTAGTTGTAAAGATTGCATTTTTTGCAAATTTTGGTATATTATTTATAATTTCCTGAATCACAAATTAAAAGATATGAATTTTACAAATTCCAGCATTTTCTGCAATTATTTAAAAAAGTGTGAAAACTGACAGGCGGGCCCCATGGTGACGTCCTCGCGTGACGTCACCGGCCGGCGGCGGCCGCGGCCACGCTGCCGAGCTCGTGCTAGAGCACGCGCGCCGGCCTGGGTTCGTGCGGACCCGCTCGAGGGCGTGGAGGGGAGCCAGAGGGGCGGTGCGCGGGGCCGTTTGGTCGCCGGAGCCGCCGACGGCGAGCAATCCCGCGGCGGCGGACGGCGGGCACGACGAGGACGATTCCGGCGGTCGTGCAGCCTCCCGGAAGCTTATTTCCGGCGAGTATGGAGAGGAGGAGGCGGCGGAGCTCGTCGTGTCCACCGATTTGTCCGGGGAGGAGCGCAGCGGCGGCAATGAACGTCGGCGGCGGCGTCGGGGGCGCGTGGGGAGAGAGGAAGGGAAGGGGGTATGTGTGGCTGTTTTGCAGGAACGCCCGTGGGTTTGTTTCTAATTCCAAATGCGTCCTTCGCAGCGACGAAAACTGGACTGCGGGTTAATTTCTCGGCTTGCGTGTCTGTCTTTGCAAATTAGGCGCGTAAAAAATCGTGCGGAGTGGGTTCTGGCCGTCGGATCGGCGTTCGACGGAGAGAGATCGAAATACTGTTCAACAGTGTTCATATGAACAGTGATGAACAGTGCATCGATCGTTCTAAGCTCGCTATTTGGACCATCTTTATATAATGAGTAATATGTTTTGTTATTTCTGTGTAGCCTAGAATAAGAAATATTTTGATTTGAGATTTTTTTTACGTTGGTACAATACAACATTGTCTACATCTAGAGTTATTTTCGGATTTTTTGAAACCTTAAAATATGGTTTTGATTTTTCTAAAAATAAAGAACTACATTGATTTCGGCCTCCATTTGTGGTTTCCGGTTGAAGGGCCAGCTAATACCTTGGGTTCCCTAGAAATATGCTAATACCCTTGTCATGACCTTGGAGTGGACATTTTGGTAAAAAGTGTCAGCTCCACTGAAGAAAAAACTTCCGTTTGGACTTTAGGAATTTCTCGTAACATCATATCGCCATGGTGGTGTTTAATCCGGGGAAATATCAACGAAGATTAACAACATTGTATGGTGAAGCAAATAGGAATTTGAGGTACAACTAGCAAACCTGCCCGTGCGTTGCAACGGGAAAGAAATATTTTGTTATTACATCTGATATGAGTTTTGGGCTAATCCATATACCAGTTTGGAAAGTGGTAGCAAAGTGCCCGTGCATTGTAACGGGTCAAAATTTGGAAGTGATATTGACATATCAGTTATATTCTTCAAGATATATTGGTTACATCCATGATTTTTGTCCTATTGCAAGTTCCACTATACATCTATACAACAACCTTTATATTCAAAGAGAAATAAAATGTTGCCGCTTATTTTCCAATCTTTTTTGTTCACATATCCTGGATGTCCAAAAGTGATGAAATTATCACACACAAACACCCCAGGAGACTGGCCGCCACATCTTAATGCACGTTGATCAGCTGGAATATGGCTCTTTTTTGGATGTTGATATTCAGCTCATCGAATTGAAATGGTCTCCAATACCAAATTAGCCGAGGTATTGAAATGGGTTTCACTACATGTTCTGTGGTTTGGATGTGCAATGTATTGGCAGTTTGAATCCAAGAAGAGCAGGCGATTTCAATTAATGTTTGGATGGATAACTTGTTGAATTGCACTTGCTCGTGAAATCTGGATACTTCTTCAAATTACCCGTCAGGTTGTGTACTCTGTCTTGACATGTACACACATACTGAAAATACTGACGGATAATGCACTTGGGGACATAAACGTTTGTCTTAAGACCTGAAGAACGACAGACACATTACGTGCCTATGGCCATTGTGTTCCGGTTGCGCAGTACAGTTAGTTTGTCTTAAGACCTGAAGCTAGCTTCCTACATTTCTGAGGCAGAATCGATCAGCTAGCCACGGATGTGCGGCAGAGAATCAATCAGGCCAGGTTGATACGAAGAAGAAATCAATGGAGGCAGTTTAGTTAGGATAATCGATTTTAGTCTACAAACTGGGGCTGCGCCAACAGCGGGCCGAGCGCCTGCGATCCAGCCGGTGACCGATGTCCATCTCCAACGCCTGTTCCACAGGACCGCCGCGCACCACGTTGCCGCTACCAGCACTTCACGGCCATGACCGACTGGATGGCACAGCTATTCCGCACCCCTTTCAGACCTCCTGGTCGCCCTTCCCCGGAATCCGGTAGAAACGACGCAGGAAGCTGGGATGTGCACCATGCCGAAGCCCGTCGCCTGGACGCCGCGCCCCTTATCATCGCCATCGAGGCGAGAGCCCAGGCACCTCCATGCCGGCTCATGGACGATGACCACGAGGCCTTCCCGGTCCGCCGTGTCAGGAGAGGCGGCGAGGCGGATAACGTATTGGTCGGGAGGATTGGATTGTGGTGGCGGCGGATCTGGTGCCCTCGAATCTTTGGGGACTACTGGGAGGCATTCCCTCAGGACTTTCGGTCGGCGGCCACTGCATCTTCCATCGCGAAGAATAGAGAGGAGGGAGGGGATCTCGCTGGCGGCCGTCTTCCATCGTGAGGGAGAGAGAGGATGGAGGGCATCTGGGGAGCGCTTCCTTGTGTTTCCTGGACGGCATCTGGGGGAGCGAGGGAGAGATCTGTGGACCGGCCGCGTGCTGTGCTGTGTTTTTTTTTCTGTGGCGGCCGTGCGCTCGTCGACTCGCGCAGTGGGACTGCGGGTTGGTTTCACATTCTTTGAGGGATTAATTTGCAAAACGACGGCGACGGACGACGGACAACGGCAGAAGACAGGACACTGCATATTTTTATAGTAGAGATACTTGGGATATGATGAGATATCTGAAAACTGATTCAAACCTACCATGGCTATGCATTGGGGACTTACAATGAAGTTAGAGGAAGAAAAGATGGGGCCAAATGAGAGGGACATGGCCCAGATTAATCTTTTTAGAGAAGTGGTTGATGTGTGTTCGGCTAGACCGTGCACTTGCTTCAGAAGATATACATAGCGAGCATAGCTAATTAACAGAGCTAATAAACATAGCAAATAATATACAGTTTAATCATCGTGCTCGGCGGCAGAGATGCGAACTATCTTCTGCATCGTTGTCGTCCAGATGACAACGTCGGTTTGCTCACGCTCAAGAAGGCGCGAGATGAGGAGCCCGACCTCCAGATCTGAATCCTCTTGATCCGTGATCGGGGCGTCGGGGGCCTCCGAACGGGTCGCCGCCGTGGATCCGAAGGGGATCTAACGTGTCCGCGAAAACTCGCGAGATCGGTCTCCGAATGGGTTGGTGACAAATGGCGGGGAGTTGCGGCGGCAGCGGCGCTTCATGGCTTTGACGGTTAGCGGAGGAAGATGTTATGTCCTGCCTTCTGACGACGACGGAGGGACGCCATCGAGGGAGTGAAGTGCATGAAGAGAATGTGCATGTAGGGTTATAACCTAGGAGAGAGTGGGAGTGAGATACACGGAAGGTGTGTGTTCTTATGGGTACACCTATTACTGGGCTTTCACATGGGCAACGGAGATTGGTACAGTTCCGTTAACTGTGATAACAGTAACAACCGTTGGCAATATATGATTAACGGAGATATTGTTGCAACCGTTGCTATTGTGGTCTTGACACAATTGATTATGGAAAAGTGGTCATGCCGATTGTTCCACAAATACTCTAGAATTTTCTACACCCTTCTATTAAGATATTTGTTAGGATATATACTTTAGAATCTCTACCAATATATTTAATAATATTAAAATTAGGGAAGAATATTTACACAATACACGTTATATAATTATGAATTGTAGAAAATCAAGGAGGAGTTTTTTCCCTTTTTGATTTCCATGTTTAAGGTAGTTTTGTATATTGTAAAGAATAAAATCTCACAAAGGAAAAAACTTCTTGCACAACTCATATATATTTTCCATGATATACGTTAAAACTTTTCTAACTAGTTTTTTTCTAGAAAAAAATATCGTGTGTTGACAATGCTAACAATTAGTATACTAAATATATTTGTTAAAACCACAATATGATTCAAATTAAGAAAGAATAAAAGTTAAATATAATTATATTTGTGACCAGAAGAGTAAGAGTGAGTAAGGAATGTAGCAGAGATACCCTAGTGTTTTATTATGTTTGGCCCAACACAGTTTTGGCACAACCGATAACTTAACTTTGTTGATGGCATCGGGGGAAGCTGAGGAGGAAGAGGGGACGACGAGGAAGGCACCCAGAGTAATGGAAGGCCTCGACAGCCGGGAGCTGACGAGGAGTAGCAACGAGGAAAGAGCGGAGCTAGGCATAGAAGTGCGTCGAAGCTTGGAGAAGTATGAAGGGGAGGTCAATGAAGTGAGATGACACCATAGATCAACTACTAGTTGTATGTAGATCGCCATGTGCCGTTTCTATCCTCCAGATTATATTTGTTTCTATGCTAATATTCATGTGAGTAAAACTCACGGTGTTCTAGATGTCCATCGGTCTAGCTACATGTTTTCTTGAGTATAGAAAGGACTGCTTCGATGAACAATATTGATAGAACCGTCGTTCTAGGTTAAACCACGGAATTGTTTGTAGCAAGATTTCTCGAAGGAAGAAATGAGTCTGCTCCAGGTGCAATGTTGGTCCAAACTTCAAAGGACATGAAAATATGGATCTCTAACCAACTCAGAAAGATCAGTTCACTTCAAATTAGGAGTCGTTTCATCACTCCTCGAACAGAGTCTTCGGGCTAAATTCTCGCAAAGAAGTCACCAGAAGGCTTCGAGATGAGGAAAAGCATCGTTATTTGGCTATGGTGCTTTTCGCCTTTCACCATGGTTTACATACTACACGTGTCAACGTTGTGCGTAATTAATCAAACACTATTCATCAGGGTAGTTAAACATTGTTTTTTTACGGGTTAAACATTGTTTCCGTGCACCTGAAACTAACTAATTACCATATTCCTCAGCGGCGGAGCTGCGTGTTAGCTGTGGGGTCGGCCGACCCCATAGCTTTTGAGCAAAATAGACTAAAACACTGTACAATTAATGTACATTGTGACGAAAAAATCCAAAAAATTAGCAATGACCCCACAGATTCATAAGGCTGGCTTCGCCACTGATGTTCCTAATTAAAAAAACCGATTGACCATGACTCCACCGAATCCCAGCCCTTCGCATATTCAAGCCAACGGCCAGGATCAGGCCAACATTCCCCAATCCCCTTCGCCACGAAGCATCCTCCTCGCGGTTTCTCCCAGTCACATGAGCCACGTCCCTCCAATCGATCGAAATCAGAAAAGCAATTAAGAACAGCCCGTAAATCACCAAACACGCGGTGCCACCGACCGATCGAGCCACCGACCGCCCACCCCCACGAATTCAACCGAAATTCCCCGGCGACGACAGCAGCGGAGGGGCCTGCTCCCAGATCCCGCCGGCTCCGGCACCGGCGATGTCGCTCAACATGAAGACGCTGCAGCAGGCGCTGGCCAAGGCGTCGGCGGTGATCGAGAAGACGGTGACCACCACGGTGCAGGAGGTGACCGGCCCGCGCCCGCTGCAGGACTACGAGCTGCTCGACCAGGCCGGCTCGGGGGGCCCGGGCCTCGCTTGGCGGATCTACACCGCGCGGCCCCGGGACGCCGCCGCCTCCACGCCCTACCCGGTCGTCTCCGTCTGGGTGCTCGACAAGCGCGCGCTCTCCGAGGCCCGGGCGCGGGCGGGGTTCTCCAAGGCGGCCGAGGACGCCTTCCTCGACCTCGCGCGCGCCGACGCCGCGAGGCTCGTGCGGCTGCGCCATCCGGGGGTGCTCCACGTCGTACAGGCGCTGGACGAGACCAAGGCCGCCATGGCCATGGTCACTGAGCCGCTCTTCGCCTCCGTCTCCAACGCGCTCGGCTGCCTCGACAACGTCGGCAAGGTGCCCAAGGAGCTCAAGGGCATGGTATGGACATAACACACTCACGCTTGTACTATATTTGATGATTTCCAGAACGCCTTAAAATGTTGAGCTCTGGACCTTCGCACTAAAGCTATGTAGGCTAGAGTTTGGGAAATTGGTGATTCGATTGAAGGACAGTAGTAACATATCAGTGTGTGTGGGCACTAGTAGTTACTAGTGATTACTCACCACCGGTAACTGAGTTGAGGTGATCAGTGTTTGTTCTCGTATTGGTGAGGGTGTCATACTGAAAAGTTTGCCCAATTTGGTCCCTTAATTAGCATCATGGTGATTTTCCAGTAGAAACCTTGAGCTGAGAACTGTTTCTAATGTAGCATTTCACAGTGTCGTATCCACAAAGTTCACCTAGTCGGATAACTTATACTAGCTTAAAAGTTCTCGACAAGCTTTCATTCACATGAACTTCCTTTGGTAGTTTGTTCTACTAAAATTGCAAAGTCCTCTGGCAGTTATCTGACCCTGTTACTTCTTATACAATGATTCATAAAAAACTCCTGGGTTTATCTACCCTAGGTGGCTCCACTATGGATCTTTGATAGGATCATACAATGTAAAAATGAGTGACTTTACCAATGATAGGTTTGGGTCAGATTGTGGTGATTTCTTCTGTTGCAAAATTCTTAGTAAATTCTGAGAGCTAGATTGCTATCGAGTAAGCTTGTCTGCCAATGTACTCGTAAATATTATCTGTGATTGACTGCATGTAGAATTTTTTTGCTCGGAGCTCCATGGGGTCAGTAGGGCATGATAATCGGTTACTTTAACTACTGTGGTTTGCTTATTTTATTGCTTGTGTCCAGGAAATGGGGATACTGGAGGTTAAACATGGATTGCTACAAGTTGCAGAGACATTGGATTTTCTTCATAACAATGCCCATCTTGCCCATCGAGCTATATCACCTGAGGTTGCAATGTAGCAGATATCTTATGTTCACAGATACGCATGGCTGTTTACTGTCATTAAACTGGTTCTCTTTAGCGTAAAATTCTTTTTGATCAATACTAATTACTATGTCAAGTTCATTCATATAATACTGTCATCGAGGCTGGCCGGGCATATTTTTCTGCATCGTAGTTGCTGTCACCTGCAATATCAATTCAAACCTTCTGTAATTGGTCGTAGATATTATTGTCTTCATATTGGACTACTTGGCAACCTTCTTTCATTCTGATGGCCTGGTATCTGGGGTTTTAATAGTACCTGCAAATAATCCTGTAGGAGACTGAATTAGTCCATTCGTTTCAGTATAATTGTTCCGTAATGCAAAGCTTCCACTTTAATCCCTACTTTAATGCTTTGGAAGAGGTTAGGTGGTTGTAGCTTGCCATTTATATGGCATTCTTAGTCATTTCTAATTAGGTCAATCTTGGATTTAATGTTCCATTTGTCCATGCAAACATTAGGGTGAGACATTTATATGAAACAGTTAAGGCAGTTTTTAGTCTATATTCCCCTGCTCCTGCATGAATTTGATGTAGATGCCTATGACTGTTAGCGAGTCTTCAGTTGTGTGCTGTAATAATTTGGTCTCTTTTGCAGACGGTTTTTATCACTTCAAGTGGATCTTGGAAGCTTGGGGGGTTTGGTTTTGCTCTTTCTGTCGACCAAGCAACGGGTGGTTTGGCATCATCGCAGCAATTCCATTACTCGGTCAGTGCTTATGATATACTTTTGTTGCTGATTTGTTTTACCATTTTTGGTATGTAAACCAGTTAGTACAGAGTTATTTGTCTAGAATTGTTAATTGTTCTCTTAAATGTTGGCTATCTAGATTACAATGGAGTACAGCACAGCATACTGAATCGGCCATTTATTCTCTCTATATGTGTTTATCTGCCATTGAAATTTTTCCTAGCTATGACTATTTTTTCCCCACATTACTCGTTAGCACTTTCGTGGTGTTGCATAAGGTATTTTCCATATCACAGTGGACTTGCTTAGCTCTATAACCGCCTATATGCTGCAAACAAAAGAGCTGTCATTTTATTTCATTACAACGTCTAGGTGTCAACAAAATATCGTTTGTACATTTACCATATTTTTCTGCCATTGTCGCTGTGATTAGCGAAGTAAGAACTTGCTTTCTAACTCTGCATGTTTTAGCATTTCCAGGTCTTGAATCATAACCTTTTTTATCTGCTCGATTACTCTGTAGGACTATGATGTTGAAGACACAGCTTTACCTCTTCAACCATCTCTCAATTATACTGCACCAGAATTGGTCCGTAGTGGTGATTCTAAACTAGGCTCTTCCTGTGACATATTCAGTTTTGGATGTCTGGCTTTCCACTTAGTTGCTCGTAGACCACTTCTGGACTGCCATAACAATGTGAAAATGGTATGTCATTAATCTGGATATATGCTTTGTCAGATGTCTTCAATCTTAACATATTTATGCTAGGGTTGCAGATGCAAAAAATATACTGACATTTTCCCCTGTTGTTGCAGTACATGAATTCCCTGACATATTTAACAAGTGAAGCCTTCTCTGGTATTCCTACTGATCTGGTGGCGGATTTGCAAAGGATGCTATCAGTTGATGGAGCATCACGCCCTAGTGCTATGGCCTTCACAGGTAAAGTATCAGTTGATTTGTTTCTTTTTTGGTGCATAAGAGCTTGTTGAATGGAGTTTCTGGACGATGTCTTTGATCGTGTTAATCACTGACAACACTAACAGTGGGCTGAAATGCTGTTGATACATTACTTTTTCCTTCTTATAGGCTCTTCTTTCTTCCGGCACGATTCAAGGTTGCGCGCTCTTCGTTTCCTTGACCATTTGCTTGTATGTGTTTATAATTCCTTCAATTTCTCTTAGATAAAACTTTTGAGTTTCACTGCTATTTGTATCAAGGTTGCTGCTTTGCAACCTGAGAATCACAGGTCGACCAATTTAAGCTGCTGTTCTTATTGCTAGACTTCAGAAGGGGCATTAACTCCTAGACTGTTAGCTGCAGACGGTACTAATTTTAATACAATATCTTTTCAGGAGAGAGATAATATGCAGAAGACAGAGTTTCTGAAAGCATTATCGGATATGTGGAAAGATTTCGATTCTCGAGTTCTTCGATATAAAGTATGTGCAGTTCATTCTCCACTTTGTTCCAGTTAGAATTGCTTTCAGAGGAGTCATAACTAGAACTTGCATCCAGTTAAATGCTTAGCTGTTCATTTCCTTTATTTACATTTGCATGATATGACTTTATCTTTACACAACCATAAAGTACTCAAACTCTAATTTTTGAAATGTTGAGTGCCTGCAACTAAAAGGTTGTAATATGGAAAGAAAAAAAGGAAAAAAGGTCCACACATCTATGCTGACTCATTTGTTTATTACAGAACTGAATCGCTTCATCGATTGTTTGAATTTTGGTTTTCTGGTTTACAGTTTCAGTTAATATGCTGATGCTGTGTGTGATTGACTTACATTTGCACATGATGTTCATTTGAACCCTACTTACTAGATTAAAGATAGGTGTGTAGATTCATTTTCAGTAGTTTCCCTGATCAAACTAGAGGTTACCAAGGAACCATGCATTTCATTACATAGGGAGCCGCCGAATACACCAGCTACACCTAACATGTGTAATGGATGCATAAAGATGTTGTGCTCTGTCTGGAATACAATCATAACGTTGAAAGCACAGATATTCTGATAGACATGCCATGATAGACATGTTGCAATCCTGATGGTAGATTGGCTTTTGGATAGCTGACTCATGTTTCGACCAGGTTCTTCCACCTCTTTGCGCTGAGCTACGCAACATGGTTATGCAGCCAATGATTTTGCCCATGGTTCTGACAATAGCAGAATCACAGGTAATTTTCCTTTTTTTGTTACATAGTTTGTCAATTGCGCTAATTTATTTGTAAAAAAAACAGTATGGCTATCATCTTTTCTTTATTGATTTATTAGTACCTCCGTTCCATAATTCTTGTCGAACTAAAACCATGAGAAGAATTATGGAACGGAGGGAGTAGCTAATAACAAATCTTGTGGTTAATTAACCCTCACAATTGGCATCTAGCAAATCTAGGTATCGACTTATCTTGCTAGTTCTTTGGATTTAAGTATATTTCCTGCAAAGAAGAAGTTCTTTAGATTTAAGTAGATGTGTTGCACTAGAGTAAGCTCAACTTTTGTGCTGCTTAGATCATTATTGTTTCAACACCCACTACGCTACCAGCAATGGATTATCCTGACATGACACCTCAATTTACTATAGTTCTTAGAGTTGTTCAAAGCAAAGTAATTTTAAAACTATGTTATGTGTTGCTATTTTTTCTTGTAATGATCATTATTTTATGCTTGCTTGCAGGATAAAGATGATTTTGAGCTTTCAACATTGCCTGCTCTTGTTCCAGTATTTACTTCAGCATCAGGTGAAACTCTTCTTTTGCTTGTCAAGCACACTGATCTCATTATTAACAAGGTAATTATGGATAATATGAAGTAATTTTTTCTGACCTTTAGGCTTTCCTTGTGATTGAATGCAATGTTGATTTTATCTTAACAAACTTCAGTGAAATCTACCATTTTGTCCTTGGGATTCATGCCATTATTAATTTTGTTGATGTGTCCTCCTTGCAGGCCTCACACGAACATTTGATATCACATGTCCTGCCTATGCTGGTACGGGCTTATGATGATACCGATCCCCGTCTGCAGGAAGAAGTTTTACGACGAACAGTGCCACTATCTCGACAACTTGACATGAAGGTAAACCTTGCTTTTTTATTTGCTAAATTGAAGAAAAACCATTTAATTGTGCTTTCCATAAATACTGTTATGTCCTGGCTGATAGACGGACTTAGGAAGCATGGCTCCATCAGTTTGGTCTTTTCGTTCTACTGGTTGGTCTGTGAGGTAATAGAAGTCAGAAAAAAGAAAAAAAATTTGTAAGCGAACTGACAGCAAGACTCAAGCTTCAAGAACCCACTACTCCACTGTTACCGTGCCTCTTTCAGTAATTATATTGTTGGTGAAATTAAAGAAAACAATAGGGGGCGCAGTGACATGTACCAAAGAAACATGGTTGATGTAACACTAAAATTAATCTTAATAATAATAGTAGTAATAATATCAATAATAGTTATTAAATTGTGTAAATATAACATCAAATTAAATAACTATGTGTGTGTTCACTTTCTTAGTGAAAAAATGTATCCAAGTATGCACTCATTCATTGGTTTGTTCTTGCAGCTGCTGAAACAATCTGTGCTGCCACGTGTGCATGGATTAGCTTTAAAAACTACAGTTGCCGCGGTATGTCTAATATATGATTTGATTTCTGTAATTTATTTATTAGAATTCGCATTTAAATACGCTCGATTAAAGGATGGCAATAACACTTGTGATGAACGGAGCTAGTTGTACAAAATACTTGGGATAGAAAATTGTCTTCTTTATTCCTGTTGTAGCAGACGATTCACAGGTGAAAATATGTAAATAAAGATAAGGACCGTGTGATACTATTTTTGTGTAATTATGCCCTTCATCACACAGCTCGTTGTTTGCCTTCTGCTCTACTATGAAACATTTTCCAGTCAATAGTCATAATCTTAAGAATGAGCCTACCCCAATTTGCTTGGGACAAAAGGCTTTGATGTTGTTGTTGTAGTCAGTCTTAAGAATGCTGTAAATTGTCCTAGTGGTAAGTTGTTCTGTACAGATTGGCTTCTGAATTAAGGTTTACCTAGCAATGTATAGTAACTTGGACCTATATTTGGTGGTGTGGTAATACATTTGTTGGACACTTGGGCCTTTGTTTAATTCACATCATTGTCCTATCATACTACTGCTGAATGAAGTTATACTTGTTTTTAGTACTACCCGCTGGTTGCTATTGCCTTTAAACCTCATGTCTAGAAGGCAACATTTTTTACTCTATTTTTCCTTAATTTTATGTTCTTTCTTATGATTATAAGTTCACTGCAAATGTAGGTGAGAGTAAATGCCTTGCGCTGTTTAGGAGATCTTGTTCCATCCTTGGATAAAGCAGGTACAGTGGAGATCCTGCAGACTCTTCGGCGTTGCACAACTGTTGACCACTCTGCGCCAACCCTTATGTGCACGCTTGGAGTTGCTAATGCGATTTTTAAGCAGGTTACTTTATATTTTTGTTTGCTACTGCTAAGCTACCATCACCGTTTTTTCCTTGCCAGTTGATTTACCTGTTACCAAATCCTTATGTACTAATTTGTAATTAATCCAGTGTGGTGTTGAATTTGCTGCGGAGCATGTGGTTCCTCTCGTCTTCCCATTGCTCACAGCACAGCAACTGAATGTACAGCAATTTGCCAAGTATATCCTATTTGTTAAGGATATCACAAGGTACCCGCTACTTCATTCACTTGATCAATTGTACTCTCATGGAGCAATTAATATATCATCATACTATCTGATTCTGCAGTAAGATCGAAGAGAAGCGTGGTGTGACAGTTACAGATAATGGAAATGCAGAGGTCAAAGTATCGCCCTCAATGTCAAACGGGACTCATTCTAAACCAACCTCAGGTGGCCTGGGACAAACTGCACAAATGCCAGCTGCAAAGAGCACTTCATGGGATGAAGACTGGGGCCCTGCTAAGAAAACCAGTGCTCCATCACTCTCTTTTGATTCGAGTTCCCAAACAAAAGAACCCGCAAAAGACCCTTTTGATTTCAGTACCCAAACAAACCAGCCCTCAGCACTCCCGTTCGATCTTGGTACTCAAACAAAGCAGGCGTTGACAGTCTCTCAGGTTGCAGCAGCTGCAATCCCATCTGCACAACCACTTCCATCTCTGCAATCTCTTGCGCCCAGTTCAGGGCCTCGAAATTCTGGTTCATGTGTTCCTGTTGACATTGAGTGGCCTCCTAGAATGAGTGCATCATCTGACTTCAATGCACCATTTTCTATGAACAATGATAGTAGATCTGGAGAGCTGTCAAATAACGGACTCGATGATGTCGATCCTTTTGCCGATTGGCCCCCCAAACAAAGCACTGCGGCCAGCATTTCAGCAGCTGGGCGGCTATCAAGCACAAACCAAAGTATTTCTGGATTGAACACAGGGTTTGGTGGTAACAGTAATATGCTTGGTCAAATGAAAACAAACCAGGCGAGCTGGTCAGCGAAACCAAACCATACCAATGTAATGGGCATGAATTCAACTGTCGGCCATATGAACCAAGGTAACTCGTCCCTGGGATTTGGAATTCCAATCGGAGCACCAAGCTCAGGTTTCTCCAATCCAGGCCAGGGCATCAGGCAACCACAATCAGATTTTGGTTCACTATCGCAGTCATCCAGTGGCACACAGGGTCCACCCAGGCTTGCCCCTCCTCCATCTGCTGCTGTTGGAAGAGGGCGTGGTAAAAATCAAGGACAATCAGCACTGTCCCGAGCATCACGGACACCCCATTCCAATGCTTCACCGAGCAACCCCCTTTTCTGGATTTGCTGTAGCGAATGCAGGAGTGTCTGTTGTTCCCTTTGCAAATGGTGCTGGGCAGCTCACATCGTGGAAGCCTTCTGTATGGTGAGCATTGTATTTTTCTCAAACATGATTGCAGAGGGTTGCCTTTGTTGCTAGCCCCCAAGAAGCTGCTTGAGAGCCTTGCTGAACTTACAGAATGATTTTCTTGCCTAGGGTTTTCTCAGTCTCACCACTAGGACTGTCTTGGGGTTGGCGACACAGGATTAATTTTATTTGTGCATATCTTTGTCCAGGTTCGGCTATAATTTGTAGAGCTCATCCATAGTCGCATGTTTGTTATGATGTGCAATTTTGAATCCTCGGAATGTATCATGAGAATTTGATGAGCCTCGTGAAGGGTCCTGTACTGAAACTACCCTACACCACCATGTAAGACATTTATTCAGGAAGGGCCTATGCCATGTAATTGCCAAATTTAGGCCCATCTGTAACTCTTCCCGGAATATGTGGGAGTAAACTTTTGTTGATAAGTACACTCACTACTCTGTTGTGATTATGACTGTTCATAGCGAATATGCCCAACTAATTCTGCCTGGTTTTAGAACATGTGTACCATGATGTAGGGCATGTATGTATAATGTCTCCGCTGATTTGAGATATACTTGCTCCGTTCCAAATTATTTGACTCACATTTGTTAAAACGTGGATGTATCTAGACAAGACAAGTACACATGCATCAGTATTTAGACAAATGCAAATCAGAGTACTTTGGAACGGAGGGAAGTAGATCACACTATTTGTATCTGCTTTTGCAGCTCTGTAGGGCATGCATGTATAATGTCTCTGCTACTGTACTTTGGTTGGCATGGCAGGGATATTTTGTTTTCCACTTCTCGGTTGCCAGTTGGTCGAGCACCATGCATGCGATGCGACGTCCAGACGATTGACTGCAAGCTGGCCTTCACTGGAGTGATGTACCCTATCTCAGATCACTGCTCGCCATCCCGTCTCGTCAACGGTCACCACGTACGATGCATTGATGGGTAGCGGCCTGCGGGGCGAACAAAGACTCTGCACGCAACGGGCACTGACCCGAAACGGGAGGCTACAGAGGGGATGGATCATTCATTGATCGTGGATCTTGTGACCACAATAATCATGTCCGTATTTTCATAGCGGGGAAATGTGTACACTGTAACTTGCGAGGAACGGACGGGCGAGACGAGGAGCATCTCGGCAGTGATCGATGTGTGCTTCTGTGTTACTGGTAGAACACCTCGCAAGTGCGACAGCAGCAGCAGATGGTTGTCTGCTCCCTCCCGGATCTTAAATCTGCTGGCAATGGCGATCGCAGTGTGCACTACCATGCTTTGGCAGTGAAAGAGACCAGAGAGGGCACAGCTCGCTTTCATGGCCGCTGCGCTCCCATGATCGGGGGCGGGGAGACACGAGAGAGGATGGGAGGCAAATTTGGGCACACACACGGCAGCTTCCGGGTACAACGCTGAACGCTGTCAACTGTGCAGGCTTCAACGGCTTCGGCACTGCTCATCATATCTCCTCCTTCTTGTATGTATGTATACATCTTGCGTGATTCAGTAGTTCTATTGTTGTTCTTGTAATAACACGCTGGTTTTGAGAGTTGTGGTCCGGCGCCGGAGGCAAGTGATTGCAGTCACCAGATGCAGCTAGCGGTGGTGTTTAAATTCAGTAAAATGGACCACGATCGATGTAGGGGTGTGCACGAGCGGATAACGCGCATGTAACTCTGCTAGTACGTACTACTCCAGATCGGTAAATTCAGTTTCGTCGTCATTTGGAGGTAAATTCAGTTTCGCCGCTCAAGTGTATTAGTACTGACCTGGAAACCATACATAGATTGTATTTCATCACGCACTCTAGATGGGAATAACAACTTTGCTCCGGCCTTAGATCATCTCTAGCATATCCCGAACAAAACTCCCGCCCGAAAAGTTTGGGCCGATATGCGGTTGGGCCATTTTCAAGGCCGGACAGGAACATGTACCGTGTAGCGGTTCAGCCTAGAAAACTATCCGGGGATCCAGATAAGCATCCCTCCCGCACTATATAAACAGTACGCGAGAGTTGGGGGCATTTAAAGTTAGCCCCTTGTCCCTCCGCCGCGATTTGTTTCCCGCGTCGCTAGGGTTAGATAGCTTCGGCCAGCAATTCCTCACGACTCTTCCGCTAGTTTCGTAACTAGTGCGGCGGCGTGCAGCTGCTCTTTTGTTTGTATCTAGCCACATGTATTTTTTGTTTATATAAATTTGTTGTTTGCTGATCTCGTGAAATAGTTTTTCAAAATTTTCGGTCTCAATTTACAGTGTCTGTTCGGTGTGATGGAATGCAATACCAGAAAACTAGTTTCGGGAAACCTGAAACGGGTTTTTCGGGTTGGGTTATTTGGGATATGCTACAGATGCTCTTACTGCTGCTTATCTCAGCTGTCAAGCTGTGTGACCACTTTCAGATCCATCATCCATGACTATGAGAGAGAAGCCAGGGTGCTCCCAACTTTCTGATAAGCCCCATTGCATGCTGTATGTCTCAAGGAGAAGAGGTCTGAAGGCAGTAGTTTCCAACTTGCCATGAGCAAGCCTTTAACTCTTGGTGGTTGGACCTCATGTGCATAGCTGCATCTGATCTGCTGATCTCTCTAAAGCACAGAAGAACCTATGCAACAAAAAATGTTTCTCCATGACGGTTCTGTCTGTGAGATGCTCTCTTTCTACCTGAAAGGGTTACAATTGGGTGAAAAAGTCTTTAATTTTTTAATTAAAAAGGATGCAGCCTTTCCCCACAGGCCAGCACATAATGTACAGCTTAATGGTATCATTAAGAGAAAACAGTGGGTGTTAGACTCAGATGGTGAAGTGGCATGATGTGGCTGTCTGCATGGTGCGTGCTTGGTGCAGCCTCATTGTGTACTTACAGAGGCCTCAGACCGATCAAAACCAATAAAAGCACCATGAATTGGATCCTGGTACAGGAGGATGGACTGCGTGCGTACCTGTGGGCCTCGCCTAATGCTGTGGCATCTTCTGCTTGTTTTAATCCTTTTGTTCTTCCTAGGTGTTTTTTGTTCGTTCAATTTTAACTTGCCCGAATTCAATTTGTCTGAGCCAGGCACCACCAAGAAAAAAATCATTCCTAAAAAGGCAATAAGTGGGCTGAATGGATACCTGAAATTACTTCCAATCGGAGATCGTATTCCAAGGAAAATTCGAACTATTTCACAGATACTCAAACATGATTTACTTCTTTGTATATATTTCAACTACTTAAACTCTCCAAACAAAGAGATCTCTCCATAATTTACCGAAAGGCGACGGTAGGCCGTCGACTACATTGCTTGCCTTGGACTACAAACCATTGATTACACCAAGTCAAAGACTTGATTATATTAAAGAAACAAGAATTCATCAACAACTGATGCTCTGGTAGGCCTGGTCCACGAGACAAAATATTATCAACTAGTAGCTACTCGATCGATCTCGATCTAGCTAACATAGACCAATCGCCGTTCCGGCAGTACCAGTGCCACTAGCACGCAAGATCCATAGACCAATAGCTGTCCCTTCCGCTTTCTTATCTTTTCTGCTGTCCAATCCGTTCATGCTCCAAATTACCCTAATAGCAGTACGGTCATAAAATTCAAGCGCCCAATATATTTCACCTGCTCACGGGCAGAGTTAATTAAGGGAGCCGATGGAATGGACCCCTATTTACTGTTCCATTGGATCCTTACCTTACCGGGCCACCTTGTTGGTCCTCCTTCGAGCACATGTCCTCCAGAGAAATCTACTCACCGCTGCCATAAAAGGATAAGTATAGAAATTCTTGTTTGGGGATCTTGAGGCATTGCAACATTTGACTCTAGCCATCATTCATCTTGAACACACAAAAGAAAAAAAAATGATAAATGACGATAACCCAAAAAAAAAATGTAGGAGGTTCAGTCTTCTGTAATCTGAAGCACATATTTTTGGTTTGTTTCTGAGGTGGTTGTTAAATAGAGTTTGAATCATGGAAAAAGAGATGTGACGTAGAACCAATGCTGCGTACTATCCATTCATCAACTTGAGTTGGGACTCCCAAAGAGATGTGATTAATTCCAACAGAAAAAAAAAGAGATGTGACTGAGTGAAGCATCGGATCATCATGGAGAGAAACAAAATAAATAAACAAGTGTGCCCTGGATCCACAATCACAGGTGGAGGGTGATCTGCATTAAGTTGGACAGGTGTGTCCCCATCTACTTCTCCACACTCTTCAGTTTAGGGTTCACAAGACAAGAGGGTTTCTCTCCTCTTCCCTTTTCTTCTCCTCTCCCTCCCCTACATTTATGCCATGGCCACTCACCTCACAAGCTCGCTAGGCTGCTTTGCTCCTGCTGCCGCCACCACCACCATGGCTATAAACATCTCCTTGCAATTCATGACAACTTTCATTCGCATGGGTCGATGCATATATGTATGATCTGTAAGATTTAGCAGGGCCATGCCCCAAATCCAAATCTGGGTGAAGCATACTGACTCCCTTTTAGAATGCTTATTGTTGCCATGCTTCAAACTGGTTCACCATTTGTGCTATAGCTCTGAATCCAATGGTTGCTGAGCTGCAAGCCCCAAAACCGCAACGGTTAACTATACAAGTCCCACACCTCTTGCAAGCTAGGGTCATTGTAAAGTTTATAATAGGAGGATGCAATGATTAAGACCTTGGTGCATGGTGCTTTTTATCTTTTCCGGTTTATGCAGGCAACAACAGTATAAACTATCAATATGCTCTGACCCATGGAGGCACAAAAGAAGAGCTTCTCCATCTGCATATAGACTGAACCTTCACACAATAAAAAGGTCTGAAAATCTTCTTTCTTTCTTGTGGAACAGAGATCTTGTCCTCCCGAACCGAGCCATGGCTTATATCTAACGGAAGCACTTGCTTTTGATCTCATACATTAAACAGCGCTTGAGCCTATGGCTGCAAAGTCCTGGCTATGTTTAAGTTTATTTGCCAACAAAATAATGTAGTTTGTGATTTATAACTAGTGTATATTCTTGTTTAGTACAGTGGAATGGATTCTATACATGGATGCCTGGGTTATGGTAAGTGAAGTACCGGATGAGGGTGCAGTTATCCACCTCTGACAGGGTGCACATGGCACTCAAGGGATCAAATCTAGTTGTTTAAAGCCTTGCAAATCTTGCAAAGATGGCTTGTCACACACATAATATATTACTTGTATATATGCACGGTTGCACTTGCACCATGTCCAGTTGTCCTCGATTTGCTAACTAATCTTTAACTGGGGCTGCTTTTGAAAATGCTTGCAGATCAGAGGTACTTGGCCTTAGATTTCAGCTGCTTCGTACAGGGCTGCTTAGTTATAAGCATCATGAGTTTGCAGGTAATGACCAGCTGCAGGCATGTTTATTCAGACTAAGACGCGCACCCAGAGACATGATTCTCCTGTTCACAATGCTGGTTTCGAATCGGCATCAGGGTATAACATAGTCCCTTGGTTCTGGGGGCGACGGGGCATATGGACTCTGCTGCGTGATGGACGGTGGCGGATCGTGGCAGATCACTTAACGGACCAGGAACCCTAGTTAAATTAACTAGCGAATCCATCGTTCGTGGCATGCATGAAAGAAAGAAAAACTAAGTAATTAATCCACCAATCTCACATGCATGACGTATGTACTCCCTCCGTTCCATTTTAGTTGACTCCAAAATAGATGTATCTACCATTGTAACAACAACAGCTGGACGGTACATGCTCTATCTTGCCTGCCATATTCCATCTCGATGTCCAATTTGAATTTGGAAATTAATAATCTATTCAGATCGATACTCGGAATATTTGTCTCATCGACGAGATTAAGAGCTATGCATTTTAGTTTAGTCAGCACGTAATAGTACACTAGTACTGGTTGCTAATTGATGGTTAAGGCGCAAAGTTCATTTTAACAAACCGACCAAGAGACTGAGGCATAGCCCAGTGGTGTGGAGGGGCTGATGTCTCCCCACCCACCCGAGTTCGAGCGCTCTAGCCCTCATTTTCGGTGCTGTTCTACCTTTCTACTTAATGAAATGCCCTGGGTTTCTCCCTGGTGATCTTGTTTTTACAAACCGACCAAACCGAATGGGACCTGTAAGCCTAGGGCAAAATGAATAATAAGTACTCCTCCAAACAAAGCGCAGGTGAGCTCAAAAAAACAAAGCACACTGCATGCGCTAAGACTTTGGGCAGTTGGAGTAGAGTAGCTATCAGCACGAAACAGGTAAAAGCTACATATGCTTAGTTTAGTGGGATTTTCCTACTTAAGTACATGTGCTCAGGCTTTAACTAGAAAGCTTAATGCAAGGCAGGATGCGTGTCGTGTTCTTAATGGTTAAGTTCTTACATGCATGAAACTTAATTACGAAGCTAGCTGATTTGGTTCTTTCTTCTATCAAAAGTAAAGGCAGCAGAAGGTAGGAATAATAGCGTCGATAATGTTGTCAGCTGAACCCCTTGACCCTGTTATGGAATATTTATGAAGAAAACTCAATATTTATGAGTCAGCTTGATGTCCATCCGTCAGAATGTTTCATTCAAAAATTTATAATATAATATATCTCGCTTTCAGTAAATCTCTTGTGAAAAAATTGTGAAACCTATTGCAAACACGACCTTGACAAAAAATATGTTTGAATTAAACGGAACATTTCTTGCCACATCGTTTAGGAAACACTTGAAACCTCAATTAAACATCTTTACTTTTTCCGAGGTCAAGTAGGGTTGATATTCATTTAATACCATTTTTTTGTGTGTATTCATTTAATACTAGATTATGTTGCAAATCTCGTAGACAAAATGAAAGTAGTCAAGCGTGAGGCTTGGGACTCTCATTTCTCCCCTCAGCCTCCCCCCACACCCCCTCCCTCGTTTGTTCGCTTTCGTGCTCTCGACCTTTCTCCCCTCCTCTTGTGACTATGTCGGTCAGAGTTGTCAGACCTCGTGAATGAACATTCTCGGTCTTCTGGACCCTTTCCTTGGAGAAAAAAAGGGCGGCTTGTGGAAACTAGAAGGTTGCAACTTGTTTGGAGAACCACATCATGCACATTTTTTGTTCGCGCTACGTAGTTGAAATAGGTTGATTGTTTTTTTAAACATGAAACATGTTGATTTAACTTCTCCCTTGAGAATCACAGGGATAAATTATAATCAAATTCGTTGCTCATCCAAAAAATGATTGGTGCGTATTGGATTACACACACACTTGGGCCGGCCATGTGATCATCGATCAGGCTGCTCTCTGTGCTGAGCATGGGAAGAGCTGATCAGATCGGCGGAAATCACAGCTAACGTTTTACGTACTTCTTCCTCCGGTTTTGTATACAGAGGCCACACTGTGTCAATTAGTAGCTATCAAGAAAACAAAATCAACTACTCCCTCTCCGGTCCTAAAAAAGTGCCGTGAGTGTAACTACAATTTGTATGTGGCCAGTTCATTTGCAGCGTCAAATTTTCCAGATCGGAGGTAGTATTATTAATTAATTATGCCAAAATCGTTTTGTGTTTCGTACTAGACTGCTAGTTAAACATGTTGTACATCGATCGTGCCTTTTTTCTGTATATGGTTGCATCCAACATTTGCACCTGCAGGATATCGTTGTGTTCATCGTTAGCTAGGATGAATCGGCTTCAATGCTAACGAACACAGCATGCTTTCTAGCGAACGCGACGCCATGCCATACGTCACGCACGCTGTCGATGGATCATGGATCGACTCGATCGCCAGAACATATCGTCGTTTTCCTGGCGACAGATCGATATGGATCTTCGAGACCGATCGAGTCTGCAGACGATCGATCGATCGATCGATATCCAACCGCTGGCTAGCTACTCCGGCTAGTAGCGTAGCGTATCGATAATTAACTCGGCCAAGGCAACAGCCCTACTTCGGCCGCACGGCGGCGTTGCGTGCCACATAAACGGACCGGACGGCGCAACTTGGATAGATCGACCGCCGGGGCCACCTTTAACGTAGTAGGATCGGAGCCGATCCATACGGAAAATGTATCGATCGATCGCACCACACGAGAAAAGAGGTCGAGGGAGTGCCGTTATTATGGTGACCCCAGGCCGGCCGTGCGCTTCAAGCGAGCGGCATCGACGGCCAGCACCAGCAGGGGCCTTGTAGCAGAACGGACGGCGAGAATCCGAAACAAAAAAAAAAGTCCATTTTAGGGCGGATTCAACCTTGAATTCCAAATCCCGGACATTTGCTGAACTTGTCAATCCCGATATAAATCAAACCTTGTAAATGTTTGGTGTACCGAGAATACGATGATCCGGACTGGGAATGCAGTCTACTCTCACTGAGAATTTGGACCCACTTGTCATATCCATCTATTTTCTCAATCTTTCTCAAAATCACTACCGAATCGGAACTTATTCTCCATTTTACTTTGGACTTTGGAGTTCAACGATCAGATTAATATACTCATATTATTAGATATAGACTTGTGTACGTTGTGCACTTGTGCTAATTAGCTAGCTAGCTAGTTTTAGGGGTGGGCAATAACTGAAAATCGAAAACCGAAACTGAAAAGACCGTTAAAAATTTGGGTAGCAAATTAGAAAAGATCGAACTTAGATCAAAACTTCAGGAATTACTTCTACATAACCTGAATAGATCGAATAATGACCGATTTTATTTTATTTTCAGTGAAGTAAGTACGAAAGCAGACGAATTTGTGTGCAATTCCAGCTTATGTAGCTCTAGTCTCTACGCCCAACTACTGAGCCAAGCGTACCATCTAGTCACTAGGCCAAACAAGTGAGTATCCCAGCCCAACGTATTGTAGATTCTCCAGTGCACGAGAGACCAGTCGAGTGCTTCCCACTTTCCCAGCCCGTGGATGAGAGACCAGGCTATTTGGTCATGACCAAAGACCGGACCGAACAAACCAAAGACCGAAGAACAGAAAACCTAAAAGACCAAATTTATTAGAGTGTCATTTCTAGATGACCGAAATTGTTAAAAGACCAGAAAGACCGAACCTAGCTAACCGAAAAGATCGAACGCCCGTCCTTAGGTAGTTCTGTGGAATCCTAGTTTCGTGGTTCACTTACACCTACCGCTGCTGCCACGCTAGATAGTGCCTGGGTTTTGTGCCAGCGGAGGGATTCACATGACCGCATGTCACAGCCAGGGACATCCGTTGTCCATGGCGAGCTCGCCCCCAAAATGCAGAACGACGACACCTCGACGAGCAGCACACCATGGAGGACACGGTCAGTGCAACTAACCGGGAGCATGCGGCGTGGCTCCACGCAGACACACCGCAAGCGTCTCTCGTGACGCTAACGAACTCCATGCTTCACGCCGCTAGGATGCTGTCTCGCCGCCCACGGAACAAACTAGTGATGGAACGGATGCATGTCTTCGGCTGCCCAAGGAGGAGGTCGGGCTCAGTAGGTAGAAGATAAGCATGGCACGTGGGCCGTCTTAGACGACAGTGAGACTAGCAAATTATTCAGTTTGTGATTTTTTTTTTCATGTAACGGATAGTTGATTTAGTGTTTAGAATAGACCGGGATTTACAAGTTCAGTGTGATCACCCTAGTGACCCTCTCTGATTCTTTCGCCGACGCCAACGAAACCTTCATGTCATGCGAGCGGTAATTGACGTTTTTTGTGGGGACAATGCAATTTCCACTCCATGCGCTACTAGTACGAGCTCAGATTATCTTGCAATCTCGGCACACGATTCGTCTCCTGGACAATCGATCGTCCATCCGTTGGCAGATGTACGGCGAGAGAGCAGCTGCTGCACAAACGGACGTACGCAACTAACTACGCATATCTGGTGCTCAAAAAGGAAATAGGGTGGTGGAGTACGTCCAAAAGGGGCAGCTACGTTGCATTAGCCTTTGTGTGTAGCCCAAGCGTTTTACATATATTCCGTGCGAGATGATGGCATCACCATCACGTACGTACACACACACACACTCTTGCGATCGACAGGAATCTACGATCGATGCTGCGAGCGCATGACCTTAACTTCATGCATCTTATTTTCTTATGGCTAACCAAGGTGACAAGTGCAAAAACGCCAAGGGCGAGAAATGGCAACTCCAACGCCGGCAGCCACCATTTGATTCGTCCGCCGGTGTTCGTTTCATTCTGCATGCGTGGGTTAATCCACCTCCCAACATGACGACGTAAATATATCGGTGTCCTTTTTTGTCTAGTGGATCCATATCTAGCCCAATTTAAGCCGGGGTTAAGGCACAGGAGCACGTATTATTGCTGCGGTTTGTACTTGCCTCCACTACCTCACTGCTATTGTAGCATCATTACCAAGTCTACAAAATAACCGCCATACGAAAGGAAACTGCAATCAGCGTGCGCTAGACCAGCAGAACACAGATTACACGCACAAAGCCGGAAAGCCTATACCATCCGAACGATTTTAGCAAGCAAGCTAGGCAGCAGGTGGGTGCATGATCCCTTTCGAATCTACTAAAATGCGCGTTCATTCTTCATTGGTTTGGTCTCAACTCGCCATCACCAGATCGAACAGCATGAATATTTTCTCAACCAAGTACGATTCTTATTCTGTTTCGACCTACTAATTGGCTGCATACATATGTGGCCAAATGCCATTAGTTTCCACGTCTCTGTCGTCCAATTAATACACTTTGCCACTGAGGACCAACTGTCATATACAACTACATTGTATGTATGTTTACACGGCATGGACAGGCAGATGCTTTTTAATTAGGATCCAATAGTTGTTGGTCGTGACCAGACTAGGTTTGTATCGGAGGCAAAAGGCTGGCTTGGGTAGCTAGAGTGGTCCGGTTATGTCAGTGTGTCGATCGACGTCCTTGTTGAACGGATCAAGATAGCTAGCTAGCGACCATGAATGATGATCGAAGCCAACCGCTCGACACTTTGCTTGTTTGGATAGTGCATGGTGAATGAATGAATGGAAGAAAGAAACAAAAGTTGTGGGATGGAAGCAAAGATGGTAGCTATAGCTAGGTGCTAGGTTTGAATTAAAATTTTGCACTTAGTGGGGAATAGTGAATATATAGGATCGATGTTTGCAACTCATCATCGCGTGGTGGGACCAGGATGTGTGTGTTGTTAGTTGGTACACGGCCATCACCCGTGCATGCATGTTGAACCATCGTGAGGCCATGATAAATTGTTTGTGGACATCATGCAGATGTTTTATGGATTTTTTTTGTCTCTGCTTTTTTTTCCGAGAATAACGGGGGGATTCTCCCACCGCTTGTATTATTACTCGACGCAACCCTTCAACATGGGCCAATGTTACATAGCAGCATCAAGACATGGGGGGGGGGGGGGGGGGGGGGGGGGGGGGGAGGGAGGGGGAGTACAGCAGCATGTCACAGGAGAGCACACTGGAGAATGTAGCCACGCAGGGCATTGGCCGACACACGGGCATCAGCCTTTAACCTATGAGACCACACGGAAAGATCATCCGACGCTCGGCGAAGCACGTCCGCAGCGGAGCATGGTTTTTTGTTGAAGACGACATCGTTCCTAGCCTTCCAAAGTTGCCAGAGGATGGCGGCAGAGCCTAGCTCCCATGACGCCGGCGCGGTGGGGATCGGAGCAGCCAAACTCCACACGGTGGAGCTGTCAGACACGACGCAGCCGAGCCGTGTCCAAGTCGCACGGGGGACGTCGCAGTCGAAGAGGAGGTGGTGGGTGGTCTCGGGCGCGTTGCACGAGGCACACGAGGAAGATGGAGCGCAGTGCTTGTAGTGTAGGTTGAAGCGGGTACTGAGACGGTCGGACCCCGCGAGAATTCAAAACACCTTGATCTTGGGGGGGAGTCGCGATGACCAGCAGCCGGCCGCGTGGAGGTCAGGGACGCACGCGGGTGCAGTGGCGGCGTAGACAGCGCGGGAGCTGAACGACCTCCCAGCCCCCCCCCCCCCCCCCCCCCCCCCCCGCCAAGGAGCGGCAGTCCTCGCCTCCGTCGAGAGACGTGGTCTCGATAATGCAAAGTACCGTCGAGAGCTCAGAAGCAGCAGCCGCGGAGAGTCTCGGCTGAAAGGAGAGGCCGGTGGAACAGGCATCGAAGACCGAGATGTTCGGCCGAAGACAATGAGAGAAAATGGCGGGGTATAAGGAGGCAAGAGTCCCGGAAGACGTCCATCTATCGAGCCAAAAGGATGTGTGTTTCCTGTCGTGAACTGTGATGGTGGTGAGAGAACGGTATGTGGGGAGGCAAAGGTTGAGGATTTTTTCGAGGTAGGAGGGGGAGGAGGAAACGTCGCCCATATCGCGGCTCGCCAGAACCAATCCTTCCAAGGCAGTTCTTCCCGCTGGTGTAGCTTATGCACGAAGTTCATAAGGAGGGCGAGGTTCTGCCGTTGCAGGTCCCGCATCCCGAAACCGCCAACCTGTTTAGACAAACAAACCCTTTCCCAAGCCATTAGACAACGAGCCCCAGAGCATGAGTCCTTGCCAGTCCAAAAGAAGGAACGACGCCTCTTATCAATCATTTCAACAACACCACGGGGCAAAACAAAAGAGCACATAAAATAAGTAGCAAGATTGTTTAAAACAACATTGCAAAGAACAAGTCTCCCCCCAGAAGAGAGGAGCATGGCACTCCCAACCAGCAAGACGACGGTTGAACGAAGAGATGAGGGACGCGTAGGCAGAGAGGGGAAGCTTAGTAGGGAAGAGAGGGAGGCCAAGGTAAGGTTGGGGGAAACCGGAGACGGGGCACTGGAGGGCAGAAGCGATCGCAGCTGTGAGGTCGGAGTCGATGTGCATGGGAACAAAGCAAGACTTGTGGAAGTTGATTGCTAGACCTGTGGCCGCGGCGAAGTCATCTAGGATTGTCTTGAGACGTTCAGCGGAGTCCAGGTCCCCTCTGCAAACAATAAGAGTATCGTCTGCGTACTGAAGGACAGTAGGAGGAAGGGAGGGGTCGATGGGGTGGTGAAGCTCGTCTTGAGAGTGGGCGAGGTGGACAAGACGCTGGAGCACGTCAGCGACAATAATGAAGATGTACGGGGAGAGGGCATCGCCTTGCCGAAGACCGTTTCGACATCTGATCCAGGACCCGGGGACTCCGTTAAGGATGATAGCGGTATGGTCGGTGTTGAGGGTGTCCATCATCCAGTCACACCACAGGTCATCAAAGCCCCGTGCCCGAAGAATAACGATGAGGCTCGCCCAGTTGACAGAGTCAAAGGCTTTACGGAAGTATATCTTGAAGACAATCGTGGGGACCTTCCGGATGTGGCAAGCACGAACCAGGTCGGGGCGTAGACAATGTTTTCAGAAATGCGGCGCCCCGAAAGGAAACCGGTTTGATCTGGGTCAACGAGGGCATGGATGGAGGATTGAAGGCGGGTAGTGAGAACTTTTGTGATCATTTTAGCGATGCAGTTTTGAAGGGATATGGGCCGAAAATCAGACGGGGCGCGAGCAGCCTCATGCTTAGGGAGAAGGACGATGAAAGCCCGGTTTATGCGGGATAGGTCAGAGGTCCTTTGGTGGAAGTTGTTGAAAACTTCGGTGACATCCGGGGCAATAGTACTCCAAAAAGTGGCGAAGAAGGCTGGGCCAAACCCGTATGGACCAGGACTTGAGTCCTTGTTCATCTTGGCAAAGGCCTCGACAATTTCGGAGGAGGAGAAAGGAGCGGTAAGGGAGGTTGGGAGATTGTTATGATTCGGGTAGAGGGAGGAAATGTCGAAGTTCCACACACAATCTATCGTGGTACCCAAAAGGCGGCGGAAGAAGGTGTCTAGGACACGGGCTTTGTTGGGTTGGTCCAAGAAGGAGGCGTTCTGGAAATCTAGGGTGGGGATGTGGTTCCGGCGCTTCCGGCAGGAAGCAAGAGCATGGAAATAACTTGTGTTTTCATCCCCCTCAAGGGCAAAGCGGATTTTTGCACGAGTTCTCCAGTGAACCCAACGTTCTTTGATGGAGAGGTGCATCGCTTCGACGGTAAGGAGACGGAGACGGGATTCCGAAGGAGACATGGGGCGACTTTCCTCAATGAGATCGATGAGGTTGATAACAATCCTAGCGTCCACCTCTCTCTGAGCAAACGGCGCACATTTCTTAGTCCAGGTTTTGCAGCAGCCCCGACAACACCGAAGTCTGGCGACGAGGCGAGCAGTGGCGTCGGGACGGAAGGTGGTATGCCAGGAGTTGACAATGGAGGCACGAAATGCCTGGTGGAGCCCCATGACCGGTTATATCTAAAGATGGGGGAACGAGGGATGGCCGACGAAATGGAGGCGAGAAGGGGGACATGGTCGGAAGTGTCGGGGGTAAGGGAGGAGAGGGAGGACGAGGGGGTCTCTGCTTGCAATGTCAGCATATCTTCAATCTGGCGTGTGTGTTCATCGACGACGCGTCCTCGTCGGGATATGCACAAGTGTCTGAACTAATGTTTGAGAAACATGTCTAGTGCTTCTCAAGCCGCGCCTGCGCAAACAAAAAAGTATTCAACGTACAAACTTGAGTGGATTAGTATAAGCTTCATCTATTATGTTAAAAAAAATTAATTTCAAAATTTCACATGTTAAGAAACAAAAAAATATATACAAATTCAAGGAACCATCAATATCAACCAAGAAAAAAAATAGCGTGCTATCAAAAATAGCGTGACCCTCCTCCAGAAGTTATACAAGATATAGCGTGATATAGCGAAGTTACATATAAAATAGCGTGATGAAAAAGTTGTAAGAAATAGCCCAAATATTAAGGATTTCAGCACTAATTTTTTTCCAGAAACAATACATGTATAACCAGTTAACCATATTCAAATATCAACGCCAAATCCATGGCACGAATACAAATATGAGGCTTAAAACCATGAAAAAGTAATAAACTAAAAGATAAATATTTTAAACTTTAATCAGAATCATTGACATCATCTTCAGAATAACTAGAAGAACCATCAGATTGCCCGTCATCATTATCACCTAACGTTATTTCCAGACTTTTTGTTAGCGTAGCTATAACGTTACCACGTTTAGTGTAATTTCGAGCGTATAAGACGAAAATAGCGCCGTAGCGTCAACTTTAGGCTAAATATAGCGTAGCCTCTCCAAATACGCTATATCGTGCTATTAACCGGGAAATAGCGTGCTATTTTTTTCGTTGATATCAACCGAACGTACATCTTGCAACCAAAATTATTCGCGGTTTTGGACTGATTTTTGTTTCTCCGAACCATATTCAAAGATGAAACCATTTTATGCTACTCAGATATTCCTTAAGTCCAAAAGAACTCAAAATTTGAATGCAAATATAATTTTAAATATTAAAATTAAATTTTGAAAACCATATGTATAGATTTGTATATTTCAATCGGAACTTTCCGCATCGATCCTTTTTTATTACGTCTTGTTTTTACTCCTAACGATTTTGTTTCCCCTATGAGGTAAGTGACTTTGGCACTGGACGTTCCAAAAACAGGTACTATAGGACCAGGTGAATTAGAGAATAGACAGAGGTCCGTTGGCATTTCAGCCTTTCTTCTCCTTTCAGGGCCTATCTGAAAGAGAATCCAACATAGTATCCGCTAAGTTCACGGGCTGGATTAAAAAACATTTCTAGGATATCACATATTTTATTCATGTATTCAATAGAAATTGATGGTCAAAATTGCATCCTAAAGACCATGTCAATATCCAAAACATCATTTATGTGTGACATGCAGGTAGTTGCGACATTTTGTTCCTACGGTGTGTTAAATGGCCGTGTGTTTGCAGCAAACACACGTGGTTGCAACATTTTCGCTGGTCCAAGTAAGATTGTGTGCCTCCTACAGTTTATACCGATCAAAGATGAGTATTTGGTTCACATGTAAAAACCCGGCCGGACTGGATCACATTGACTTGTTGCTTTGGCTTTGTCCGTCACTCATTAATTGAAAAAACGAGCAAGTGATGACTCTTTTTTCTCCTTCCTCAAGACAGGTGGGTCGTACCACTTTGCTGCACTGTGGACGACCAAGAGCTGCCATCAAGGGATGCATACGCGTGCGTCAGGTCAACCGAAATAACCCTTCCACGGTCAAACAACGCCAGTACAACCTCACCACCTACCGGCAGCGATCGATCGATCACCAATATTCCCGGACCTTGTCAGAAAACTAAACAGGCAAGTTACCTCATCATCGTCGTTCGAAATAGATCGATGCTCCGGCCGGCCAGCCATGCCCGCCGGGAAAGCACTAGAGGTTCACTGCCCATCGCTTGCCATTCGCAACCAGGAATCCTTCCATTTTGACCCGGAGTCGGTGGAGGAGTTCAGTTTCTGATCCAGTGAGAAGAGCGGCTTTGCACTGACGGAAGCGAGGGAAAGCCAGCCACGGTGGACGGGAAAAGAATATTCGGGAGGAATCTCCGCGGGTTACGTGGACTCGAGCGGGCCACGGAGTGGGGGCGGCGGAGCTTCGGGTTCCCTCGGCCTCCAGCTGGAACGGCGGCGTCCAGCTGTTCTGGGCTGACCATGTTTCTGTCCAAGAGAGTGCAGTTTACGGTGTTGCCCTTCGCCCATCGGCCATCCCTTTCTTCGGTGGCAAAATAAAGAAACCTTTGATCTAGCTTAGCTTACCTTTAAGCCTCAACATCGTGTAAATATGTTTTATACAGCTTAGAGCATCTCCACCACCCCCAATTGGGCCTCCTTTGGGGGTGCCGGACATGTGTCCGGTCAACATTTAGAGTCCGCCCACAACGGTACTCCCCAAAGGCCCACCCCAAACGGCCCAAAATTAGAACGAACTGTCGAACACCTTGCGGGCATGCCGTGGTCGCCGCCGATGAACAGCACAAATGAGGAACAGGACGACGGTGCATGCATTAATAAAAATGTCTCAAATGATGTCGGCAATCAAATAGTTTTGCCGCGCCGGAGAACAAGTCATAGACTTGGCATAGTTTCGACCGCGCCGGAGAACAATCTCCAACGCCGGCCATCAAAAAAGGATCGACCACGCCGGAGAACAAGTCTCCAAGGCCGACCATCAAAAGGGCGCCTCCCTGGCGCAATGGTTCATGCCGATCGCGCGGCGGCCTCCTCGTCGACTTCTTCCTCGCCGTCCTCGTCGGATCCCTCGAGCTCCGCCGCTTCGGCCGCCGCCTTCTCAGCCTGGATGCGTCTTCGTTCGGACACGAAGTAGGCCTTCTGGTTGGGGCTCATGCCGATCGTGTTCGTGGCCATGTACAGACGCTCCTCCTTCTTCTCTTGGTTCTTGAGCTTGGTCTCCTGCATCTTGAAGTAGAGCGTCCACTTCTCGTCGGACTTGGCTTGTAGCTTCTTCTTCTCGTCAGTCGACGCGGCCACCTCGGCAATGTATAGCTTCACCGACTCTTGGATGCTGCCTGCGGCTCCCGAGGCCACTGGCTTCTTGCCAGCCCTGGCGGCCGCCTTGCACGCCTTCACTCCCATCTCGGGACGCTCGGCGCTAGCAGCCGGCAGGTTTCTTTCATCTCCCTCGGCGGTGCGATCATCTTTTATATGGCTCTTCCACTTCGGGCAACCTTTAACCACCTCCCAAACGTGCATGAACTTGTATGGCTTATTGCCATCCGACTCCAAGTCAAGGTACAAGTACTTGGCGTCCTTGAGCTACACAAACAAAGGCCAAGTCAAGTATGCATGTAAACATGATGGGTTACAAGTTAAGATGATCGGCTAACCTTGTCGGCATCGTTCTTGCCACTCTCGTCTCTTTGCAAGATTTGCTCATTGCAATGGTGAAACTTGGTAGTGAGAGCCGAGATGACGCCCCAACGGCTCTCAACCGATTTGGCATTGCGGTTAGGCAAATCTTCATGAGGAGGATACGACCTTCTTTCGGTGTAGTCCTTCTGAATGCGTATCCAGTAGGCCTTCTTCCTTTGGTTGGCGCCCGTCTCGCCGCACATGCTCACGTTCATCCACGCCTGGGCAACCAAGACGTCCTCAGTCGCGCACCAAGTCTTGCCTCTGTTTCCAGGCTTCCGGACGCCATCCTCTTCATCGTCATCCTCTTCTTCTTCGACCTCCCCTTCCTGGCCCTGGCCGGCATCCCCTTCGTCGCCCTGGCCGAACTGTTCTGTCTCGGCGTAGGCACTGGCGGAGTAGGCCCTGGCGGCGTAGATTGTACCATCGTCGATGACTGAAGCCATGAACGAGGCGCCAGCGTCCTACCCAGCAAAAACCACAATTTGCATCGTCGGCAATTAATGCGCAAAACAACAATTTGCATCCAGCCGCTCGCAATAACTGCGCCCAACAAACAATCGGCCGGGGAACACAATAAATGAGGGAGATCAGGATTATAAATAGCACTCACATGGCCGAGTTGGTCGCCGAAGAAAAGGCCGCGGGAAGCAGTCGCGTCTTGGCTCGTCGCAGGTGTCCGCCGCAACGCCGGCGATTCGCTGAACAGCGGCGCGACGTTCAGATCGATGGTCGGCTCTTCGGGGGAAAACCGCGACACCTGCGACGGGTAACCGTAGGTGCCGTCGAAGAAAGCCGGGACAGACGGCGACCCGACAAACCCGCCGCCGGATGCTGCTGGGCTAGAGCTGCTTTGGCTCATGGCGATCAACATCTCGGCGGCATTGTCGTTCGGCGACGACAGATCAGCCGTCTTGTCCTTCGCCTTGACTCGTCGTTGTTGCCGTTGCAGGGAAGCGGCGGCGCGGAGCTGGGACTGGCTTATGGCCGCCGGCAATGAAATCTCCTGCTGCTCCCGCTTCATCGGCTTCTTCTTCGGCTGCGACGACGCCGGCGGCTTGCGTCCCTTGGGTTTGGCGAGGCCGACGGGCTTGGGCGGCATGGTGGCGGAAGGCGAGGAGGTCGCGGCGGCGGCGCGAGGGTTTGGGAAATGGAGGGAAGATTGCGAATTTTTGCGCGGGGGCGGCAATGTAGAGGAAGGGGAATTGGGCGCGGCGCGTCGTGTGTATGACGGGCGGGCCAGCGCTGTCAGGGCCATGCCCGAGGCGATGTCCGGCACCCCCAGGAGGGCCTCCAAACTTGGAGGCCCTATTGGGGGTGCCGGACACAAAATCGCTCGGGGCGAGGCTTTGGGGGATGCCGCTGGTGGGCGTTTTTGGTGTCCGGCCCCCCAAAGGGCCTTTAAGGGGTCCTTTAGAGGCCCCCGGTGGAGATGCTCTTAGTGTGTTCTCTATGCTATGCTCCTAAAACATGTGACATTAATAAAAGGTACTATAAAATGTAAGAGAAGAGAATTCGTAAATATGTTGAAATAGCCTATCTTTCATATTGAGAGGTCATCTCATAGCTTTGAGGAGATAAAACTGTTTTTTGTGGTTGTTTCACTTCTTTTAAACTAAATAAAAAAAGGCATACTATGTGGTGATGCTAAGATTACACCATTTACATGTGCTCTAAGATACGTGATGACCTTACTTATTTTCTTTTATCCTCACTCGCGGATCACTTGTGACATCTAGTAGTGCCCAGAAATTGAGCTGGATAAAATAAAATGGAGCTACAAGGAGTCAGGCTTTTTAGAAGATTGTGGCATGTTGTATCATTTTCTTTTTGTAACTGGTAAATCTTTAAGCATACGCCAACAACAATGACATGAATCAACTGAATTTACTCAAGAACAACAAGACGAGGCTTGCACACAATGTGTTGGAGTGCAGATCTGATATCTCAAACAGTTATAGAGAACTCGGGATGTGATAGTTAAAAAATCGTTCTTGGGCCAATTATATTTCCAAAAGGAATAAAAAATCATTTTGGAGCCAAGTTGTTCTAATTGACTATATATGGCTCCAAATTTTGCTGGCAAAATTGATCCACGTCCGGCATTTACCGTCCTACTTTTGTACGATACATGCGATCAAACCGTTGGAAATAACCAGCCAACAGACATAATCGGACGCGGATCATACATAGAATCGTCGTACACATAACGAGACTCTTATGCAGGGTGTATTAGGTCTTATTAATACATGGCTTTGATACTGGATTTACTCCATCAATACTTGGATTATATGGTAAAAATCATACCTATTAGTACGTACTTTTGAAAACATAGCTAGTGATACCATATTGATGCATAAACACATATTTATAAAGTTATTATTGGTCAAAGTGTTGTCTTAGCAAATATATCGTGCCCTCCATATGAATAGAGAGAGTAGTGATTGTGGTTATCCCCTTCCCATTTTGCCAGTTTTTACATCACTACAACAATGCCTAGAAAAAATCATGTGTCATATATGTTGTGCAAAAATACGATGAAATGCGGTAGCTAACAAACATATATCCCTAATATTACATGAATGACTTGAAAAAACTAGTTAGGTACATATATACTTGGCTAGTCGTGGCTCCTAACCATTAATTAACTTTACTTATATCACCAAATAAAATGTAGAACCAAAAGTATGCTCTTAGATACTTTTAGATATTTAAATCTACCATAAATATATGCATATCTAAAACCATTAAATCTAGGAGTTGATGCTTGTCCATTTATAGGATATGGAAGCCTCGAGGATATTTATCGGTGTTGGTATTATTAAATAGAAGAATACATAATATTTTATATATCTCCAATGAAATGCGGCTAATTAAAACATGTTGTATTTATGCATAGAATATATTATTGATATCTAAAAGTACGATGTTATTAATGACATATCTGATAGGATTATGCAATTTTCTGACATGAACCGCGTCCATAAATCATAAATTTGTCTCAACAAACCGTTAAGTCACATTCTACCCTAGAAAATCATTAAAGATTAAGAGCGTTGCTACACTTACGACAAAATCTTTCCGATATGCATACGACGAATCAAGAGAGCCGTTCACCACGGCCGTTGCATGGAGCAGCATCGTTGGATCATTTTGTCGTACCAAAACCGTACTGGTATTCGTCGTACGCATACTTTCAAAAGACTAAGTCCATGTTTACAGATCCAAGACAAATTAAAAATTTGCTAAATTTTAGATAGTACATTTAAAAGCACACTTTTTTTCTATCGGTGAAGCTAAATCTGTAAAACCCCAAACCAAAACCCACAAAAGTAGAAAGATACAAAACCCCAAAACTCCAAAGACACCAAACCGCAAAACCACCCTGTGAGCGGAAACCCGAATAACTCCACTGAAAAGGAGAGAAAACGGTTTTGTATTTTGCCCCCCGAAACACTGGCAAACTCTCCAACCGCTCCTGTCTCCACACTCCACTAGTATTTCTTCCCCTCAGCCTCAGTCCTCCCCTCTCTTCTTCTTCCTTCCTTCCTTCTTCTTCTCCCCTCTTTCTCCGGTCGGTGCTCGCCCCCATTTCCCCGCCTCACGAGAAATCCACACGCGATTTACTGCTCGCTGAGGAGTAGTCCTGCTGCGCAACCACCCCGCCGCCCGCGCGCAAGGACGAGCTGTTATTGCGTTCCGTGCTTCTATGCCTGCAGCTTGTTTGGTTAGGAGAGGAGGAGGAGGAGGAGAGGTGTGCGGGTGCCGGCATTGCTGAGGTTTTGCGCTGAGATCTAGCCATGTCGGAGGCCGACCGGTTGCGCCTCCGCGCGGCGGCGCTCGCGCTTGACAGCGGCGCCGTACGGGACAAGCCGGACTCCAAGGCCAACGTCTTCGCGGATCTCGGCTCCCCGGTCTCGCCGCTCCGGGCGCGGGCCAGCGTCACCACTTCCTCCTCCTCCTCGTCCGGGTCCGCCAAGTCGCCGGCGCAGTCAAATGCTGGGGCGGCGGGACTGGCAGGCGGGAGGAGCTATTCCGGTGAGCTGGCGGTGAGAGCAACCCGCCGCGGCTGCCGGGGCACCGCCGGTGCGGATCTGGCCCGTTGATATTCTCCGGCGGCAGCAGTAGCGGAGGGAGCGGCGGAGTTGGAGGCGACCGTGGGAGCACGGCGAGCTCGCCGATTGCCAATGCGCTCCCGCCGGGAACATCTGCCCGTCCGGGCGTGTTCGGGGCCGGTGGCCGCGTCGCCCCCGCCGCGCTCCCGCCCAGACGTGCTCGGATCCGGTAGCGGCCACTACGGCCACGGGAGCATCATGCGCGGCGCCGGCATGGCCCCCGCGAGAAGCAGCATTGACGCGCCGTCCTTTCTCTCGAGATCTCCGGCGAGCTACCCGGTGGCGCCGGGCAGCGGTGGAAGTCTCCAGGAGATGACTCGGTTAGGCAACGAGTGGTACAAGAAGGGAAGGCACGGGGAGGCGCTGCGCTACTACGACCGTGCGGTGTCCCTGTGCCCCGAAAGCGCCGCCTGCCGCGGAAACCGCGCCGCCGCGCTCATCGGCCTAGGCAGGCTGGCCGACGCGCTCCGCGAATCCGAGGAGGCCGTCCGGTTTGACCCAGCCAGCGGCCGCGCCCACAGCCGCCTCGCCGGTCTCTGCCTCCGGTGAGCTTCGTGTGCTCGTCTCCGTGTCTCCGCAACCTGCATTGCGCCGCTCTGCGCGAGAGTGCATCAGATTTCAGTTTGATGCGTAGATCCCGACTTCATGCTTTGATTTCCCTCAAGTGTTCAAGCCTGCATGTTGCTGTTGCTTTCTTTTCTGTGGTTGCCAGCTTTTCCCGTTAGCAAGTCCAACTCCAAAAGGAAAGCAACATGATTGTTGCGCTCTTCCTTTTTGTTTATGCTGCCCGATTTTGATTCGGGATTGTTACTGCTTGGTGTGGTCTGCTTGATCGTCGCTGTAACTATTTTCCTTTTCAGTGCGTGTTCGATTTGAAAAGAAAAAACTACGATCTTTGTCACACCATAAGCACAGTAATTTGTCCCTAGTTGCTCTGTGAGTGAGGAAATCCAGGATCTTGTCTGCTAAGCAAATTGGATGTTAAGGTGGTTCCCGTCACACAATGCTGATGAAAGGGGTTGCTTAACTGTATTGTTTTGTAAGCTTGCTTGCTGCATATTTCTTTAGGTACAATTGATTTAGACCACACAATGCTGATGGATGCGGATTTTAATCCTGATTCTGTTAAAGCTGGCACAGCACAGCATTTCAGTGTCCTGATTCAAGAGCATTTCAGTGTTACTTTCAGATAATCAGTGTGATGTATTTGCTTGAATTGTTACTGAAAGGATGGTTGTTTCCATTCTTGTAGGCTGGGAATGATTGAAAAGGCGAGGAGGCACTTAACACAGGCCAGGCATCTTCACGAGTCCGAACCTGTGGATTGGGAGAAGCTGCAGGATGTGGAGATGCATCTAGGAAGAAGCACAGATGCCAGGAAAATAGGAGATTGGAAGAGCGCACTGAGGGAAGCGGATGCGGCTATTGCGGCTGGAGCTGACTCCTCTCAGTTGGTAAAACCCTCCTCCCTCGCTTGTGTTTTCTCCCTTTGAAAGTGTTGGAAAATGGAAATAGTACTTTACACTGTTGATTCACGGTAGAATTTATACTGGCTTCTTCTTTTGCACACAGCTTCGTGCCTTGAGATCAGAGGCACTTCTTCGGCTCCACAAGCTAGAGGAATCTGATTCGACTCTTGCAAGCTTGCTGAAATTAGAAAATGCATTACTATCTTCAACGACAGTCAAACTCTCGGGCATGCTAGTTGAATCTTATGTAAATATTGTGCGAGCCCAGGTTGACATGGCATTGGGAAGGTATGACCATCTAACCTGTAACAATGCTTGATTTTCTACATGGAGCAAAAATACTTTATTAAAGTTGGGAAATGGTTCCTGCAGGTTTGATGCTGCTGTTGCAGCAGCCGAAAATGCTAGACGTATTGACCCTGGGAATGCCGAGGTTGGGATGATTCTAAGTAATGTGAGACTAGTTGCAAGAGCTCGAGCCCAAGGAAATGAGCTTTTTAAGGCAGCCAAGTTTTCTGATGCATCTATAGCATACGGTGAAGGCCTCAAGTATGATCCTTCAAATCCAGTGCTCCATTGCAATCGGGCAGCTTGCTGGTGGAAGCTGGATCGGTGGGAGAAAGCTGTTGAGGACTGTAATGAGGCATTGAGAATACAACCTAATTACACGAAGGCTCTCTTAAGGCGAGCAGTGTCCTATTCCAAGGTAAGCAACAGCAACAGTGCATGCATTTCTGATATTTAGGCATTTCACTCACTGCTGTATCGATCTTGTTTTTTCTTAGCTCGAACGTTGGGCTGATTGTGTGCGGGACTATGAGGTGCTCTGGAAAGAGCTTCCCACTGATACCGATGTTGCGGAAAAATTGTTTCATGCTCAAGTTGCCTTGAAGACCACTCGTGGTGAGGATGTATCAAACATGAAGTTTGGAGGAGAGGTTGAGACTGTAACCAACATAGAACAATTGTGTGCTGCAGTACGTTCACCTGGTGAGTTTCGCTGAAGTTTTAATTTTCTATTATAGTGTCCTTAATTGTTTTTTTCTACTCCTCCGATGCATAATAAATGTCGCTGATTTAGTACAACTTATAGTTCTGATATCCCTTTATGAATTCATCTGTATATCTGTAGTATCATGAATAATGAGAACTGTTATATTGTTTACGCATAACACAGTAGATCATTACTGGTGCATTTTTTAAGCATTTGAATAGACTTAATAGTTTATTAGATTTGCATGTATTACAATTTTGGTTGCATGTCATATTCAATGTACTGCTTTTTCAGGGGTATCTGTTGTCTACTTCATGGCGACGATGAATCAACAATGCATACAAATTACACCTGCGGTGGACTCTCTTTGCAGCGAGTGCCCCTCAGTGAATTTTCTAAAGGTAAACTACGTGACATGTCCCGCCTTCCTACTCTAGTAATTATTGACATTCAGTCAAGCATATCCAAATCACTAACAAACCGCACTGCGACCCAACAGGTAAATGTTGAAGATAGCCCAATGGTTGCAAAGACAGAGAACGTGCGCATAGTCCCTACGTTCAAGATATACAAAGATGGGGTGAGAGTGAAGGAGATGATCTGCCCTGCCTTGCATGTCCTGCGCTACTCAGTGAGACACTATGCTGTATCCAGTTCTTGAGAAGCTTTTCGTACCGGACCGGATCCATTTCCTGATTTCACGATGCATATATAACTCCCCTTGATGCATATCCAGTTCTTATGGCCCCCTTTCCCCTGCCAGCCAAACTTGCAATATACCAGCCTCCACAGCATTTCACCAACTGCATAATAATTCCCCTTTGAGCATGAGCATAATGAGCTGAGATTGGTACGGTGGAAGAGCCTTGCCCAGTTTCCCCCTTTCCCTCATTACCCATCTTTTGCTGCTCCCCTTACCATTCATATCATCCAATTCTTTCACCATTCAGGCTCTTCCACTTGTTGTATTTTGATACATTTTGCTTTACATGTTAGTCCATAGACCAGCACCCATGGAGGGCAATGTTTGTAATGGTGTTTAGATTAGAATATCATAGAGAGGGAGAGGGGAGAGAGGTGGTAGAGAGGGAATTATTACGTGTATATACCATATAGCAAAACATCAGAGTCCATTGGAAGATTGGTTTCACTGGAGAAATGGAAATTTTTGGTGCAGGTGGGGAGGGAGGGTACAGAGCTAGTTGTCGTTTTAGAGATAAGAAAGGAAAATCAATTGGTAATTGGTGCAGAGAGGGTAACGGTTGGTGTTTAAATTGATGCTATTTTGCTGCTTCTGTGGTGCTGATAGTACATCATAAGCTACCATTTCCATGAATAAAACAATCAAACATTCTTTCTATTTTACTTGAGCTGTTGCCTATTTTTATACTCTGCCTGTGATGCTGATAATGTCGATGATGATGAGCCTCTTATATTGCATTGTTAGCAATCTCTAATTCTAGCTTTCTCTCGGATTCTACAAATGCAATACTGTACTATCTGTTTGCCAGTATTAGCATACGAGGTTACTGCTGATTCAACAGGCTCGTGTTTGTGTTGCTCTGCGTCAAGGGCAACCAGCTGTCATGGCATTGCATGTGAGAGAGAACATGAGAGTTCTTGGGAGTGGAGATGATGGCAACATCAGTACTGGTCCTCTGGTTTGGCTCTGTGTGCGTGTGTATATACAGCGGAGTATACTCATACCGGTAGGTGTGGGTAACTTAACCCTGCACATCTTCCAATGTGCTTAGGAGTGTGAGAAACAAGAGACTTTTTCCTCTTTGTGCCCCTCCTTGTTTTCTCTCTCTAGGCTCTGCAGTACTGTAGTACGTGTTACAGCCATGATGAGCACAAAACTCTCTCTCTCTAGCTCAGCTGGTGATATGATCAGATCTGGGAGCCCCATCTGGTAATGATTTGGGCCCCAGGGCCGAGTTCCTCCTAGCCTGGCAGAGCTGGGCCCTTTTGAATGGACGGGGCAGCTGGCTCACTCAATTCCGAAAAGAAAAAATTATATACTCTTCACTCAGTACATACCCAGTACTTAAGCCTCTGATGCTATCTTTAAAAGGTTCTGCTTAGCTGTGCTCTTGCAGTGACAAAAGTCAAAAGAAGAGCCTGAAAGAGAGGCGGGGAGAAGTACACATGTAATCTTAAAATTCTTACTTTCGTTTCTGTCTCTTTGCTTAATTTAGGGTTTCCCTGGTCTTCAAAGTACATAGTACATAGTGGCCCAAGATTTAAGGGCGCGTTTGGTAGCCTGCATGCATATCTCGTTTTTTTGGGGCATGCCCTAGAGAGCATGGCCACGGAAAAACGGTTGGGAGCCACGTTGTAGCTCTAATTTGGTAGCCTGCAGCCGGGTTAGTCGCATCGGATGAGAAAACACAAGCCTTTTGGTTGGTTCGATCTAATCTGGACTCTTCGGTGAGCTTAAACAAAGGCGCATTGTTTGGTTGCTTGCAAGCAGCTGGTTACGGTTACCACAGTTCAAACATGACGAGATTACCATGCCGTGATCATATACTACTACGATGATCATACACTAGAACAAAAAAGTTTCACAATCACCACAAGTAGGACAATGATTATGAAGTCCTTCATCCGACAAGCTACCACTTGATTACCCACTTCCGGTATGACCTGGTTCGCCCCGGCCTGAGCAATGAGCTGATGTTCTATCACGTCATGAGCTCCTAGGGGGATGTTGTTCAGATAGTTCATGTAGCTCGCCTGAGCCTCTTGCAAAGTCTCGAACCCTTCATAGATGTTGTTGGAGAAGCTTGTCACCTGCTCTTGGCAGCTCTGCCATGAATTGTACACTCCTGGACGCCTTCCCCTATACACAACGTACCTTTTCATCTGCAAAGGACAAACGAATGAAGGGATAGAACATATCATCATCACTAGTCACATGAACAAAATCAACAAAAGCTTAAGAACGCGTCTCTAACATAGAACTAATGCAGCATGCATGATACTTACAAAAGCAGGATCACAAGTTCATCCTACAACTATGATGTCACACCTACCACCAGATCAAAAAGTGAGTGTCATGCTACCACCACCAACAACAAGTTTACCATCATCTGAGGGGTTAGTATATACCACCTCATCAAAATATACATGCCATAAGAGTAGTTTGTAAGCCCTAGCTAAGCCAAAATATACATCAACATCATCAGTTCAACTTCATCATGCTTCTGCTGTTACCACCCCTCCCCACCTCGACAGTGCAAGCTCACTCAGTGTAGTACTTGCCCATGAAGTTCCTCGGCTAGAGGGTCCTGTGCTGCTCTACCATGCCGACGAAGTTCACACCCTGTGCCTTGTGGTCGACGAGGTGGCCGAGAGTCACCATCAGAGTCCCCTCAGTGAACCCAACAGAGTCCATGACGGCATTGTACAGGTCAGGTGCATGTTCGTCGGCTTGCTCTCCCTAATGGCCTGGGTAACCTCCTTCACAGCTTCAGTCATGCTGACAAAGGCCTGGATCTCTTCCTCAACGAGGGCACCTCTCTTCCTCTTCTGTCCATGGGAGTGGCTGGGAGTATCCCCTTCCTGGCCGAGGACCATCAAGGATCACCGTGTCAGACTCCTGCGTGTCGGCATCCTCCGGCATAGGAGTGTGAAAGGACAATGATGTCGCCTAGAGGGGGGGGTGAATAGGCGGTTTAAAACTTTTCCGGTTTAGGCTTGATAATTGCGGAATAAAACTAGGTGTTTAAATTAACAAGCCAACAACCTAAATAAACTAGGCTCACCTATGTGCACCAACAACTTATGCTAAGCAAGACAAGCAACAAGGTGATAGCAATATAGAATACTTCAAGCACGAAGGCTATCACAATGTAAAGTGAATAAGTAAAGAGCTCGGGTATAGAAATAACCGAGGCACGCGGAGACGAGGAAGTATTCCCGAGTTCCTCCTCTCAAGGGAGTACGTCTCGTTGGAGAGGTGTGAACCAACACAATGGTTCAACAACCACAAAGGTTTCACCTTCTTCTCCGATGAACCGCACCACAAAGGTTTGGTTCACCTTCCACTATCGGAATCCTTCGAGGCGGAATCCGGAGCCTTTCAACAACAATCAGAGGCACAACCCACAACGGGATTGGGGGCTCCCGAACGGCTTTACAAGTGACCACAAAGGTCTCAACCACCACACGGGCGTCTAGGGTCTCGAGGACCCAAGAGTAACAAGTTCACAAGCTTTCAACTTCCACGAATCTTCGTGGAGAGCACACCGATGCACCAAATGCAAAAGGCAAGAGCACAAGTGCTCAAATCCTTCACTCTCAAATTCCAACAAAGCAACAAATGCTTATGGGGGAATAAGAGAGGAAGAACAAAGAGGAGAACCACTCAAGAACTCCAAGATCTAGATCCACTAGGTTCCCCTCACTTAGAGGAGAGATTGATTGGTGGAAATGTAGATCTAGATCTCCTCTCTCAAATCCCTCAAAGATATGCAAGAATCATGGGAGGAATTGAGAAAGGGGCAAGCTTTCCAAGGTCAACAATGGTGGGGAAGAGAGAGAAAAATGTGCTCAAAAACTTGGGCTCTTTGGGGAAGAAGGGGCCTTTTATAGGTCTCCCAGAAAAAGAGCCGTTGCGGAAAATCCGTCCAGCACCGGAGTATCCGGACCAAAGGCCGGAGACTCCGGCCTGGACCAGGGGCTGAACCAATGCGAGTTTTCTGGTCCAGACCGGAGACTCCGGTGTGTTTACACCGGATACTCTAGCCTACACAAAAACAACAGAAACGTCAACACGAAAACGAACATATCTTGATCATCCGGACTTCGTTTTCGTTGTTCTCAGGCTCGTTGGAATCACAACGAAGAGCTTTACAAGATCATGTAGAGAAACATCATAGTCCAACATACTCTGATTCTTTCTCCATCTCCAATTTAGATAACTCATAATCCATTCAAGGATAATCAAAGGAGTTTTAGTAAAACCATTTGTTTCCCATCCTATAGTTCAATTTAGTTCAAGGATACTTCTACATAAGTGACAAAAATAGTTTTTCATATGCTTGTTGATTTTTTTTTTGAAAACACATTTGCTTTGTACGGATGAACGTCACTACTCATAGTGGTAGCTACACACGCTTGTACTTTGTATAAAACATGTATCCAAAAACAGATGCATCATATATAGGGGTGCATGCTCAGAAAGTAGCTTGCCTTGCTCAACAAAGTGGCCCTGGTCTTGCTCCTCGTGTTCAACAAATCCCACTTCCTCCTACCCTCCAGCAACGTTCTCGTCTAGTCGCAACAATCAAGCAAATACAAACAATCACACCACTATTCGACAGAACATCACAAAAATACAAAATAAAATTCTACAGATAGCTACTATCCTTAGGAAGACAACTCAATTGGATAGGGTTCAAAATAATCTACCAAACTCCCTACACAATTGTTTTGATCCAGAAGCATATTAATCAAGTTTTAGATATTGTTTTAGTTATGTGACTCACAACATTAAATCCTTGGAGGGATAAACATTAATGATTATTTATGATCTAACCCAATTGGATTCAATTCAATTGGACTAAGCACTAATCAATTAAAAATGTTATAGTCCAGAAGGGCTAACAAACTTCAATCAATTTCTAAACATTTACTGTTAATTAATTAATTCCACAAAAATTAGGGTAGCTAAGATACTGTAATACTAGGCTAACAAAATTGGATTCACAATATTGTTAGCAAAGCATCAGAAACAAACAAGTTTATGATTTAAACCTTTTGTGCTACTTTAATTATCATGCAATTAATATTAATCTAAACAGGATGAAACTAGTTTAGTTACACAGAGAATTTTATAAGATATCCAGAGAATTTTGATTCAATTTAATTGGACTTATAAATCTCAAGTTATTGAATTCTGAAGTTAAGTACATTACTATTTTTCAGAGTTTTCAGTTTAAACAATTTATTCGATTTAAACCTCAGTGTGGATAATGTTAAGAATCCTGACGGGTAGGGCCTACCCGTTAGTGACTCACGAATAAAACCGCGCACGCTAGGAAATGTCTAAATCGCTGACTGGTGGGGCCTTGATACGTCTGATACGTCTCCAACGTATCTATAATTTCTTATGTTCCATGCTTATATTATACCAATTGCTACATGTTTTATTCACATTTCATGGCATTTTTATGCATTTTCTGGGACTAACCTATTAACAAGATGCCACAGTGATGCATGTAAAATGCATACATGAACTTTTCATTATTTTACTTATATTCCAATCATATTTGCATCATATAAGGGTTATATCAATGTTTTATAATGATTTTGGGAATACTTCATAGTTTTCCCATTTATTTGGAATTAACCCTGTTTTCCAGAAAACGTCTTTTTTAGTGTTTCAGACTTTCCGGGAGCTTCGGGACTCCAAAAAGGGCAAGGTCAGAGAGCACGGTTCAGAATTTTCGAGACGAACGCAATGGGCTGAAAATGAAGACCAGAAGCCCAACCAGCTGGGAGATAGAGGGCCCCACGCGGCCTCTGTATCTGGCCGCGTGGGCCCACCTCTTTTGGGCCTCGGAGCTCCGCCGCCGTTGATCTTTTCTCCACCGACCTAGTCGTGACCTAAAAACGCCTATAAAAATTGTCCCCCGACATTCTCTGGAACAAGCGCCGCCACAAGACAGAAACACGAAAACGAAGATCTATAGCTGCAGATTGGAGGGGGAAAACTCCGGCGGGGCGCTGCCGGGGTGGTCTCCATCTTCTCTGACGACTCCTCCACCGTCTCCATGATGAAGGGGGAGTAGTCCACCCTCTAGACTATGGGTTTGTGGTGGTAACTTATGTATCTCTCCTCTCTTTGAGCTTCACTAATTAGTACCGTATGAGCTGCTGAACATGATTACGGTCATCTATGTAATTCCTATGGTGGATATTGTGGTATGAGATGATTTGTTATGCATTTACTGTTGTGTTGGAACTTTTATGACTTGTCATACTTTGGTTGAATATTCTTCATTAAGAAGTATGATGTATGTGGGTATAGGATGGCCGATGTGACACGGCATAGGTATTGAGTGACACAGTACCGCCCAACATCCTTTATCTGGGGGTAAAAAGGAAAAGTATGATGTGGGAGTGACAGCAACCACGCTAGCCTTACGAGGGTGACCTAGCAACACAAATGAGTACTTCTTTCAACTATGTGTTTTAGGACATATATCCGTTATAAAAGCTACCATTAAAACATGACAATTGTGTGTACTTTATCTATAACATGATAATCACCGTAGACGAGGGAGAGAGGATTAAGTGAACCCATGAACCCATGTCCATTGTTCCTATAAGAGAAAACCTTTGTCTTGTCCTCTTGCAATGAAGAGGATTGGGACACTTTTACATTCTTGCTTGGTTACATTAAACTTCCATCCATCAAATCAACCACCTTGTTCTTTAAACTTGTTTAGTGCATAATCAACTAAAACTTGTGACACTTTAGTTGTAGGGAATAAATAAATTTTCCTTCTTGCTCCTGCGGATCGATACCTTACTTCCACATTGAGAGGTGCTATAGTGATCCCCTGCTCTTGGGGGTAATCACACAGTGCCAGTTCCTGTTTTCTGCTGTTTTTGGTTTCAGAAAAGCTGTTCTGCAAATATCCTCGGAATTGGACGAAATAAATTGCCACGCTCCTATTTTTCCCGACACGTTCACGAAGTCCGTAGTAGAGACGAAGGGGGGCACCGAGGCGCCGTCCCCACCCCATGGCGTGGGTGGGCCCCCTGCCGCGCCGCCATGTGGGGAGCGGGCCTCGGGCCTCCACCTACATCGCCCCTTCGCCTATTTATTCCCCCGAGGCGAAAACCCTAAAAATATCCATCATATTCCAGAAGAAGTCCCGGAGCGCTGCCGCCATCGAAACCTAGTTTCGGGGGTCAGAAGGTCCTGTTCCGGCACCTTGCCGGGACGGGGATTAACCCCCGGAGCCTTCTCCATCGACGCCACCAGCTCCATCATGCTCCGTGAGTAGTTCACCCATGGACTATGGGTTCTAGCTGTAGCTAGTTGGTACTCTCTCTCCCATGTACTTCAATACAATGATCTCATGAGCTGCCTTACATGATTGAGATCCATCTGATATAATCGGTGTTGTGTTTGTTGGGATCCGATGAATTGTTACATTATGATCAGTCTATCTATAAGTTTGTGAAGTTATTGTTGCTGCAATCTTGTTGTGTTTAATGCTTGTCACTAGTGCACGAGTGGCATGATCTTAGATTTAAGCTCTATAATTATTGCTTAGATTGTATCTACAAGTTGTTTGCACATGTCTCTGTCCGGAACCCGAGGCCCCAGAGTGACAGCAACTGGGATAACCGGAGGGGATGGTTTAGATATGAGGATCACATGTTTTCACTAAGTGCTAATGCTTTGCTCCGGTGCTCTATTAAAAGGAGTACCTTAATTACCAGTAGATTCCCTTGAGGCCCCGCTGCAAACGGGCTGGTAGGACAAAAGATGTTGTACAAGTTTCTCATTGCGAGCACGTATGACTATATATGGAAAACATGCCTACGTATAATTAATAGACTAGATGTTCTGTCTTAATGCTATTTCAATTCTATCAATTGCCCAACTGTAATTTGTTCACCCAACACTTGTTATTGGAGAGTTACCACTAGTGTAGATAGCTGGGAACCCCGGTCCATCTGTCATCATCAAATACTCATTCGGTCCTATATGCCATTAGAAGTAGTATCAACTATTTTCTGGTGCCATTGCCTCTGTGTTACTGCTACTGCTGCTGTGTTACTATTACTCTCATATTACTGCTGCTTTCACATCACCCCTGTTACAAGTGCTTTTCCAGGTGCAGCTGAATTGACAACTCCGCTGTTAAGGCTTATAAGTATTCTTTGTCTCCCCTTGTGTCGAATCAATAAATTTGGGTTTTACTTCCCTCGAAGACTGTTGCGATCCCCTATACTTGTGGGTTATCAAGACTATTTTCTGGCGCCGTTGCCGGGGAGCATAGCTCTACTCATAAGTTCACCTGGGGAGTACACTCTACCTCTCTCTCTGTTTTTTATTTTATTTTGTCTTGTCTAGTTTACTTTTGTCTAGTTTATTGTGCTTAGTTTATTTCTGTCTAGTATTATTTGCTTAGTTTACTTTTGTCTAGTTTATTTTTGTCTTGTTTTATTTTTCTTATATACCCGAAAATCCATAAAAATTTAAAAAACCGAAAATCTAAAAAAAAACTTGTGCTATGGATTATCTCCATGAAACTAGAGCTAGATCTTGTTGGCAAGGCGGGTCCACGGAGGATGAACAAAATATTATATGAATTACCGCTTGTCAGATAAAGGGATATACTTATGGGAATTACTAAATCAACTGGAGATGTATGCTAAAAATTTATGCTTTATATTTGGCAAATCTTTTTGTTGTGATGAATCTGGTTGTCATGTGAAGTTTAAGCATTTTCCTTTCCAATGTGCTTATAATGATAATGAAACCTTAGCTTCTTATGTTAAAGGTTACTATAATGCTTATGAGGTAGAAAGGATAGAAGAATTTATTGCTTTAAGGGTGCCCTGAAATTAGTTCTTATCTTGAGCATAAAATTGATGCCCCTTATAAATCTGAAAGTCTCTCTATACTAAATATTGTTTTGAAAACTATAAGGATGAAAATTGTTATATTACTGAACATTTTAAGAGTATGTTTTCTCAGAAAGAAGAGACTAATTCTTTGCAGGAACCTGTGGAAGAAGAAATTGCTGAACCTGAAAGCTCATTAGATGAAAAAGAGGAGGAGAGTGATGAACAAAAGGAGGAAGAATGGATTAGCTACCCATGCCTACCTTCTAATGAGAGTAACTCTTATCTCTTACACTATTTGATTGTCCCCCATGCTTACCAAAGGAGGATGAATGTTATGTTCCTGTGGATTCTCTTGAAATATTCCCTATGAGTAAAACTTGTGAAAATGATTATGCTACTGTTATTTATGATAATCCATGCTATTTTGATAAATCTTATGATAATCCTTTATTTGTGGCTGATATCGAAATGCATGGTACTAAGGAGTTTTGCTTGGAAAATGTTTATGATAAAGCTCTAGATGATGGTCCTATGTTACTTGATAATATTAATTGTACTACTAATGAAAATGGGATTGGAGAGGTCTTGACTTTATCTATGATTCCCATACCTTTTGAGATTGATCAATCATCTTGTTATAAAATGGTTAAAAGTGGGTTTGAAAGTTTTAATCCCACTATTTTTGAGCTTGATAAAAATTATGTGTTTGTAGATCATGAAAAGCATGCTTTATGTGAAGTTATATTGTTGAGTTTATTCATGATGCTACTGAAAATTATTATGAGAGAGGAAAATATGGTTGTAAAATTTTCATGGTATTAAAACACCTCTCTATATGCTGAAAGTTTTGAAGTTACTCTTGTTTTATCTTCCTATGCTTGTCACTTTGTTCTTTGTGAATTTATTTGTGTACAAGATTCCTATGCATAGGAAGTGGGTTAGACTTAAATGTGTTTTGAATTTGCTTCTTGATGCTCCTTTTGCTTCATTTTCTATTTTCATGAGAGCATCATTAAAACTATCAAGCCTAGCTAAAAGGCATTAAAGAAAAGCGCTCTTGGGAGACAACCCATGTTTTATTTCTGAAATTTTTCTTTGCTTTTTGAGTCAAGGAGCTTGTTTACTTCTGTAACAACTCCTTTGTATCTTTACTTTTTCGAATTGTTGTGCCAAGAAGAGTCTCTAATGATTAGATGATGCTAGATTTGGATTTCTGCGCAGGACAGATTTTTGCTGTCCACCGTTTTGAGCTGTACACTCCAGAAAAATTGAAAAATTCTGAAAAAATTCATGCGTGATCCTAGATATGTACGCACTTTCATTAGTTTCGAGTTTTCTGATTTGAGCAACGGAAGTGCCTCGAAAAAATTCATCTTTACTGGCTGTTCTGTTTTGACAGATTTGTCTCTGTTTTTTGCATTGTCTCTTGTGGACTTTAAGTAAGGCTCTCTAGACGTGGAGGGCTGTAGCTAATGTTTTATTGAGTTCTTGCAATGTGTCACAACAGAACCAAAGTGGATTAATGTTTTTGAGTACTAACCCCTCTAATGAAGTTTATGAGAAGTTTGGTGTGGCGGAAGTTTTCAAGGGTCAAGAGAGAAGGATGATATAATGTGATCAAGAAGAGTGAAGAGCCTAAGCTTGGGGATGCCCCCGTGGGTCACCCAAGCATATTTCAAGAAGACTCAAGCGTCTAAGCTTGGGGATGCCCAAGGCATCCCCTTCTTCATCAACAACTTATCAGGTCATCTCTAGTGAAACTATATTTTAATTCTTTCACATCATATGTGCTGTTCTTGGAGCGTCTGTGTGCTTTTATTTTTAGTTTGTTATTTTTATTTTCTGATCATATCAATGTCGGATCCTATCTATCTTGTTTGGGAGAGAGACACGCTCCGCTTTTTCATTTGAATACTCCTATTCTTCACTTATATCTGTTGAGTATTCGTTTTCGCACTGTTTAGCTTCTAGCTCTTGGTTTTCATGTATCTCTTGTTCAGAGCTATTAGTTATTTTATAGAAAGTACTCTCTTACTTCACTTATATTTGTTTGGAGAGTTGCTTGGTTGATGTGTTGGTTCAGAAAATGTTGCATGTGGTAGTGGTATAATGAAAAACTTGCATAATCTTGTAGATCATTGAACTTTGATAACTGATTCTTTGCAAACGTTTTGAGATATTTAGATGGTAAAGCTTGCTGGTTAATTAAGTTAAAATCATTAGTGGATTGTTGTCTTTAAGCTTGTACCGTACTACAAACTCTACTAAAATTGTTGAAGGTGTAGTTGGACTTGATAGCTTTCCATGTCTAAAGGTGATTCGTAATAACTGAGTTGTGCTGAAGGTCGAGGGATCTAGCGGGGTACTTGTGCCGCCGTGAACGGCCCTTCTTGGAGTGAATTTTAATCATGCTCTTAATGTTGAACCTGCTAGTTGTTTGCAATAAGCTTGTGAGTTCTTTTTGACTAATGTTAAGCTACGGTTTTTGGCACTTCCACCATCCAAATTTGCTAGCCTCTTCGGTGTTGTGCATTGCCTTCTGCTCACATTGAGAGTTGTGCATACTTCGCCAGTACATCCAAACCCGTGGGAGGACTTTCTCTTGTTCTCCTACACATAAGCCCATACATCTTCCTCAAAACAGCCACCATACCTACCTACCACAGCATTTCCATAGCTGTTCCGAGATATATTGCCATGCAACTTCCATCTTACATTACATGACTTGTTGTCATTTATCATTTATATATTGCTTTGCATGATTCTATACAGCTGATGTGTGGTTTACCCATGTTACGCTAGATCATTGCACATCCTGCTACACTGGCAGAGGCATACAGTTTCATACATCATGTTTTGTTCATTATGAGTTATTTGTACCAAAAAGTGTGTTGTCATATTAGATGTTGCCCCTAAAAGTGAAAAGAGCCATGGAGGCCATCGAAAAGAGAAACAGAAAAAAAAAAAAATAGAAAAAAGAAAAAAGAATAAAGAAAAAGGGGGCAACATTACTATCCTTTATCCACACTTGTGCTCATGTTTCAGCACCTGCAGTATTCATAGTCATCATTTGTGCTCATGTTTAGCACCTATACTCCATGTGAGAGAGTTTTCATGTTTTACTAGTATAACTATGTGGGGAATTTACACTATAGAACTTGGGTTGTATATTCCAATGATGAGCTTCCTCAAAAGTGCTCTAGGTCTTCGTGAGCAACCAAGTTGGATGCACCCCCACTAGTTCCATTGGAGAGCTTTCATACACATATAGCTCTATGTGCATCCGTTGCATGGCAATCACTACTCCTTACATAGCTTCGATTATAAGACTTCCTCTTGTCTAATGATCACTTATAGCTTTGTGAGACTTTCTTCCATTGGCCTTCCAAACCCCCATTAATGTTCTCTTAGCCATAACATCCTGGTGCCAATACCAAATGCTTACGCTCACCGGTTGAGTACTTCGAAACAGTTGATTCATGACGTTCATGTTTATTTTTACTTGACTGAATCCTTCTATGTTATGAAAATTTGCTTGATGCTTGGAATTGAAGGATAGAACTCCTACACTGGATACTTAAAACATCTTTAATGAACCTTGTACGGTTTCATGTCTTTAAAGCAATAGTTCATGAAAACTTTTAGCTTGTTTAACTATCTTGCTTTATTATCTCTTATTTAATATCAATTATAGACATTTGCTTTGAATGATTTGATCTCAGCTCACATGCCTTACATCATTATTAGATCAAGATTATGTTGGTAGCATGTCACTTCAGAAATTATTGTGTTTTATCGTTTACCTACTCGAGGACGAGTAGAACTAAGCTTGGGGATGCTTGATACGTCTCCAACGTATCTATAATTTCTTATGTTCCATGCTTATATTATACAATTGCTACATGTTTTATTCACACTTCATGGCATTTTTATGCATTTTCTGGACTAACCTATTAACAAGATGCCACAGTGCCAGTTCCTGTTTTCTGCTGTTTTTGGTTTCAGAAAAGTTGTTCTGCAAATATCCTCGGAATTGGACGAAACAAATTGCCACGCTCCTATTTTTCCGACACGTTCACGAAGTCCGAAGAGAGACGAAGGGGTGGCACCGAGGCGCCATCCCCACCCCATGGCGCGGGTGGGCCCCCTGCTGCGCCGCCATGTGGGGAGCGGGCCTCGGGCCTCCACCGACATCGCCCCTTCGCCTATTTATTCCCCCGAGGCAAAAACCCTAAAAAGATCATCATATTCCAGAAGAAGTCCCGGAGCGCCTCCGCCATCGAAACCTAGTTTCGGGGGTCAGAAGGTCCTATTCTGGCACCTTGCCGGGACGGGGATTGACCCCCGGAGCCTTCTCCATCGACGCCACCACCTCCATCATGCTCCGTGAGTAGTTCCCCCATGGACTACGGGTTCTAGCTGTAGCTAGTTGGTACTCTCTCTCCCATGTACTTCAATACAATGATCTCATGAGCTGCCTTACATGATTGAGATCCATCTGATGTAATCGGTGTTGTGTTTGTTGGGATCCGATGAATTGTTACATTATGATCAGTCTATCTATAAGTTTGTGAAGTTATTGTTGCTGCAATCTTGTTGTGTTTAATGCTTGTCACTAGTGCACGAGTGGCATGATCTTAGATTTAAGCTCTATAATTATTGCTTAGATTGTATCTACAAGTTGTTTGCACATGTCTCTGTCCGGAACCCGAGGCCCCAGAGTGACAGCAACTGGGATAACGGAGGGGATGGTTTAGATATGAGGATCACATGTTTTCACTAAGTGCTAATGCTTTGCTCCGGTGCTCTATTAAAAGGAGTACCTTAATTACCAGTAGATTCCCTTGAGGCCCCGCTGCAAACGGGCTGGTAGGACAAAAGATGTTGTACAAGTTTCTCATTGCGAGCACGTATGACTATATATGGAAAACATGCCTACGTATAATTAATAGACTAGATGTTCTGTCTTAATGCTATTTCAATTCTATCAATTGCCCAACTGTAATTTGTTCACCCAACACTTGTTATTGGAGAGTTACCACTAGTTTAGATAGCTGGGAACCCCGGTCCATCTGTCATCATCAAATACTCATTCGGTCCTATATGCCATTAGAAGTAGTATCAACTATTTTCTGGTGCCATTGCCTCTGTGTTACTGCTACTGCTGCTGTGTTACTATTACTCTCATATTACTGCTGCTTTCACATCACCCCTGTTACAAGTGCTTTTCCAGGTGCAGCTGAACTGACAACTCCGCTATTAAGGCTTATATGTATTCTTTGTCTCCCCTTGTGTCGAATCAATAAATTTGGGTTTTACTTCCCTCGAAGACTGTTGCGATCCCCTATACTTGTGGGTTATCAACGTCTCAAACGTATCTATAATTATTGATGTTCCATATTGATATTATGCCAATTGCTACATGTTTTATATACACTTCATAGCATTTTTATGGATTTTCTAGGACTAACCTATTAACAAGATGCCACAGTGCGAATTCCTGTTTTCTGCTGTTTTTGTATTTCAGAAAAGTTGTTCTGGAAATATTCTCGGAATTGGACGGAACAAAAACGGAAGTTCCTATTTTTCCATCACGAAGACCGTGTACAGAGGGGAGAAGCAGGAGGGTCGTGGGACGGCCACGCCAGGGCACGACGCGGCCCCATTGCTGCCACGCCGTGGGGTGGAATGGGGCCCATGAGTGCCTCTAGCCGCCGCCCTTTCGCCTATTGATACGTGCATTTAATATCATCATTTATGCAACCTTATGTAGCATATTAGAATGTTATTTGCACTGTTATATCATTGTTTTTACATGTTTTAGATGATTTAGGGGACTTTCATACAAAGTCCCTATTTTTGGTATTTAATTTCTGGTAGGCAGAAAACCCCCTTTTCTTGTTTTTATTGTTTCAGGAGTTTTAGGAACCAAATAATTAAAGGAAAAATACCACAGAAGTTTTTCATCGGAACGAAGGAAATGGAAAGAAGACCGAAGAGAGGAGAGCCACGAGGGCCAAAAGAGGGGGCGGCCCATGTACCTGGCCGCGTGGGGCCCACCAAAAGTGGCCTCGGGCACCTCCTCGCCTGGGGCTTTTTAGCAACGCCTTCGTCTTGCCCGAAAACCTACGCCCTAATTTTCCCTAAACCATCCGAGGCCGTGGCGGCGGCGAAACTCCTGATTCCCTCCGAGGGGGATCAGATCCTGCTGCTGCAGAGCTCCGGAGAGGGGGAAATCATCGTCATCACCTCTCCTCATTGGCATGGGAGGAGGCCTCTACATCTTCATCCCCATCAAGACCAGCACATCTCCATCATCATCACCGTGATCCACTCCGTTCCCCTCGTAGTTTGAGAGTTGCTATACCCTAGATACTTGTCGTGTGCTACTATTCATGTTTGTGATTGAGTACTTGCCATTATTTGTGGGTGATGTTATATTTTCAGATTGTGGTGTACCACTTATGCCACTGAATATCATCATGTTTGCACGTTGTGAGTAGTTCCCGTATGCTCCTGAGGGCATAGGATGAATTGGCAATGATTTATATATAACATGTGTTGATATTTTGTCAAGAGTTTATCTTTTATGTGATTCTATGATGGTGTTGTGCGAACGTCGACTGCACAACACTTCACCTATATGGGCTCATAGGAGAACACCGTAGTATAATGAATTGAGGAATACTTGGGAGGACAAGTAAACCTGAGACCGAGTCATGAAGTTATATTATGAGGGTATTAGTATCGGGGACCTTAGAGTGTAATGCTATGGTGGGACATTATGTCTTAATAATTCTTGTGCAGTCATTTACTTGGCCACATGATCCATCATAAGGGGTTGTAGTCTATTTATTTAGCTATACCGAATTATGGCTCCGTCCAAAGAAGATTAAAACTTGACAAGATATTCAACGTGTTGTTTAATAAATCTCTATGCCTAGCAATATCCATGCCGCCCTCGGGAACGTTTTCCACATATATGTTACACATCACTTGAGCTTGTCCTCTGGCCACATAAGAGGATTGAGCTTTCTCTCATTGAGAGCTTTCACTTACTACTATTTATTTCCTGCATCGCAACTATACAACCAAAAATACCAAAAACACTTGCATCTTTTATTGTTTTATTTATCAATCTTGCTAACCAATACCTTCAACTCCTCGTGGGTTCGACAACCTTTTCTAATTGAAAGGTACTACAATTGATCTCTTGCACTTGGGAGTCATCAAGATACTTTTCTGGCGCCGTTGTCGGGGAGCGTTGCGCTATTGGTAAGAAGTTTGGTAAGGAAACTTGAAAGCTAAATTTTATTTGCTGTTTTATCTCATTGATACTATGGCATTTATGAATCGTACCTCGCTACACCTTGCACTATATGAGAGTGCTTATGCTGCTGGTCCTAAAGTGATTGAAACTACTGTGGCTGAGATACCTGTCGGGGGCTACCCTCGGGTAGGGTCATGGTATGGTGTAAAGTATATCCAAGTGTGGATCAAGGTACGAAAGTGACCGAGGTAAACAGGTCCGGAGTGGCCGTTGTGTGCTAACTGACATAGTTGGTCCGACATAGTTGGTCCGACATAGTTCATCCGACATAACCTTACCGACATAGTAATGTCGGTACTGCCAAGTTGTTCTTATATGCAGGCGAGGAGTCTATGCCGAGGCAAGGTATCCGGCATATCCATGCCAGGTTAGCTCAAGGAGAATATCCGGCATAGCCATGCCGGGTTAGAGGCAAGGAGAACCCGACATATCCATGCCGGGTTAAAGGAGCAGAGGAGCTTAGTGTCGGCTACGGAGTCAATGCTGCTGTCACGTCCCTTCTAGCACGGAAGCGCCTGACAAGGAGAATTTCAGGGGAGCGTGCTGCGTGAAGGGCGGGAAAGGTTGTACCTGACCGCTGACTCCGGGGCTTCCGGGGAAAAGGCTATGAGCTTAGGGATGGGCAGGCCACGTCTTGTCCCTGCAGTAGGGTACATCCTAGCTCTACCGTAGGCTACAGGGGATGGGCAGGTCATGTCCTGTCCCTGACAGGAGTGTCATCATGAGACATCGCTGGCATGGCTACAGTGCACCCAGGGGCATAACCGTAACTCGGTTAGCCTTTAAATAGAGCACCACCCCCTCCTGCGCGAGAGAGGATGCCCTGGGACTCATTTCCCTCCGTAGCTTCATCTTCTTCCTTGAATACTTCACCATTGTTGGATCATACAGCTCGAGGAGCACTTTGTACTTGTGAGACATCGAGATATACAGAGAGAGATAGGCAGGAGTAGGATTGTTACCTCCACACGAGGGCCCCGAACCTGGGTAGATCGGTGTGTGCTTGGTTCTGCGTGTTCATCTGTGCGTGCTCCTTAGCGCGCAAACCCTCCCCGGATCCCCCAGCGTCCATCGGCCCCACAACTTAGCCATACCTATGGCATTTGCCGTGATACCACCACGACAGTTGGCGCCCACCGTGGGGCAGACAGAGGCGATGGCTGGGGTTATCATTCGGACGGGCTCCATCATCGACTCCGGCGAGCGCGTCGTCTCCGGGCTCATCTGCAAGCTCGGCTCGCTGAACTTCATCAGCAACAACGCGGGCTGCTTCGGCAGCAAGCCGTTCTCGAGGAATGGCTGCCTCATGACCTTCGGCACCTTCGTGACCTACGTCGCCACCGAGGTTGTCTGCAAGTACCCCGCGCAGGTGCTTGTGGCAGAAGATCCTCCTGCTATGTGTACGGCTCGTGGCCGGCGTATCGATCGCCCCGGGACCTGCGCCGAGGTAATGATGACCGGGCCTGTGCCTAGTGCGGGCAAAGGCCGTGTCGAGGAACCTGCCTCCAAATCCGGTCGCACGGCGAAGCCTCCGCTGGAAGGGGAGGGGCACCTCCGTGCCGGCACTTCCAAAGTGTCGGCCAGGCCAGTTCCTCTAGAGGACATCATCGAGAAGTTGGCTGTCCCGGTAGCATCCGGAGCAGATGCTGCCTTGACAGCAGCCGAGTTAGAGCTACAGCGCCAGAAGCTGCATCAGGAGGCCGTAGAGGTGGCCGAGCTGCGGAGAGAGTTCGGCATATCCCTCCGTGAGTATAATGCAACTCATGGTTTTACCCCGGTAGCAGATCATCCTAGTCGGTTAGAGGATGTGCGCCAGAGAGGCAAAGGCCTCAATGCTGAGATCGCTAGAGATGGTAGATCTACTTCTAGTAGAACTCCTAGTGGTATGTCGGCTGGAAAGCCGAAGTATAGCTCCCCTGCTAAGACTCTTAGAGCTGCCGAGGCAGCAAGATCCGAGTTACCCGGTTTAACCGGAGAAGCTCGGCGTAGGCAGCAGGACCGAGTTAATGAGTTGGTCGGTACTGCTAACCGATAGAACGAGGCCTTTCGCAAGGCTAAACCGGGTGCTGGTGGGTCCCAAATTAATAGTTCACTCGGCCAGAGTAGCCAGTGAGAAATCTAAGGGGCAAGCTTCGTCTCCGCATAATGGTGGAGGTCGAGACCGGAGTGTAAACTCCGGTAAGAACAAGCAGCTGCAGACATATGATGCTGCGTATGCCGGAAAGCAGCTAGCTGGGCAGGCCAATGCTGGCCGAGGTAGAAGTAACCTCGGTCCGGGCAACCCGAATGTCGGGCCTGTTATGTCGGCAGGCCAAGGTCTATCACCTCGGCACCCTGTGCAGAATTCGGTGTACTAGCAGGTGCAGCAGCACCCAGAGGCTGAATATGTTCAGCAGCCGCAATATGTTGGTCAAGCGGCCAACCGGTATGATGATGGAAACTCGGCAATGGAGCGAGCCATATCAGAGGATTGAGAGTGCACTGGGAGCTCGGCTGGGATCTCGCCAGTTAGCACCACATGATGCACGTTACAAGTTGGACAAAATCTATCTGTCCGAAATGCTGGAAGAGCAAGGCCCACCTGGCCCTGCTTGCTTTGGATCTCGGATCATGAAGGAACCACCGGTGCCGGGCTTCCAATTGAGCCGAGGTACCAAGACTTATGATGGCAGCACTAAGCCAGAGGAGTGGCTGATTGACTATGTGACGGCAGTGCACATTGCTGGAGGTAACCGCAGATGGGCGGTGAGGTATATCCCGCAGATGTTGGAGGGGCCAGCCCGGATCTGGCTGAACAACTTGAGAGAGGGCAGTGTTGACTGCTGGCTGGACTTTGAAGAGGCTTTCGTTAGCAATTTCTCCAGCACTTACAAGAGGCCGAATAGACCTCAGCAGCTTGCGATGTGCAGGCAGAGGGATGATGAAACTGACCGAAATTACTTGACTCGGTGGAGTAACATCCGTAATTCCTGTGAAGGAGTTGTGGAAGCGCAGGCCATTTCATGGTTTGCTCAGGGATGCCGACATGGCTCCATGCTTTGGCAGAAGCTGCAGAGGGAAATGCCGGTCACTTTTGCCGAGACAATCCGGATTGCGGATAGTTATGCACTCGATGATCCGATGCAGCCTCTGCTGAACTCGGTTGAGCCGAGCAGAAATACCCGGTGAACAACAGACCCGGACCAGCCAGGCAAAATGATTTCCAGGACTTCGGCAACAAGAGGAGAGAACCGGATTACCGGTATGGCTCGAACCAGGTTGCTGCGGTGAGGCAAGATCATCCAGATGCTGGTAGCAACCAGCGTCCGAAGAACAGCGGCCCAGCATGGGGCCAGAATCAAGAAGGGAAGAAGCCCTGGAGTGATCCGAAGCAGGCCTTCACTTACGAGACTATGTTGGATGGACCTTGCAGTTTCCACACCACCGACTTCCGAAGGCCGGCGAATCATACAACCCGGCAGTGCAGCTGGTATACGCGTGCAAAAGGAGAAGGAGCAAGAGCCGGAGGAAATTCGGCGGGGGCACATCAGAGATTTCCACCGAGGCAAAACTTGCCGCTCACCGGGGCAAATGCTACCTCGGTAAATGCGCCTGCTCAGAGGCAAGCCGCTCCGAAGCCTGTGAATCAGGTGAATGTCGGAGGAAACAACAACAATGCTGGCCCGAGTCATCAGAATGAGTATCCCAGGGGATTACAAGGAAGCTCACCAGAGCTATGTGGTCTTTGTGACCGAGCCTACTGACAAGAAAAGCTTTCATCGGCGTGCACTAGAGGTGAACGCTGCTATGCCGGCCGTGCCGAATAGATGCACTGGTCCGAGCAAGAGATCATTTGGAGCAGAAGGGATCATCCCCGAGTTATGCCAACTCCGGGAGGTTATGCTCTGGTGGTGGATCCGACATTCATTGGACCCACCATCAATGTCGGTTCACCCGAGTTCTAATTGATAATGGCAGTGCCATTAATATCATGTACCGAGACACCATGGTGAAGATGGCCTCGATGAATATGCAGCTGCCGAGTAGCACGACCTTCCATGGCATAGTGCCGGGTGTTTCTTGTGCTCCTATGGGCAAGATCTGGGTGGATGTGTTGTTCGGCACCAAGGACAACTGCAGAACTGAAAGTCTCCAGTTCGAGGTAGTGGACCTCGAAAGTCCATACCATGCATTGCTTGGTAGGCCCGCGCTGTCCAAGTTCATGATCTCTACCCATGTGGGCTACCTCAAGATGAAAATGCCGGGTCCTAATGGCATCATCACCATCTCGGGTGATTACAAGCGTTCCATAGAGTGTGCCTCGGCTGGTTCTTGCCTAGCCGAGTCTTTGATCATTGCTGCTGACAAGAAGAAGATCCACGAGGTGGTGGCGTTGGCTCAGTCCGCGCAGCTCGGTATGCCGGGTATGGCTAACCCGGAGATGAATGCATCGTTCCAGGTGCCGAAGGAGACGAAGAAGATCAATGTCATCATTGGCACCGGGTTAACTGAGAAATAGGAAAGCGAGCTCAGTCACTTCCTCCGTGAGAATCGGGATATCTTCGCATGGTCGAATCAGGACCTGCCAGGTGTTCCGAGGGAGTTGGCTGAGCACTCTTTGTTCGTCAGGCCGGACATGAAGCCTGTGAAGCAACCGACACGTCGACTGTCGGATGAGAGAAGAAAAGTGGTGGGAGATGAACTGGCCAAGCTACTTGCGGCTGGTTTCATCATGGAAGTACTGCACCCGGACTGGTTGTCTAACCCGGTCCTGGTAGAGAAAAAGAAAGATGAACCTCTGGTGGCCAAGGTGTGGCGTATGTGTATCGATTTCACGAACCTTAACAAGGCATGTCCTAAGGATCCATTCCCGTTGCCTCGGATTGATCAAGTGATCGATTCCACGGCCGGGTGTGATGCTTATTCCGGGTTTCATCAGATTCCTCTGAACCCGGCTGATCAATTGAAAACTGCTTTCATTACCCCGTATGGGGCTTATTGCTATCGTGTCATGACTTTTGGCTTGAGAAATGCTGGTGCTACATACCAGAGATGTATGCAGAAATGTTTGCATGATCAAATAGGTCGGAATGTGCAAGTGTATGTCGATGATGTCGTCATAAAAACTAAAGAAAAGTCATCTCTGATTGATGATCTCAGAGAGACATTTTTAAACTTGAGAAAATACCGAATGAAACTTAACCCGGATAAATGTACATTCGGTGTTCCGGCGGAAAATTACTCGGTTTCCTCGTGTCCAGCCGAGGTATCGAGGTTAACCCGACAAAAATCCGTGCTATTGAAAGCATGAGATTACCGACATGTCTCAAGGACGTGCAGAAATTCACTGGATGTTTGGCATCCTTGAGTCGGTTTGTCAGCAGGTTGGGAGAAAAGGCATTGCCTTTGTATCAGCTCATGAAGAAAACCACTCACTTTGTTTGGACCCCGTAAGCGGATGCGGCGTTCACCGAGTTAAAAAGATGCTAGCAACTGCGCCAATACTGGCCTCACCACTACCCAAAGAGCCGATGTTGCCTACATTGCGGCCACAAACCGAGTTGTGAGTGTCGTAGTGGTGGTGGAGCAAGAAGAAGAAGGCAAAACCGTGCAGAGGCCAGTATATTATTTGAGCGAGGTGATCTCGTTATCCAAGCAGAACTATCCTCACTACCAGAAAATGACATATGGTGTCTATCTGGCTGCTAAGAAGTTGAAACATTACTTCCAAGAGCATTCAATCACTGTGGTGTGCGAGGCTCCAATCTCGGAGATCATTGGGTGCAAAGATGCAACGGGCCGAGTAGCCAAATGGGCTATCGAGGTATCACCCTACACACCGCATTATGACAGAAGAGATGCTATCAAATCTCAGGCACTGCCGGATTTCTTGGTAGATTGGGCCGAGATGCAGTATGAGCCACCATTGCCTGACTCCAATTATTGGAGAATGCACTTTGATGGTTCCAAGACCAAGATTGGTTTGGGTGCCGGAGTAGTCCTTAGCTCGCCAAAGCAAGATCAGTTGAGATATGTGTTGCAGATTCACTTTGCGGCATCTAACAATGTGGCCGAGTATGAGGCACTGGTACATGGGCTCAATGTGGCCAAGGAGATTGGTATCCGCCGAATAGAATGCTTCAGAGACTCAGATCTAGTGGTGCAGCAAGTCTCGGGAAACTGGGATGCTTTGGACGCCAATATGGCGTTGTTTCGGTTTCATGTCTAGAAGATTTCGGGATTCTTTGAAGGATGCGAGTTCAAGCATATACCTCGGGCAGAGAACGAGGCAGCCAATATACTGTCCAAGCTGGGCTCATCTCGGGATCCAATTCCAACCGGCATAGCGCTGGAGCATCTGAGGAAACCATCAATCAAGCCTTCGCCAGAGTCCGAGTCAATTTTTATCCCGAAGAAACCAGAAGATGGAGCTGTGCCCATGGATGTAGATGTCGGGTGCATTTGGGAAAACCCGGGGACTGATTGGCAGAGCTCGGGGACTGGTCACTGGATATCGGATGAAGTAATGTCGGTAGAACCGATGGAGATAGACATCCCGGTCTTTCATGTGCGCCCTGTGCCGGAATGGGCACAACCAATAATGGCGTATATGATAGATGGGAGTTTGCCGAGTAATGAAGTGGAGGCCAGGCAAGTGCAGAGAAGATCCAAAGCTTACACCATCATCAACAAGGAGCTGTACAAGAGAAGCGTAACCGAGGTGTTGCAACGCTGTGTTGAGCCAGCAGAAGGGTAAGAAATGCTTTTGGAAATTCATCAAGGGGAGTGTGGTCATCATGCTTCTTCAAGAGCCCTGGTTGCTAAAGTATTCTGACATGGGTTTTACTGGCCCAGTGCTTTGGATCAGGCAGAAGATATTGTCAGAAGGTGCGAGGGGTGCCAGAGATTCGCTAAGAAGATCCATTTGCCAGCCTCGGCACTCAAGACGATTCCCATCACTTGGTCCTTTGTTGTTTGGTGTTTGGACATGGTGGGAGAGTTCAAACCAGTCCGAGGTAACATGACTCATATGTTGGTGATGGTGGACAAATTCACCAAGTGTGATGGTCACACAGCTGTGTCCTTTTTGAAGGACATCATCTTGAGATACGGATACCCCCATAGCATTATCTCGGATAATGGCACAAACTTCGCTGTGGGAGAATTCGCTCGGTTCTGTGCTGAAAAGAGGATTCGGTTGGACATAGCTTCGGTTGCACATCCCGAGGCCAATGGGCAAGTGGAAAGAGCAAATGCACTGGTGTTGGCCGCATAAAAGCTCGGTTGATTGAACCTCTGTTGCGAACTTCGGGATGCTGGATAGAGGAGATACCAGCAGTACTGTGGGGTCTAAGGACCACACCAAATTGCTCAACTGGTTATACGCCATTTTTTCTGGTCTATGGAGCAGAAGCGGTCCTGCCTACCGATATACAATATGACTCGCCGAGAGTTGCGGTGTATACAGAAACCGAGGCAAAAGAGGCTCGGGCAGATGTTGTTGATCTGCTCGAAGAGGCCCGAGAGTTGACCTTATCTCGGTCAGCAATATATCAGCAGAATCTCCGACGCTATCATAGCCGGAAGATCAGCCCTCGGGTATTCCGAGAGGGAGATTTAGTACTGAGGCTGGTGCGGCGCAGTGCAGGCCGACACAAGTTGTCACCTCCATGGGAGGGACCATTCATTGTGAGCAGAGCTCTGCACAATGATTCGTACTATCTTATAGATGCGTAGGCACCGAGGAAAAATGTAATGGACAAATCCGGAGAGGAGACCAAACGACCCTGTAATGTAGCTCTACTCCGTCCCTTTTACTCATAAAGGGCGCAATGTATGTATCTCGGTTTCCGTCTGAATGAAATGCCGGCAGTCCGAGATGAAACTCGGGGACTGCCTTGTCCATATGCATGTGTTTTGTTCTCTGTTTTTTCTATGCCGTTCGTATGTTGGATGATTTTTTGACTCGTTTCAAAGTTCAAGTAATGTCTGCTATCTTGTTGTGATCTTGTGACTCGACTGACGAACGCCGAAATGGCAGTCAAGAGCAGAGGTTATGGTATATGGTAAACATGAAAATGGACTCGGGGACTCGGTCCTAAAAAGATCCGACATATGTCGTTTACTAACCCGGTTATTTCATTCCTTTTCTTTGTCTCGGATGACTATGAATCATACCTCAAAATTTTACATGTACTGTATGCTATAATTTTAGTCTTGTGACTCGACTGTCGAACGCCAAAATGGTAGACAAGAGCAAAGATTACTAAGTATAGTAAACGAGAAAGTAAACTCGGGGACTTGAGACAAAGTGATCCAGCATTAAGCCGTTTTCAAATAAGAGTAGCAAAATAAAAGTACCACGGTGAAATACTTAAAAGTATATTTACATCTGCACCCGGCATTCCGGGGATTTGATAGCTCTACTTATGATAAGTTCAGGAGGCAGTGCCGGAAGAGCTCGGGTCGGCAGAAGCAACCTCGGGAGCAGGAGCAGCTTCGGTTGTTGGAGTAACCTCAGAAGTTGGAGTGGTTGCCGAGGTTCCGGCAATGTCGGAGGCCACTTCTGGAGGAATGTCGGTTGCTGGCTGCTCGGCAGTCTCGGCTGCTATGTCGGTGGCAGTGTCGGCTGCCTCAGCTTCAATTCTTCGTCCACTGCCTCGTCATCGGTCTCCTCATCGTCGCTGTCATCAGCGTAATCTTCAATGTCGGAGTAAACATCCCCAGGGATGAAGTACCGAGTTTGAGCGTAGCTGGCCATGAATGCAGCTGCCTCCTTGCGGCGCACGACCAGTATCGGATCCTCAGTCCACTGCGAATTGGCGCGAAGAGACTTTAGTGAATTGGGATTGATCTCCTCATACCAAGAGAGCACAAAAGTTAATGCTTGATCTGCGCCAGCGCGAGCTGAAGAGGATTTCCACTCCCGGAGTCTTGTCTCGGCGGTCATCAGACACTTGGCTAATTCGGCAGTGGAGGCCGGAGTTGCAGCAGTAGGCCACAGTGTCTGGTAAACCCGGATGCTGGCTTCAAGAAGCTCAATGCCAATGGTCTTCAGTGGAGAGATCCGGGCCTTCAGTGCCGTGAGATGGTCTTCAATATCCCACTCATCCGAAATGGGGCCAGCCTTGGATCTTCTTTCTCGGGCCTTATTGGTGATGTTTAAGGCAGCAACTTGAGTATGAGCGAAGTGTTCTGCAGTGAGAAATGCTGTAAGCAAGTTAAGTAGTATTGCGACATAGGGCAAATGTCGGTGTGGGCAGAAGAAAGGGGACGGAGAAAGCTTACGGTGCATCTCCCGGTTGATCCAGACCAGGGTGGCCGCTATCGCATTTCGCCTGAAGGGCAGACAGGGCTTCTTGAGCCGAGGTAACGCGGACCTTGGCTTCGCCAAGGATCTCCTTATGCTTCGCGGCATCATCCTCCTGGAGTTTCTTCTCCGCGGCAACAGCTGCCTTCATCTCGGTCTTGAGCTTCTGGGCGTCATCTTCCCGCAGCTTCTGCACCCGCTCAAGTTCTCTCTGGAGCCGAGCCACTTCATCTTGCTCCTTTTTTAGCGTAGCAGTGTGCGCATCATCCCGTTTCTTCTGCTCCGCTTTCATGCGCTTGTGGGAGTCTCGGAGCTTCTTGTGGTCCAGGAGCAAGGTCTGGAATACCTTGGTCCGAGCATTGATGCTATCCTGAAAAAAGAGAAGTGTTAGTAGTGTTTTGAAGACTCGAGCCGAGTAAACTCGACTCGAGTCTCGGGGACTGGTTATGTCAGAATTTTTTCAAGACTCAAGCCGAGTAAGACTCGACTCGAGTCTCGGGGACTGGAAATCGAGGTTTTTTATGGAAGATTCACGCCAAGTGGTGTTTACTCGGTTGAGCATCAACCACTTAACCCGAATCTCGGGGACTGGGGATAATATATGTGTAATCTAGAGTAAAAGAAGAAAAGACTAAGTGGAGGAAAGTTTACCTCGGCAGTCTTGCTGGCATTGAGGGTTGCGACCTGCAGTGCGTGCATGGACTGAGCAAGCGCACTTGGACCAGCAGGATGCTGGGCCACTGGATCCCGAGATGAAACTTCGTTTATGTCGGCGGAATTCCAATCCAGGTCGTAATGCTCCACTGAGCCTAAGCTGTGGCCACTCGAGGTGCGCAGCAGGGGAAACCCCCAGCGGGCTGCTGAAGCTCGGGAAACAGATGCAGTCAGAGCTTGTCTCGGAGTCACCTTGGGCTGCTTGTCCGAGATAACCAACGCTGTCCCGGGGGCCGGTTGGCTTGATGTCGACTTGGACGGAGCAGTGGTTTTTTCGGGATGTCGTCGCAGGAGACTTCGGCGAGGGAGATGGCCTGTGCGGTGGCTGCTGAGGTGACTGTGGCTGTTGCTGCTGCGGGTGCAGCTGCGTATGCTGCTTCTGCTTCTTCTTCTGTTGTTGTTGTTGTTGTTGTTGTTGTTGTTGTTGTTGTTGTTGCAGCTGCTGCTGCTTCTGCTGCTGCCGCGGTGGCTGTGGTGGTGGTTGTGGTGATTGCTTCTGGTCCGGTACTACCGGAGCTTCGGGCCGCTCCATGTCGGAGTCCAAAATATGGACACCGGACTCTATGTCGTGGTCAGGGCCCGGAGTCTCCGGGTTTCCTTGAGCTCCTCCAGGAGCAGCTTGAGAGCTCGGCGGCCGAGTGCCGGCGGGGGTAAGAGGCGCCGAGGTAGGACCAGCCCTGGTTGGGCTGGTAGCCACTGTCTCGGGAGCCCGAGTTACCTCGGGTGCTGATAGAGGAGAACGCATCGGAGCGCTCTGAGGAACATGAAGGACATCCCAGCAGCAAAGTAAAAAGAAGAGTTGATCTCGGGAAAAGGTTATCTCGGTTAAGGAATAAAGAAAACAAGTATGTTGATGAAGAGGTCATTACCCTTCGGTAACTGGCGGCCTCTTGCCCCGCAGTATCTTCCCGGACTTCTTCATCCTCTTGGCTTTCTTCGGAGGAGGCTCCGAGGTTGTTGATGTCCCGGTCTCCGAAGTGCCGGTCCCTGCGCGCTTGAGAGTTGTGCTCGGGCCAGTCGGGTTAGCTGATTCCGAGGATAGTGGGTGAGCAAACGCGATGGGAAGAGCATCTATAGGCTCTAAAACTCGGCAGTCGTCATCGTCGTCTGACCAATCTTGAACTGAAGCTTGGACTCGAGGCTTACCCAAGGCAGAGGGGCGAGCTTTGGGGATGGGCATGTGATCCTCATCATCCGGGTCTTCAGTCTCGGTGACGGCCGGGATAGGCAAGTCCTCGCCCCACTTCTCCGAGGGATTCGCTCCATCTTCGATAGTTTGCCGAGTGAACCTCTGCAGCGTGGAGGCAATGATGTCAGGTTACAGTAAGAATAAATATGCTGCCGACATAAAAGTTACCTCGGCAAGAAAATTATGTCGGTATAAATTGCTAGATACTTACTTGCGGAGGCGGGTTTGCCCTGCTGTGGGGTTCCATGCCCCATTCCCACTCCTCCAACATTTGAGTCTTGGCAATGGCCCTGACTCTTCTCCAAACCTCGGGCTTGGTCAGTTCATGAGTGCTGGTCCGGGTATGATCATATCGGCCACTCATGTGGCACATCTTGTGAACTCGTTCTTGGAGGGGGTAAACTCGGCGAATCACGAAGGTTCGCAAGAGGTCATCAGCTTCCAGCCCGTCATCATCCTGGAATGACTCGACAAGTTTGTGAATCGTGTTTATCTCGGGGCTGGAGGTCTTCGGGTCAAAGCCCCAGTTGCGCTGCTCGGAAGGGGTAGCAGGATCCCACTCTGGGAGATTGAGGAAATCATCTTCGCCATCCGGGTTCTTCACATAGAAGAAAGTGCGCTGCCATTTCCGGCATGACTCTAGGCAGGGGATCCGAGGAAAGATGGATTTCCTCCGAGGTGTGATGGTGGCCGCCCCGCAAGCAGTCATCTGCTTCGGAAGATCCTTGTTGTCCGGGTCCGGGATACTTTGTTTCCGGAGCTGAAAGTACTTGGCCCAGAGATCAACTGTGGGCCAGAGACCGAGGTATCCTTCGGAGAAGGACACATAGGATGTAACTGCCCAAAGTTTGAGAACCTAAAAACCTGATTAAAATTTCCACTTTTGTGTTTCATCGCATCATGGCATCCATATTAAATTGCTAAACCACACACTATTTGGTTTGGCACCATTGAAAAGTAAAATGCCAAACTCGCTTTAACCAATCTCACAACAATGAAGGTACTCAAACTTGCAGAACAAAAAAATACTTTGACATCTTATATTTGTCAAGGAAGTTCCAAGAGTTCAAAAATACTATTTAGAACTGGCTCTAAAATTTCTAAAGGATTATAATTTGGGGGAATTTAGAAAAATGCCATAATCCCACCCTATGAACAAATGTTGTCCAAACGATTTTATTTTGCAACCCCAATTTTTGTGGTGCTTCTACATGCCGTTGGGAGGCTACAAGAATTTTCTCAAATTTTTCTAAAAAGTTTTAGTGCCTTAATAAAATTCCTAAAGCCATAGGTTTTTAAAAAGAAAACTGGAAAGGACCAAACGGTGATGGAAACAAAGTAGGCAGGGGGTTCCCTGTAAAATCGCCGTATCCTTCTCTGTAGCGACCGAGCGAGCTGCTCGAGCCGCGCCCGCTCGTCGCCGTGGACCGCGCCCGGACGCCCCGCGCCCTCCTGCCGCGTCGAGGAGATGAGGAGGCCCCCACCACGCGCTGCTCCCCATCCCTCACTTGCCTGCTCCTCTACCCTCTCTCCCCATTTCATTCCCGAGCTCGAACCCTAGCCACCATGGCCGTCGTCGCCGCCGCGGATTGAAGCTTCCCCGAGCAAATCGACGACCACAGGAAGCTCCTCTGCCAAAGGAATCGAGCCAGGGAGCCGCGAATCGACCGCGCCGTCCGCATCCTCTCCGACCATGGCCGCCGCTGCGCCGAGCGATTCCGGCCGTCTCCGTCCATCTCCGGTCCTCCCGAGCACCACCACGAGCTCAGGGTGAGCACGCGAACCTCCCCATGCCCTGTTCTCGTTCGATCGAGAGCCGTAGCTCGATTTCGTGTGAGCTCGCCGTAGCAGTAGCACCTCTCCGTCGAGTTGGCTCACCCAGTTTCGCCCGGTATACACCCTGTATTGACCCGGAAATAATTCCGGATTTATTTTCTCCGGTGTCAAACCCGGAATATTCCGGACCTGGAACCGGATTGCTCTCGGTACCAGATCCAGAATTTTCCAGACTTGAATCCGGATACTCCGATGGACTGCAGTACTGAATATAATTCCTATTTCACCTCTTTCTTCCGAAGTTGTATAAATAGTTCTATTGTTGTTTAAATTAATTTATAAAAAGGGCATATCAAAAGGGAAATTTAGAAATGCAATAACTTTTTATCGGTGCATCAGAAAATTGTGTTTGTTACACCAAAATGTTCAGAAATACGTGAACTATCTAAAATCACCATCATCATGCATACTTGATCACATTTACAACACTGCACTTTTAGTAGTATCAGAATCATTAAGTGAAATATGGGGAATTTCCTTCTCTAGTTGAGGTAATCCTTTTCACCCCCATTTAAAATTGCTAGATAGCTTATAATAAGTTTAGTACATAAAAATGTCATGTCATCATGTTTGTGCATTGCACCTGTTGTGTTCGTGGTATTTATTGGTTTCTTTCCGGTGTTGTTTGTGCATCGGTAGACCAAGGAGCTGAAGTGCCACCACCGAATCGTGACGATCCCTATTACCAGCCGTATCAACAAGGCAAGCGTAATCCCCCTCTGAGCATGTCTTATCCTATTTTCCGCAAATATTTTCTCCACTATAATATTGCATGCGGTTCCAAATGTCAATTTGCTTGGATTAGAGTATCCTATAGTTGCATTAAGTTTCCGATGCCATTACCTGTTTCCCCTCCTATTATCCATAGGATTGTATTGTTGGCCTGAAATACTTAACTATGCAATGTTGATGCTTAGCCATGCTTAGTTAAATGCTTAGTCTTCCGATGGATATCTCATGTTGGAAACAGTTGATGAAAGGTCAGGAAGATGGTGGAGAATTTGTGGTGACAGGTAATAAAATGCTTAAAGGTGGGGATGAGAGGCCACTTGGTATGGTGGTGCTTTGTCTCACTCTCGCCGCCTAGGTGCGAGTTCTTTACCTCTTGAACCAAGAATGAGCGCGCTTCCATTCGGTGGGGTATATGGAGCCCTCGTCGACCAACTAACTTGGGCAGGACTAGCCAGGGTCCTCTAGTTTGAGCTTCCATTTGCGTGTGCGTGAAGATGGTGGACAAGACTGAGATGGGGATGGTGGTGTTTAGGAAAATGAGTGGCCACGGGACAGGGTGCTGGGAGCACTGAACCTGTCTCGTCCTCACTGATGATCCTGGGTTAGTCTTTAACAAGGTAAAGGTTGTAACCGCTCTCACTCAGCCAGCTTTCCCCGGAAGAGAGCTAATGATCAGGCAATGAGCCGGACGGTACCAAAGGTAAACACAGTGCACCCCTGCAGGGTTAAATCTTTTCGAAAAGCCGTGTCCACGGTTATGGACGACTTGGGAAAGGACGATAAGACCATAGAATAACTTGAACGGAATGATTAAAAACTGGGTACTAAAGGTACCACTCAAGAATGCAAGGTTGACTTCCTCGAGGGTGATTCGGGGAGGTGCCTTTGTAGAACAGGTACAACGATGATGGTGGTTGATGATGAGAAAGGTGATCACTGAAAAGAGTTACTTCTTACCCCTTTTAAAAATTACTCTGATTAGTCGATGCCATGAAGTTATGTTTCTATAAATAAAATCAGCTTTATGCAAAACAGCCATAAAACTTTGAAAGCCTCATCGAGCTAAAGCTCTATATTTAATCTTGCGAGTTCGTCGAACTCAACGTCGTTTGTTTTGTTTCAGAGGAGGACTTCACCGACCTCGAAGGTGGGTTCTTTGTGGACGTCGACGAGTAGTCTGGGGTTCCCAGGTGGCAGCTCGGGACATCCCGGAGCAGCTGGCGCCTGGATGTTTATTTGTAGGCCTCTTAGGCCATAATTTGGTTCGTGTTGTTTAGAACAATGTATTTCGCTTCCGCATGATGTACTGTTGGGTCTGTGACCTCTGGTTGTAATTTGCTATCTTTCTCTGTTATAAGAGTTCAACTATAATGTTTTGTGACGTAGAGTCTGTGATGTGCCAGTTGTTTCACAAGTCTTGATCTTTCTATTATGCATTGATAGTTGTGCCTGTGTTAAGGCATCAATCAGGGTGTTGCGTTGCCGATGATCAATTCCGAGCAACGCCTGCCAAAGGTTTTGGCCGGGGATTCGTAAACCCGTAACCTCCGGTTGTATCGCTTAACCGGTGACACACAGCATCACTGTATAGCAGTCAGGTCGGGGCGCTACATAGGAGGAGAGAGTGGTGATGGCATTAGCAGGGCGGTGGTGAGGTTGAAGGCCAAACCGGGTTAGAAAGTCCTTGAAGAACTTGCTCGCCGGGAGTCCGAAGCCACGCTCGAAGTGCGCGACGAAGACCATCCGTTCTCCGGGTTTCAAGTTCGGCTCGGCCTCCTTGCCCGGAACCCGACATTCCACCCACTCCGGAATGCGCCAGGTTCGCTTCAGCCAATCGATCTCGTCTTGGGTAATGTCAGAGCCCTCCCATCCACCTCGCTCTCCCTCTTCCTCGGGAATGTCGGCAGGCTCCGGGGTACTGCGGGAAGACATCTCGGAGAGCGAAATCTGCATAGAAGCAAAAGTTCGCCGGCGGTGAGCACTTTGGTGTGGTCACGGTGGAGAGCAAGGAAATGCTTCAGGAAAACATGTTTCTACGGATAGAGGATGGGGAAGAAGATCTACAAAAGGAGAAAAAGGGAAATCTATTCAAGAACTACTCAAGAACGGCGGCGGAAGATTCTAGTCCTAAATCGATCGGAAAGGATTGGGCAAATGAGGAACTCACTGGTGGATCGGATGCGTTGGGCGAGAGGAATGCAGAGCGCTGCGGCGGAGACTCCGGGGCGGCGGCGGCGCGGCGGATTCCTGTCGTCGGCGACGTGCGGGATCCTCCGTGCTGCAGGTGCAAAGGGCTTCACGCGGCAGCGTCAATGGCGCAGAGGGGTTGTGAGGAAGAAAGGAAAAGGGGAAAACCCGTGCCCCTATTTATAGGCGCGGGGATGGCGCGGTTAATGGAGCGATCGTGGGCGGTTTCTGAAACCGCCGCGGGATCTCCTGCGCGCGATCTCCGCAGTTAACGGTGCGTGCAACCGCACCAACGGACACATCGTGGGCCACAGGATCGTAACTGCCCGAGGCGTAGTTAATGGAACACTAACGGGCGGGAGTTTCAAAAATGCGGCGCAGCGGGTGCATCGCGCGGTCAAACATACTCAAGTGCGCTGACAGATGTGACATGTGGTGGGGTCAATGTGACGTGCGTGCAGAACATGCAGAGGCATGTCTGTCCGGGCGCGAAAATCGAGCAGATGAACATTGTGGCTCTGTCAAGTGTGATGAATAGCACTCAACCGAGGTTATAAGAACCTCACCGTGTCAGGGAAACCGACATATGGAGAATGTCGGAAACAGTTAGAGAAAGTGCAGTAACTAAATCCTTGGAAGGATCAAGGCAATCTCTGTTGTGTCGGCCAAACCGACATAAGCATAAGTGATGAGGAAAAGAAAGTTTGTATTCTTATGGTTGGGATGGATCTGACATTGATATGTTGGATACCAATCTCGGATTGGTCTGATTTTGGTAAACCTGGTGTGGCCCTTCATCCGAGTCTATAGGACCGCACCAGCTTCGGGAACTAATGTCGGGGGGCTACCCCCGGGTAGGGTAATGGTATGGTGTAAAGTATATCCAAGTGTGGATCAAGGTACGAAAGTGACCAAGGTAAATAGGTCTGGAGTGGTCGTTGTGTGCTAACTGACATAGTTGGTCCGACATAGTTCATCTGACATAACCTTACCGACATAGTAATGTCGGTACTGCCAAGTTGTTCTTATATGCAGGCGAGGAGTCTACGCCGAGTCAAGGTATCCGGCATATCCATGCCGGGTTAGCTCAAGGAGAATATCCGGCATAGCCATGCCGGGTTAGAGGCAAGGAGAACCCGACATATCCATGCCAGGTGAAAGGAGCAAAGGAGCTTAGTGTCGGCTACGGAGTCAATGCTGCTGTCACGTCCCTTCTAGCACGGAAGCGCCTGACAAGGAGAATGTCAGGGGAGCGTGCTGCGTGAAGGGCGGGAAAGGTTGTACCTGACCGCTGACTCCGGGGCTTCCGGGGAAAAGGCTATGAGCTTAGGGATGGGCAGACCACGTCTTGTCCCTGCAGTAGGGTACATCCTAGCTCTACCGTTGGCCGCAGGGGATGGTCATGTCCTGTCCCTGACAGGAGTGCCATCATGAGACATCGCTGGCGTGGCTACAGTGCACCCAGGGGCATAACCGTAACTCGGTTAGCCTTTAAATAGAGCACCACCCCCTCCTGCGCGAGAGAGGATGCCCTGAGACTCATTTCCCCCCGTAGCTTCATCTTCTTCCTTGAATACTTCGCCATTGTTGGATCATACAGCTCGAGGAGCACTTTGTACTTGTGAGACATCGAGATATACAGAGAGAGATAGGCAGGAGTAGGGGTGTTACCTCCACACGAGGCCCCCGAACCTGGGTAGATCGGTGTGTGCTTGGTTCTGTGTGTTCATCTGTGCGTGCTCCTTAGCGCGCAAACCCTCCTCCGATCCCCCAGCGTCCATCGGCCCCATAACTTAGCCATACTTATGGCATCTGTCGTGATACCACCACGACAATACCTAAAGTGGGATATAAAATTCCCATTGGTCATGTTAAAAGAGTTATGAAAGATCCATTTGCAGGGGATGGAACTAAGTCTGCACGTGAACACGTGGAGAGAATTGAAGACATATGTGGCTTATTTAAACTTCCTGGTATTTCTGAAGATCAGGTAAAAAGGAAGTTAGTATATTTGTCTTTATGTAATGCTCGTGATTGGTACAAGTCTTTGGATGAAGAAGTCAAGAATGAATGGAGTATCTTGAGGAAGGTTTTCTTTCTTAAATATTTTACTCCTAAAGAAGCTTATGATAACGCTGCTATATATTCAACTTTTGGCCACATCTGGGAGAGAGTATTACTCAAGCTTGGGAGAGGTTAAAGGAACTCCTTCGCAAGAATCCTTGTCATGATCTTACAAGGAAACTTATATTGATAAACTTTTATGTGAGGCTACCTATGAAGCACAAGGAAATTCTTGATAATTCATCTGGTGGAAGTTTCACTAATAATACTGAAGAAGAAGCATGGAATCTATTGGAGATTATTTTTGAAACCACTAGTCATTGGGATCTTGATAAAGGTAACGAACCTTATTTTGATTATGAATATTCATGTGTAGAGAATTTCTCTACTTCTATTTTGTTTAAAAATCTGAGTGATACTTTTTGTCTTGATCCTTATGTTACAATTGAGATAGCTAAAGGTTTTGCTAAACATATGTGTGTTCCTAAAAGTGGTTATGAAGTTTATGTTGAACCTTTTAAACAATCTATTGTTGTTCCTAAAGTTATTAAACAGGCTGAACCGGTGTCATCTGCAACCATTGAGGAGTATGTTGAACCGCCTCCATATCCAAGCAAAATTAAGGAGAACTTGCTTATTGCTGTTACTAACAAAAGTAATAGAAGATGTTCTCAGCCTTACAAACAGGTGGAAGTCAACACTCAAATTTCTGTTATCAAGCAACTAAATGAAGAAGACCCTGTTGATGTTTATTTATGTGAAGATGCTACTGAAGTCATCAAAGGTAATTCGGCCAAGGTAGGGAAACCTGTTATATCATGCTCTATTGGACTTCAAGTTATCATGGTCTATGTGATATTGGAGCAAGTATTAGTGTCATTCCATACTCTCTTTATCTTGAAATCAAGCCTGATATTGATCCTATTGTTATGGAAGAGACAGGTATGACAATTCAACTTGCTAATAAAGATTATATTAGTCCATTTGGAATTGTTAGAGATGTTGAAGTATTGGTTGGCAAAATAAAATATCCTGCTGATTTTATTGTGCTTGGTTGTCCTCAAGATTCATTTTGTCCTATCATTTTTGGTAGACCTTTCTTACATACTGTTGGTGCTGAAATTAATTTTCTTAAAGAGAAAGTGTTTATTAAATGTGCTGGTGAGAAACTTGAATTCAACTTTTCTAAATTTGCTGATAAACATGTTGTTAAAGAGCCAGTTTCTGAAGATTTAATTGAAACTCTTGCTCATATAGCTATAGCTTCAACAGATGTTGTAGAACGTTATATGCTTAATCAAGATGAACCATTTAATGATGAGGAAAAAGAGGCTTTAGAACAAATATTGTGGCAACAACCACCACAATTACAGTTGCATATCCCACCTGATAATTTAGGAGTGCTACCACCACCTAAAGGGGATCCTAGTTTTGAATTAAAACCTTTGCCTGCAAATCTGAAATATGCATATTTGGATGAGAAGAGCATATATCCTGTCATTATTAGTGCTAACCTTTCAGCTGAAGAAGAAGAGAAATTACTTGATGTGCTAAAAGCTCACCGACCAGCCATTGGATACTCTCTTGATGATCTTAAAGGTATAAGCCCAGCTCTATGTATGCATAAAATTAATTTGGAGGAAGATGCAAAACCTGTTTTTGATTATCAACGCCGTCTCCATCCAAAAATGAAAGAAGTGGTAAGAAAAGAGGTAATAAGACTTATTGAAGCTGGTATCATTTATCCTATAGCTGATAGTAAGTGGGTTAGTCCTGTTCATTGTGTTCCTAAAAAGGGTGGAATGACTGTTGTTAGTTATAGGATGTTATTGATTTCAGAAAATTAAACAAAGCAACTCGAAAAGATCATTATCCATTGCCATTTATTGATCAAATGTTAGAAAGGTTATCTAAACACTCTCACTTTTGCTATCTAGATGGTTATTCAGGTTTCTCACAAATTCCTGTCCATAAGGATGATCAAGAAAAGACCACTTTTACTTGCCCATATGGTACATTTGCTTATAGGAGAATGCCATTCGGTTTGTGTAATGCTCCTGCTACTTTTCAAAGATGCATGAATGCTATATTTGCTGATTATATTGAAAAGATAATGGAAGTTTTATGGATGATTTTTCTGTGTATGGTACTTCCTTCGATAATTGCTTGTTCAACCTTAACAAAGTTTTGCAGCGTTGTGAAGACCAACACTTAGTTCTTAATTGGGAGAAGTGTCACTTCATGGTTACTGAAGGTATTGTTCTTGGGCATAAGATTTCTGGAAAGGAATAGAAGTTGATCCAGCAAAGATAGAAGCTATTGAAAAGCTACCATACCCAAGGGACATCAAAGGTATAAGAAGTTTTCTTGGGCATGCAGGTTTTTACCGTAGGTTTATTAAAGATTTCTCCAAAATATCAAAACCTCTAACCAATCTTTTGCAAAAGGATGTTCCTTTCTCTTTTAATGATGATTGCATTGAGTCCTTTAATATTTTGAAGAATGCTTTAATAAGTGCTCCTATTATTCAACCTCCTGATTGGAAATTGCCTTTTGAAATTATGTGTGATGCTAGTGATTATGCAGTTGGGGCTGTTTTGGGCCAACGTGTTGATAAGAAACTGAATGTTATTATTATGCTAGTAGAACACTTGATGCTGCTCAAAGAATTATGCTACAACTGAGAAAGAATTTTTAGCAGTACTATTTGCTTGTGACAAGTTTAGACCTTATATTACTGATTCAAAAGTCACATTGCATACTGATCATTCTGCTATTAAATACTTGATGCATAAGAAAGATGCTAAGCCTAGATTAATAAGATGGGTACTTTTATTGCAAGATTTGATTTACACATTGTTGATAGGAAAGGGGAAGATAATCAAGTAGCTGATCATCTCTCTAGAATGGAAAATATACCTGATGATCCTATTCCTATTAATGATAGCTTTGTTAATGAACAACTTGCAATGTTAATGTTTCTAGTGCTAAAGTTGCATCTCCATGGTTTGCCAATTATGCAAATTTTATTGTTGGTAAAGTTTTACCTCCACACTTCACTTTCAACAAAGAAAGAAATTCTTTATGATCTTAGACATTATTTTTGGGATGATCCTTTCCTTTATAAGAAAAGTGTGGATGGTATTATTAGACGTTGTGTACCTGAGCATGAACAACAGGCTATTATAAGAGATTGTCATGACAGTCCCTATGGAGGGCATCATGCAGGAGATCGCACAGGAGCAAAGGTATTACAATCTGGTTTTTATTGGCCTACTTTATTTAAGGATTGTGCTGAATATGTTAAATCTTGTGATAAATGTCAAAGAGTAGGAAATATTGGTAGGAGAAATGAAATGCCTATGAATTATTCTTTGCCACTTGAGCCATTTGATGTGTGGGGTTTTGACTTTATGGGACCTTTCCCAGAATCAAAGACAAAGCATACTCACATTTTGGTTGCAGTTGACTATGTTACAAAGTGGGTGGAAGCAATTCCAACCAAAAGTGCAGATCATGCCACAGCAATGAAGATGCTCAAGGACATCATTTTCCCCAGGTTTGGTGTTCCTAGGTTTTTAATTACTGATGGTGGTTCTCATTTCTTGCATGGTGTTCTTAGAAAAACTTTGGCAAAATATGATGTTAACCATAGAATTGCATCTCCTTATCATCCTCAAACAAGTGGACAAGTTGAATTAAGTAATAGGGAAATTAAACTCATTTTGGAAAAGACAGTGAATAAGTCTAGGTCTGATTGGCCAACTAAAATTAATGATGCATTATGGGCTTATAGAACTGCTTTTAAAAATCCTATGGGAATGTCTCCTTATAAAATGGTTTATGGAAAAGCTTGTCATTTACCTGTTGAATTAGAACATAATGCTAGATGGGCTATTAAACAATTGAACTTTGATTTTAAAACTGCGGAGAGAAGAGAATTCTTGATTTAAACCTACTAGATGAATGGAGAAATGAAGCTTATGAAAGTGCTAAATGTTTAAAGAAAAAGTTAAATTTGGCATGACAAGAAAATTAAGAAGAAGGAATTCAAAGTAGGTGATCAAGTTTTTTATACAACTCTCGTTTCAAGTTTTCTGCAGGGAAGTTGCTTCAAAGTGGCAGGGACCATTAGTGATACAGGAGGTGTACCGTTCAGGAGCTATCCGTCTTCACGGTGACATGAAAGGTAAACCTCATGTAGTCAATGGACAACGCCTTAAACCTTATATTGCAGGAAAGAGCTTCATCGGAATGGTGGAAGAGTTGAATTTACAAACACCGGAGGAGGTAATTGAGAGAAACCGTGCAGTTTCAGAAACCCTAAATCAATAGAAGGTAACTTAGTGTTGGAAAGTTTCTCGGAATTGCATAATATTTTACGGAAGTCATTTTTTATGGAAATTAACGTGTGGGACAAGAAAACTGGACGAAGCGGAGACCCGAGGAAGGAAAGAGGGGGTCCCACGCGGCCAGTACAGGCCGCGTGGGCCCACTCCTTTTCCACCTCGGAGTCCTTTTCGCCTCGTTTTCGATCCGACGCTTCGTCTTGACCTAAAAACCTCAATATATACCCCTCTCTGCCGATCTAATCTCGCACCGAGAGCTTTCGAGCGATTCTTTCTTTTGCTGTTTCTGCCTGTCAGGTTTTTAGCCATGTCTTCGGGAGACTCTTACCAATGCTCCTCCATGGACGACGATGATGATGAACTCGAGGGTCTCAGCCCCACGTCCATATGGAGGAGGAATAGGAAGAGGAAGGACTACTCCGATGATGAAGACTACAAGCTTGACGAGGAGGAGATGGAGAAGCAAGAAGCTGAAGAAGGAGAGTACAAGCCCTCCGTCGACATCACCCTGGCGACAGCACCTCTTCACCCATTGCTGTTGCCGGTGTGAGGGTGAACTCTCTTGGAAACAAGAGGCACGGCGCGCATGAGCACGGAGGGAAGGTTCCTAGGCACACTTGCAGCAAAAACGTGGTTTCTACTCTTATTGACAGGGAATTTCGGCGTGCCACCCAAGAGAACTATCCTGGTGAATGGGATCGCAAGATCCCCAACAAGAAAGTACCAAGCCCGGAGTGGAAGCCTTGCAAGGAGACGGTGGAGAAGAATCTCATGCAAAAACTGGGAGAAGCCGCAAGCAAATTTGAAAAGCCTACAACCTTATGATGAGCATTATTGGAGATCTTGAAGAAAATTATTATGAAGGCAACAAGAAAGAAGAGAGGAAGTTCTAAACGTCAAGCTTGGGGGAGTTCCACCTAGTCTTTATCTTTATAGTCTATCATATCTATCTAGTCATGGTGTGTTTTGCTTTTATCGTTTAGTTATCAATATCTCTTAGGCGTGTGTGAGCTCATGGAGCATTATCATGTATCTCTATCTTATGGTTTATCAATGAATATTAAAGTATGGTGTCATCCATGATTCTCTTGTTTGGAGATTGATGGGTAACACTCATGCAAATGAGCGTGGCATATTTAGAGTTTCAATCACATCTTGCCTTGAAATTAATTAACTTGAGTGTGTTGGACAATTGTAGAATTATCTCATTATAAAATAAGTAAAGAGTCAATATGACTTGGAATTAATAGTTTGAAGTTGAGATATAGTCTTGTAGGATAAAAAGTTGAGAAGGATAATGAAAAGGATATAAAACACTCTTGTTAGACTCTAGTATCTTTTGAGCAAATTAATGATCATGGATATTTCAATACTTATGCTCTTGAATGTGAATGAAAAGGAAGGCACCTGAAGTTTCAGTTAGCCATGGAAAGTGTAAGATAAAGGTGGTATGGAGCATAGGAACTTGATTGAGATATCCATGACTAAAGTTTGCACTAGTTACTAGAGAAGCAAGGTGATAACAATTTTTATATTATCTATCTTTTCATTTGTCTTCTTTGAACTTGTTATCCAATGAGAGTTTATCTTGTCTTTAAATTTCAGCAAAGTATAAAAGATTATAATGCTTGCCATAAAGAGCAAAAGCATGTGAAAAACTATATGATTCGATTGTCCAACATACAATGGTTATTTGCTTTCAAAAGTAAGGGGTGATTGCTAGAGCTTCTACTTATGTTGCCCTCATGTGCATGAGTTTTGTTCATTAATCTTATCTTGCAATTGAATATGATGATGATACAATGCTCGTATTTATTTATCAACCATAAGTCCATTGATGCATGTAATGATCTATGTCCTTACTTACTCGAGGACGAGTAAAGGTTTAAGCTTGGGGGAGTTGATACGTGCATTTTATATCATCATTTATGCAACTTTTGTAGCATATTAGAATGTTATTTGCATATTATATCATTGTTTTTACATGTTTTAGATGATTTAGGGGACTTTCATACAAAGTCCCTATTTTTGGTATTTAATTTCTGGGAGGCAGAAAACCCCTTTTCTTGTTTTTATTGTTTCAGGAGCTACAGGAACCCAAATAATAAAAGGAAAAATACCACGAGTTTTTCATCGAAGGAAGGCAATGGAAAGAAGACCGAAGAGAGGAGAGCCACGAGGGCCAAAAGAGGGGGGCCCACGCGGCCCATGTACCTGGCCGCGTGGGGCCCACCAAAAGTGGCCTCGGGCACCTCCTCGCCTGGGGCTTTTTAGCAACGCCTTCGTCTCGCCCGAAAACCTAGCCCTAATTTTCCAAACCATCCGAGGTCGCGGCGGCGGCGAAACTCCTGATTCCCTCCGAGGGGGATCAGATCCTGCTGCTCCGGAGCTCCGGAGAGGGGGAAATCATCGTCATCGTCATCACCTCTCCTCCTTGGCGTGGGAGGAGGCCTCTACATCATCATCCCCATCAAGACCAGCACCATCTCCATCATCATCACCGTGATCCACTCCGTTCTCCTCGTAGTTTGAGAGTTGCTATACCCTAGATACTTGTCTTGTGCTACTATTCATGTTTGTGATTGAGTACTTGTCATTATTTGGTGGTGAAGTTATATTTTCAGATTGTGTTGTACCACTTATGCCACTGAATATCATCATGTTTGCACGTTGTGAGTAGTTCCCGTATGTTCCTGAGGGCATAGGATGAATTGGCAATGATTTTATATAACATGTGTTGGTATTTTGTCAAGAGTTTATCTTTTATGTGATTCTATGATGGTGTTGTGCGAACGTCGACTGCACAACACTTCACCTATATGGGCTCATAGGAGAACACCGTAGTATAATGAATTGAGGAGACTTGGGAGGACAAGTAAACCTGAGACCGAGTCATGAAGTTATATTATGAGGGTATTAGTATCGGGGACCTTAGAGTGTAATGCTATGGTGGGACTTTATGTCTTAATAATTCTTGTGCAGTCATTTACTTGGCCACATGATCCATCATAAGGGGTTGTAGTCTATTTATTTAGCTATACCTAATTATGGCTCCGTCCAAAGAAGATTAAAACTTGACAAGATATTCAACGTGTTGTTTAATAAATCTCTATGCCTAGCAATATCCATGCCGCCCTCGGGAACGTTTTCCACATATAAGTTACACATCACTTGAGCTTGTCCTCTTGCCACATAAGAGGATTGGGCTTTCTCTCATTGAGAGCTTTCACTTGCTACTATTTATTTCTGCATTGCAACTATACAACCAAAAATACCAAAAACACTTGCATCTTTTATTGTTTTATTTATCAATCTTGCTAACCAATACCTTCAGCTCCTCGTGGGTTCGACAACCTTTTCTAATTGAAAGGTACTACAATTGATCTCCTGCACTTGGGAGTCATCACCTATATATTCATCTATTCGGGAAAACCCTAGACACCCGAGCCCCCATCCACGAAAAGTGCCAGAGACGCCGCCGTCGCCAACCCTAGCTCGGGGGGGGGGGGGGGTCGGAAGTTCTTCCCGGCACCCTGCCGGAGAGGGGAATCATCACCGGAGGGCTCTACATCATCATGCACGCCTCCGGAGTGATGCGTGAGTAGTTCATCCTTGGACTACGGGTCTATGGCAGTAGCTAGTTGGTAGTCTCTCCACTTTGTGCTATCATGTTTAGATCTTGTGAGCATCATATCATGATCAAGATCATATTATTGTAATGCTACATGTTGTGTTTGCTGGGATCCGATGAATATTGAATACTATGTCAAGTTGATTATCAATCTATGTTATATGTTATTTTTTATCTTGCATGCTCTCCGTTACTAGTAAATGCTTTGGCCAAGTAGATGCTTATAACTCCAAGAGGGAGTATTTATGCTAGATAGTAGGTTCAGTCTCTATTGAATCAGGGAGAGTGACAACAACTTATAAGGTTGTGGATGTGTTGTTGCCACTAGGGATAACCTAACAAAACTTTGTCTAAGGATAATTGTGTTGTTTACATTATGCACTTTACTTAATGCAATAATCTGTTGCTTGCAAATTAATATCAACTAGCTGAATGGCCCGCGCAATCGCGCGGCTAGATGATAAAATGCTTTACATGTTGTAAGTGCAAAATATGAGGCTTGAAAGTTATTCTAATTTATGGACGTGCAGACTCTACCCTTCAATTTGTATTTTTTTTTCTCAAGCTCCATCAACTGATTTTGACTACCTAATCTACTCCTTCTCAATCTATAAGTACTATATACCTCAATTAGAATAATCTAATTTATATTGTTACTATGAGAGCATGGACATGAACCAAGATATATGATATTGACTTTCATATATAGGATAAATTGACAAATCTATTTGTTAAATGTACAGAAACATGCTAGTAGCCTGGTTCTATTCCGCGTGCGCCTGTTGTATATATGATGTATCTACTATCTTGAGTAAACATAAATAAAACTACCTGTCATCCAGCAAATTGCCGAAATTATATTATACACAACCATCATTTAAAAAGGATACATCAGTAGTTGTCAAATGAAGAACAAATGACATATATTAAGAAAAAGCTACATGACATGAGAAAGTTATAAGCTTTAGTTGTTGTTTCTGGCAATAAGATTGGTAGTAGTTATCATCCGTCCATCAGCAAGGATTTATCTGTGAAGCAAAAAGATTGTTAGGATAATGAGTGCCGACATTAGTGGAGTGACTCTGAAGTCACAGAACATCTAAATGTACAACAATCACACAAACTTTACACCTAGGAAAACAACAATGCAGAAAACCGATACAGATAATAAATATTAGCCTCTATTTACCAAATACGGTTGATAAGAAGATAATTATTCATCCGTGCAAAGTCACAGGAAAACCATGCATATTGGTTCCAATTCTTGAGACGAACATGGCGACCATAATAGGCAGTTTACTGTGCACCAATTCTGCATTGGGATTTACATCAAAGATTAAAACCTGCATATACATTCATGTGCTACTTATTTGCACCCATTTTCAGTTTTTCTTTCCATCAATCAAGTTCGACTAAATTCCAATAGCATTAAGGCCCGCTTGCACCTATTGCACCACACATTAATGATTGAGTGTTCATAGTTTGTCTATCAATATTTCTCCTTCCTATACTTGATCATCAGTATAAATTTGGACATGAGAAATGAGATTACCTCACTTTGATGTTTCCTCGTGTATTGCACTTCCATTAAAGGTGTAGCGCAGTATATCAAATGAGGTTTAATTGATCCACTAATAAACCTACGGAGTAGTACTTTAGCCTTGAAGATCTGCAACATCCATGTACTGAGGAGTCCAATCATCCATGGCAACAAATTCGCGCTGGACAACATGAAAGACTATGCATGCATGCGAGCTGGCCTGCACGGACATACAGCAGCATCAAGTTTTTGCAAGTTGAGGACCCAAACCTTTAGGTTGCCCTATTTCATTCCAAACTATCAGCATATTAGATCAAGTAGAGGAGAGAAATTTGTCCTGAGACTTGAGCTGGGCTGCACGGACATACATCAGAGTAGGCAGACTTTTCAATCGAGTGTGTATATACCACCAGTTTTTTGCATGTCGACTTCTCGTTGAACTTGAGAGCTGAGCTGCACGGACAAACCTGTAGGTGGCGCTGTTTCCCAGTGTCTGCTTTTCATGATCAAATCAGCACACCGAGCTGAATTTGGGGCTGGACAGAGTATTGAGTTCCTGAAATCTGTGATAACGGGTATGCTGATTAGAGGGCAGTAAAGAATACACAGCAGCGGATGGCTGCATGATCTCGGCAACTTTGCATCGTCCGGGGATTCCGTAAACTGCATGACGGCGGACATGCACGATCATATCCAGCTTGCATAGGTTTTTGAACTGCAGGCATATGCTAGTAAGAATCAATCGGGAAAAATCAGGAGGATGGCTGCCGGTTGGATCGATCTCGATCGGCCCGGTGATCAAGCAGGCGGAAGCGAATAGATATCTATGTGAGTAAATTTCGACATGTTGCTATGTGCAGATTCAACCCAGCGTTTCAGCGGCTACAAAATAGGAAAATACAACGCTGGGACACTTTGCCGCCTGCCGCGCCATGAGCATCCACCATATTCACTCTTGCGATCTCACTCCCAATCTGCAATTGTTGCCGTAGGTTGCCCACGAATACGATCTCCTTCCACCCACGACTGTAGGACGGGAGATCGCCGCTCTCCATCTTGTCGGCGTGGAGCTCCTTTGATCAGCTGGCATCCTGCTGCCATGTCGAGCCGTGAATTATCCGATCCAAGGCAGAGTTGTTGGCGAGGCTTCGATCTGTCATGGAGCATCTCCTTGCCGTGCCTTTGATTCGCCCACATCTCGTATTGATTTCGATTTGCTTGGAGTCCAAGCGTGCAAATCTGCATGGGGCTATGGATCGGTGTATTTTCATCGACTGAAGATTTATGCAACTCGAATCTATCTCATGCATATTAGTTGTGCACCTAATTCACGATCAGTAGCAGCTGACCTGGGAGTTATGCTTCGCGCGCCCAATGATGATCATGTCTGTTATCTTGCATCCATGTACAAATCTGCGTTTATTAAATATGCTGCCGCTCACCGCCGCGTATGATTAATCACAGAATCAATATTCCGAGTACCCATATATACATACTCCGTTGATTAATCCTGCTGAGCCGCAGCTCCTCACGTCGGCGGTTGACCTCATGTCGTCGATCTGCATCCGCCCGGGCAGGCCGTGGTGCCGCTCACCACGCTTTCGATCGTGGCCTGCAAGTGCATCCGCTAAGTAAATGGCAGATCGATCAATTGAGGTGCATGCCTGCTTGCTTAGCTTAATACGTGCGGCTAGCTAAAATGCAGAGATCGATCCATTGAGGTGGATGCCTGCTTGCGTACAGTACCTGCGTGCGTCGTGGAAGTCCGCCGGCGTCGGCCCGCAGCTGATCTTTCAATCGGGTCGATTTCCACGTAGCTTCTTCCTTTGGCATGCCTTCGGTTTCCCGTCGGCTTATTTTGTGGTGCTTTTTCTTTCCGGATTCTTAAACGTGTTGAGCTGGGATATCTAATACGCATTGTTTAGCTTCCATGTGAAGTCACGTAGATCTGTATTAAATCTTCACCGTTTGTTACATGGTAACAAATCTCCACCGTTGGTTATCCTGTGTTTTAATTATATAATAGATGGGGAACTCGGATGACCACCTGGAGGTGGATTATTAGTCATAGATGTTGTTGGATAACGGTCTATGTATCTTGTTGTAATGCCCGCCTGAATATCATAGTAGTCATCATGTCATATATATGCATTGTTATGCACTCAATATTTTGTCAATTGCCCAGCTGTAATTTCTTTACCCAGCATGTTAGTTATCTTTTTTGGAGAGACACCACTAGTGAACTGTGGACCCCAGTCCATTCTTTTACATCTGATAAATACAACATACTGCAATCATTGTTTCTTTTCGTTCTCTGCAATTAAACATCATTTTTCACACCATACGTTTAACCCTTTGTTTTCAGCAAGACCGGTGAGATTGACAACCTCACTATATCGTTTGGGCAAAGTAGTTTGATTGTGTTGTGACAGGTTCCACATCAGGTGCTAGTTTCCCTGGTGTTGCGCCGCACTACACTCCTCCACCGACAACCTTCAGAAGTGCTTCTATTCCTACTGGATTGACAACCTTGGTTTCGTACTGACGGAAAACTTGCTGCTACATTACATCATACATTCCTCTTGGGGTCTCCCAACGAACGTGTGCTTTAGCGTATCAGGCCTGCCCGTCAGCGTCTATTCTAAGCGAAGCGGTACGCTGCAGTTGGATCTGGATCAAACGGCTCGCGTGCAAAGCATCGGCGACGACCACAACTAGGCGGCGCCGCCGTGCCTGCGACAATGAAGGTGAGCAGAGGAGCACCTGGGAGGGGTTTGCGGCGGCGGAGTGGGTCGGGGTCGGACGCGGAGGCTCGAGGAAGTTGTTGGGCGTAGTTGTACAGGACGGGGATGAACGACGGCGAGCTCCTCTGCTTCCACGGCCGCATCGCAACTCCGGCGTGCTCCTAGCGCTGTTCCTTGGCGTGAAACAGAAGAAAAAAAGGGGGCGGGTGAGCGTTGTGTCCATGGAGAAGGAGGTGCAGGGCAGAGAGGGAAGAAGAAGAAAACACGGCACGGCCGTGGTCGGTATCGACCTCGACTCTGACAGCCCGTGGCCATGCTTGCCACGACAGAGGGAGACTGCAGCCGCGTGCCCGCCCTCCTGTCGGTGCACGAGAGAGTGTGGAGTGAGGGGGATGCAGTGGAGTGGGAGAGCAATGTGGGGCTCGGGGTGGAGTTTTATAGGCCGGAGCCGGGTGCACCGTGGTCGTAGCTCAAGCGCGAGCTGGCGAGTGCGGAGGCACGCCATTGGCGACTGGCGCGGTGGAGCAACAACATGGAACGCCGTTAGGGCAACGGGCGTGACCAGTGGAGGGCGAAGCTGCTCACGGCGAGCTTGGGGTGGACGGCGTCTGCGACGCAAGCAAGGTGCTCGTCAGCGTGCTGACGTCCGTGTGGGGCTGGGGTGTGACGCAAGCGTGTCTTGCGGGCCGCGACGAGCGCGCTGGAGGGCGGAGGTGGCGGCCGTCGACTGGGGCGTTGACGTGCACCGGCGTCGCGGGTTGGGTGAGCTGGCGTGGCGTAGGGACGGCAGTCCGCGTGCTCCGGCGCTGCCTAACGAGCGCGGCGAACACGGCAGAGAGGGCGGCGAGGCGCCGGCCAGTCCGGCGTCCTCTTTTCTTCCTTTTTCCAGGGTGCGGGGTCAGGTGCGAGGGAGAGAGGGTGGCGCCAGGCGTTACACACGCGAGGGAGTGAGAGAGAGTGGTGAGGTTCGAGTGAATTTTGGTCGAATTCGAGCTGAACTCCCTCGAGTTCAAACTCTGCTCGTCGGGTGTTCGATAGAACGCCTGAACGAGTTTTGAATTTGAATTTTCTTAATTTATTTCTAGGTTTTGTTTTATATATCTTTAGGTAGATATTTGGATCATTTGGTTTATCAATTGTTTGAGTTAATTTAGTGTTTCGTATTTTATTTATAGGTTTTAGAAAATAGGAAAATAAGAGAGGGATAAATACTAAAATAAGATGAGAATGATTAAATCACCTCTCTTGTGAATTTTGATAATAGGGCATATTAGCTTTTGGTCTATTTCAATCTATTATGTCACATGACAAGGGTATCATTTTATTTGTCTGTGTTGTTTGTGTTACGATTTAATTCCACACAAGCACAACATCAACAAGAAATCATTCCAACACGATTAATTCAAACAAAAGTTTTTGTTGGTTCCAAATTTTTGACCATTTCACTTGTTACAATTTTTGGAATGTGACAGGAAAGAACTCAAGTAGAAAGCCACGATCTAGCCCAAAGTATATTAGGCTAAATTGCCAATAAAAACTAAATTAATGCCACCGCAACACATTCTGTTGTGAAAAACAGAAAGCTGCATCCGTTATAGTGTTGGCGGCGGCATGCGATCGGGCTATTAATAATGTGGACGATTAAAGAACCACAATGGTCGGCCCCTCCTCCTCGTCAGAGTCACTCATTAGGTTATTCCAAAACACGATATCCTGATTGCCGGTGCCCCTAAGTTATTGATCATTTTTCATTAGTCATTAAGACCCACCAAGAGCACCAGATGCATTTTTTTGCATCAACTGCAATATAAACCTACACACACACACATAGTTCAACACATTAGGTAGTACTCTCCCTCCCCAATCCCATAACCCCTCTCTAGATAAGTAGCCGTTGCGATATTATACTAGATGTCCCTTTCTTTGGAGTTTCGTTCCTGCACCTTTTTTTCTATTTTATCCTCTACTTTTGTGATTTTCCAGTCAATGGACCTTCATATATAGTTTCATACATGAAGTCATGCATCTAGAGGCATTTATACATACAAATCAATGATGTTGGTGATATTGACTGTTAACCCCATTTGTTCATACTTCTTGATTTCTCATGCATGTTCATAATTTTTCTTTGTCGATTCACAAAAACAATTATGATTTCTCCCGCATATTTAAATAAATGTTAGCAACCTGTTGTAACATTTTATATAAAATTTTCGTTCATAATTTTTTTGATTTTCAATTTGTTTTTTGATAGATTTTCTTATTTTTAGGTATGATTTATATTAAATATTTCGTTGTTTACCGCTGCTAGATTTCGTGCCATCCTAAACAATCATGTTGATAGATTTTCTAAATTATGTATGATTTATTTGAATATTCGTTGTTTGCCACTGCTACCTAGGCACACATACATGTGTCTGTCGTGTCATCCCAATCAATCATGTTGATGCTCAAGGAATAATTATGATAAGGGCTTTTTAATGGATTGCCCTTAGAGACCTCCTCAGACTCAGTTTTGCCCCTAGGTGCGAATCGTCCTCAGTTTTACCCTTAGTGTGTTCGCAGCTGCTATAGTTTGCCCCAAACGGCAAGTTTGAAGTCTATTCCGTCTGATGGCGTTACTGACAGTGGGCCCTGAACTTACAGGTGGGACCGCCTAACTGACTATGTGCCCGGAACTTACAGGAGATTTGAACAGTGCAAAATTCGAATTTTCAATTTTCAAAAAAAAAATTGTGAAAAAATTTCCAGATGTTGCTAATGATTATTTATACTTGTGTTCAAAATTTGAGTATGAAATATTGTATAGTTTGGTCTGTATAAAAATGACAAATTTCTAGATCTGAGATCTAGATCTAACCAGTGCAAAATTCAAAAATTTTAACTTTCGAAATTAAATATGAAAAAAAAATCCCGGATGTTGCTAATGATTATTTATACTTGTGTTCAAAATTTGAGTGTGAAATATTGTATAGTTTGGTCTGTATAAAAATGACAAATTTCTAGATCTGAGATCTAGATCTAGATCTAGATCTAACCAGTGCAAAATTCGAAAATTTTAACTTTCGAAATTAAATATGAAAAAAATCCTGGATGTTGTTAATGATTATTTATACTAGTGTGCAAAACTAGAGCATGAAATATTACGTCGTTTGGTCTGTGTAAAAATGACAAATTTCTATATCTGAGATCTACATCTAGATCAAGATCAAAACAGTGCAAAATTCGAAAATTTCAACTTTTGAAATTAAATGTGAAAAAAATCCTGGATGTTGTTAATGATTATTTATACTAGTGTGCAAAACTATAGCGCGAAATATTGTGTCGTTTGGTCTGTGCGAAAATGACAAATTTGTAAAATATTGTGCTATACGTGAGTTGATGGCTAGCTAGCTAGCTCGTATATGTGAACGCCGCAGTGCTCGTTTCACCTGCGTCCGACCTCACTTTTCACTCTATCGTGCTCAGCGTGAGCCGAGCGTCCTAACGTGCAAGGTGTTACGCGAGAGAGAGGGTTTTCTCCATGATCACAAGCGGGCGGCGCCGTCGGACTATTGTCGAACACCTTAAAGGCGCGATTTGAGCATGCCAATGTTGGCATCAGCATGTTCCTTTCGATTCCCAACCAATTGGGAAGCAATCCTTATATGTTCGTGTGCAGAACTGGATTTCCTACAGCTTTCTAGTTATACGGTTTTGCTCGTTTTGAACTTTCTCTATAGTGTTTTTGTGAAAAACAGTTCTAGTCCGACTTCACCGTCCACGTTATCGTTCTCACGGTGAGCTGAGCGTCCTAATGGGTAAGGTTTCAGTAACCTAGCACCAACAACAAAGAAGCAAAAGAAGGAAAAGAAGAGGAAGGTCCTGACCCGAACTACGGTTCGAACAAAGAATAGACTAGCCAAGAGTGACAAGAAGGGCGAGGTCGAGGTCGTGACACAAACTGGTCCAAATCCAGCAAAAAAACACCCTGAGAAAGGTCGTAGCCCCATCTAGTCACACAAGAAACAAAAAAAGAGGGTGAACATTTGATAAAACTTGTAATATTTGTTATACTACTTCTGTCGAACACCTTAAGTGCGTGTTCTGGACGCGCTCTAGGCGTGTCATGGCGTGCTCTGGGCGTGAACTAGCACACATGCGCGCGCTCTGTACGTCGCTCTAGGAAAAACTTGTGTTATTGTATGTTTATTATTTTTCTTCGAAACTAGTACTCTCATAAAGAAGCTTGCCGCCGGATTTCCTATTTTTTTAATGTTCCCTCAATTTATATGATTTTTCTTCGTTAAATCCTATTAAACGCGTTTAATGCATAAAATATAGCTAACAAGCTCAAAAATTCAAAATACTCTGGCATTGTGCCTCCCATATGTTATGCTCTGCGTACAAATTATGTACGTTCATTTTGCACTCTTATTTTTCATACCTACTTCACAAAAAAATAAGGAATTTGGCACTAAATAGAAGTTAGAAAAAAAGGGTCAATTTTCTTGAAATATTTTATTCGGCAATGTTGTTTGTAATTTCAAAACCCATGTTTGTGCCGAGTTTGGTCATCATAGCTTAAGGCTAGCTATGGATATGGCCATGAGCTTGGTCATCTAGCTTGAATCCCATGAATGTTCATACAAGATAGCCCATTTTGAGAAGACTCATGTTTTCAAAATCTTGAATTCCAATTTTATGATTTTTCATGGACAGTAGTACACTAAAAGAGATGATTACCGCTAGATTTCATATTTTTTGAACTTTTCTCGATTTATGAGAGTTTTCTCAAAAAAGGGTCAAAATTGCCGGAGTGACCATTCATAACCCATGTGTGATTTTTCCGATGTTTTGGGCGGTTTTGCATAGAACCATTCTATACTACGTTTATATGATTTTTCTATAATTTTGGGGAAAAACTATAACACACTTGTAGTTCAAATTTTGTTAAATAACATTAAATCCTATTAAACTCGTTTAATGCATGAAATATAGCTAAAAAGCACAAAAATTCAAAATATTCCGGTATTGTGCCTCCCATATGTCATGCTCTGCATAGTAATTATGTACACTCACTTTGCACTTTTATTTATCATACCTACTTCACAAAAAACAAGGAATTTGACACTAAATAAAAGATAGAAAAAAACGGTCATTTTTTTGAAATATTTGCTTCGGTGCTATTGTTTGTAATTTCAAAACTCATGTTTATGCCGAGTTTGGTCATCATAGCTTAAGGCTAGCTATGGATATGGCCATGAGCTTGGTCATCTAGCTTAAATCCCATGAATGTTCATACAACCATTCATAACCAAGGTGTGAATTTTCCGATGTTTTGGGTGGTTTTGCATAGAACCATTCTATACTACGTTTGTATCATTTTTCTACAATTTTGGGGACAAATTATAACATACTTGTAGTTCAAATCTCTTTAAATTGCGTCAAATCCTATTAAACTCGTTTAATGCATGAAATATAGCTAAAAAGATAAAAAAAATTCAAAATATACCGGTATTATGCCTCCCATATGTCATGCTCTCCATACAAATATGCCCGTTAGGACGCTCGGCTCATGCTGAGCACGATAGAGAGGAAATTGAGGTCGGACGCAGGTGAATCAAGCACTGCGGCGTTCACGTATACGAGCTAGCCAGCCATCCATCAACTCACGTATAGCATAATATTTTACAAATTTGTCATTTTCACACAGACCAAACGACATAATATGTCGCGCTATAATTTTGCACACTAGTATAAATAATCATTAACAACATCCGGGATTTTTTTTCACATTTAATTTCGAAAGTTGAAATTTTCGAATTTTGCACTGTTTTGATCTAGATCTAGATCTGATCTAGATCTCATATATAGAAATTTTTTATTTTTACACAGACCAAACGACGTAATATTTCGCGCTCTAATTTTGCACACTAGTATAAATAATCATTAACAACATCCGGGATTTTTTTCATATTTAATTTCGAAAGTTAAAATTTTCGAATTTTGCACTGTTTAGATCTAGATCTAGATCTAGATCTCAGATCTAGAAATTTGTCATTTTTATACAGATCAAACTATACAATATTTCACACTCAAATTCTGAACACAAGTATAAATAATCATTAGCAACATCTGGAATTTTTTTCACAATTTTGTTTTTGAAACTTGAAAATTTGAATTTTGCACTGTTCAAATCTCAGATTCAGATTCGCAAATTCGAAAATTTAAACATTTTCCTGAAATTATTAAATCTACGACATATGGGTCCCACAAGTCAGCAGACCTGACGGAGACGGCAAGAGTCACGGAACGAATCCTTGCGCACAGACTAGGGGCAAAACTGAGGTCCATTTACGACTGAGGGTAAAACTGAGGTCATGGACACAACTGAGGGCAGCCTGATAATTAACCCTTATGATAATTAAGTATCATACTCGCGAAAACCACCTTGTTGTGTATATGATATATTTTCGGTCCAAATCAAGTCATACATCAAGAGGCATTTATACATTCACATCAAAGTTCAGTTGGTGCAATGGATTATAAACCCGTTTAGCCATACTTCCGGATTTCTCATCGACGTTCATAGTTTTTTATGTCGATTTCCTTCCATAATATATACTGTTTCTCCCGCTTACTGAAAAAGTATTCCAAACCTTTTGGTACATTTAATTACTTCCTCTGATCCGTTGAATCTGTCGTGGCATTTGAACTGATCACATATGACTCGTACCTACGACTTGCGACACTTAAATCGGAGAGGGGGTACCTTTTTTTTATGTTTTCAGTTTGTTTGTCTTTTAGATACCAGAGAATGGAATTTTAGACTATTTTTATTTCTATTTTTTACTATGGTTTATTCGAGTTCATATTGTTTGGTACTACCTAGACACACATACATGTGCTTCTAGCTAGGACCGGTCACCCGCCGGCGGGGCGGGGCGGCGCCGATCTCACCCTTGAGAAACGGCTGCCGGGTTGACGCCAAGAAGAAACCTTGGCTCTTGCGGCCTGCCTGCTAAACTGGTCTGTACGTGAACACGAAGCAGTCCCCTCCCTACCAAGAGCTACGGCCACCCTGCGTCGTCGTCGGCTTCTCCCTAGTAATACTGTGTGCTAGTACACTCCTGGGCTTTTACTTGGCTTCATCGCTTGCTCACATGCAACGTAGTAGTACGAGTTAATTAGGGAAGAGATTGAAGTGGTCACCGGCCGTTCTTCCAAATTATATGCATGGGATCGACACTAGTAGGAAAAGGCTTATAGCCACCAGCGTACCGCTGGCGGACAGAAGTTTCGTCCGCCAGCGCTACGACCGCTGGCGGGCGGTTTTTCGTGTCCGCCACTGGTTCTACACGTAACGCTGGCGGACAGGAACACTGCCCGCCAGCGGTAGGAGCAGAAATCTGGGTGGAGGCGGGGCAAACTATCGCTGGCGGGCACATAACATGCCCGCTAGAGGTACTTAACGTACCGCTGGCGGACACAAGGTAGGGGCCGCCAGCAGTAGTGGATGCGGCTGAGCTCAGTTGGGAAAAAAATAGTGACAGTACCGCTGGCGGGCAGACTAAATGGTACGCCAGTGGTCAGTTAAGTACCGCTGGCGGGCACGCTAGAGCGTCCGCCAGCGCTAAGTTTGCCTGTAATACAAATAATTAGGAAAATTATATTTATAAAAACAATCTATAAATTTACTTAGAAACCATTGCTTCCTATACCAAGACACACCTATGTGTCGAATATGAGCACTTTATCACAAACTATGCGTTGAGAATTAACATAACTTGGTCATTTTGATCGAATTGATCACTTATAGATGTTTCTACATGATAGTGCTTTTTGTGAAAAATGTTTGTGAAACTTTTGTCGAAAATCAAGTTTATCATTTCACATAGCAACTAGTACACTGACAATGGTTTACCGGCTTCCCGGCTTCACGGTTAATTATTCTTCCCAGTTTCGCGCGCGGCTTCACGGTTTCCCCCGCGCTTTCCCGGCTTTCTCCGGTAAATCGAAATTACAAATTAAAGTAATTAATATTTATGATGAATTCGATCGATCGGAAAAAATGCATGATATGAAATCCAAATATTTCGATCCTTAATTAATATTGCAACCGGATACATATATATGAGAGAAGACACAACGGCATGCGCACACACACATCGATCTAGCTATATAGACTACTCATGCATCAACGACATTAAGACGGTCGTCATTGGTATTATAGCCACTTAGACTATCCCACTTCCGCGCAATCTCGAAGCCGAGGCGAGCGTCAAGAGCGGCGTACTCGACTTGCTCGTAGCTTAATGGCACGTTCCCCCATCCACGAATCCGGAGGTCTTCTTCGTCGTTGTCGTTCTTGTCGTCGTTCTTCTTCTTCTTCTTCTTCTCGGCCAGTTTTGTCCCAATGATAGCATTGGAGAGAGCAACAAGACTCGGAGTAGGATTGCCGGTTGGGTTCCGCCTATCCCTCTGGAGGTCGACCGCGGACGGAATTTCAATTCCGTAGCAGCGCAGCATCCGCAAGTCATTGTGGATAGCCACGCCGTAAAACTTGATGGTCTTGTCACCTAAGAAATCCACGAGGAGCTGCGGCTTCCGATCAGCCCAGCAGATCTGGAAGACAGGTGTCTCGGTCACCACCGAGAGTTGAAGGACGGCGGCGCGCTGCTGTTTCTCAGGTGGAAGATTCTTCTGTGGACCCGGTAGAGCGTCGGTGAACTCGCAGTCGAGTCCAACGCACTTGATCGGTGCGGCGTCGAGATATAACTTCTTCACGTCGTGGATCCACCTCTCCACGCGTGATGCACGGAGGGTGACCCACACCTTGAACCTCATACCCTCCTTGGGGAAGTAGTACAACCGAGACCGAGGCCATGGAACGCGCGCGAGTGGTTGATCCATTGGAAATATATAGTAGAGAGAGAGGATTAGAGAGAGATTTGTGTGTGCTTAGGCCATGGATTAGTGGCCTTTTATATAGGGTGGAGAGGGAGGCCGGTGGGCAGAGAGGGAGGCCAGCGGCCGGGCAGCAATCAAAACGGCGGCGGCTGATTATCTTCCAATGCACAATTAAAACGGCGGCGACCATCATCTTCCAAATGCACAATTAAAACGGCGGCCGGCGACCGATCATCTTCCAAATTAATTGAAGCGCGCACAACGGCGCAGGAGATGAAAAGTGTGAAAGCGCACGAAAGCGCGGGAGACAAAAAGTTTTTGAAATAATAAACGAAAAATAGAAAAACAGAAAATAAAAATAACAGACCTTACCGCTGGCGGACGGCTAACGACGTCCGCCAGCGGTATATTTCGGCCACTTGCATGTGGGGCCCGCCCGCGCCCTTTTCTCCGTCCGCCAGCGGTATGTGTGGCCACTTACATGTGGCCCCTGCGCGGTTCCCTCCCCATTTTTCCCCACGCGCGCCCTCTCCCTCTCCAAATTTCCCCACTCCCGCCGCCGCCTCCCGCGCCGCCTCTGCTCGCCGTCGCCACCGGCCGCCGCCCACGCCACCCCGAGCGCCCACGCCGTCCTCCTCTCTCGCGCCTTCGCCGCCCTTCTCTCTCGCGCGTCCACGCCTCCCCAACGAACGCCGACGCGCCCACGTCTACGGCCGGCGCGCCCCCGCATCGACCTCCCCGACCGCGACCGTGACTGTGGCAACGACACCGTCGACGGCCCCGAGCGCCCCCCGCACCTCAGCCCGCCGCCCGGCCAAGGTAAGCTGGCCGCACCCCTCCTCTCCTCCTAGCTAGCACCCACACCCACAAGGTGTTTGTGGGTTTGCCCGACCCAATATTTTGATAGATTAGGGTTTCAAAATTAAGAATGTGTGCGGCATTGTGGCTGTTTGTGGCATTTCAAATATGTTTGCCTTTGTGGAGATGATATATGTGTGCGGCATTGTGGAGATGATATATATATATGTGCGGCATTGTCGTTGCGAATGCGGTCTTGTGTGGTGGTGAAATGTTTGCAGGTACCCTAGAGACCCTTGAGATTGCCGGAATGTTGATTAATTTCCATTCCGGCAAATTCGGGTACTCCATATTACATAATTTTAGCAAAGGTCATGCCGAATTTTTTCGTGAAATTTGGCATGACTTTCTAAAATTATGACATATGGAGTACCCGAACTTTTCATCCCCATCCAAGTGAATTTTTCCTTACAGTGTTGTTTTACTAACTACGAATTTTTGTGTGTGCGCGCAGATGGCTAACAATATGGAGGCCGGGACTTCTCGAGGTGGAGTCAACGAGCCGGAGGATCCATATTTGAAGATGGTTCGGAAGTCAATCGACGCCGAGATGGATTTGGAGAACAATTCCGATGCCGAGATGGATGTGCCGAACAATTCCGATGCCGAGACCACATCTCGTGACGTCGAAGGTGGCCACGAGACCACTTCTGCTGGCGTGGAGGTGGCCCCGAGACCTCATCTGCTGTCGAAGAGAGTGGTAACGAGACCACATCTGCTGGCGGAACAACGCGTGAACGTAAGCCAAGACGCCGAAACAAGCTAGGTAGCGGTCGACTGACATTTGGGAAAAGCAGGACAGAGAAAGGACAGGGCCAGACCCCTATGCCAAGATCAAAGACCCAATGGTGAGACGATATATCAGAGCCCATTACAGGGAAGACCCCAAGAATCCAGGGCAACTTGCCTTGAACGCGACAATCAAGGAACTTGAGAAGAATATTGAGATAGAAGAACGACTTTCTCAAAGCGACTCATCGTCTGTGACGAAGGCCCCGTGGGACACCTCTTTCCACAGGGCGCTAAACAAGAGAAAGAATAAGGAGGTGACACTTCCGCCGCATCGTGGCCGGGTGATCGGGCCGGAGTTGGTCGCAAACGGTCGCATTACTACTCGGAGTCCAAGGAGGAGCGAAGTGAAAGGAGGGCTAGTTCCATGCAGGCCAACATCGACAGCGCAGTGACAAAGGCCGTGGCTGCCATCCTTCCAACCATATATGAGGAGTTTGGGAGCTGGATTGAGGGGGGGGGGGGGGGGGGGCAAAAAGGACCTAGGCCCGTTCCCAGCTTACCACACAGCATCCAAGGTAGCAACAACTCCAACAATGTTCCACTTGCCAACCCTAATCCTGACAGAGACGAACAAACGCCACCCGCCAACCCTAATCCCGACAGACACGTACATGGCTCCGCAGAGCGTAGCAGCCCGTCCATCTCTTGCAAGCCGGGGGCCATCCCCGGTCCGTCGCCATTAGACGAGCTCAACGCCCTCACGGTAATTTAATTAGCCATGTTATATATTACTTCATTCTTGTATGACACCCTATCTAACGCCTTACTTGTGAACGGTGAACAGGCCGACCATACAAGATGCACTTTGCTCCTATTTGTGGACGATGAGATGAAGGAAGTGGAGGGATCTAAGTTGAAGTTGCGCCGAGTTCAGGACAGGATAACCATCCCCGATTGGCATACTACTCATGTGATGGCTAAACCGATCCTGCCGCCGAAGTGGTCCTGTTGCTTGTCTGGGGAGATGAAGGCGCTACATGAACAGGTTCTCTATTGTGAGAGCAAACTTCTCAGGGAAGCACTTCACGTATACCCGGTTTTCATAGCAAAGGTACCAAGGCTTCCCGGCTTTCTCCATGAAAACCCGGAGACACGCTCTTTGTCAGATTTGATGACATCTTTAACATGTACCACATGAAAGCACTCCACCGATCCATGGTCCGCCTGTTTGTGCTAAGTATGGCGCACCAGCTACTTAATGATAAGTCGGCCGGAGACATCATGATAATCGACCCCTACTACATGTCTGACTGCTATGTGAGCACCCAGGTGGGTAGGACACGCGTGACAAAGTTCATCGAAGATATCTTCGTTGCAAATACTAGAAAGAACATCTTTCTCATGCCTTACTTTCCCAAGTAAGTCATATATAACATATTTTCGTACGTTTTATCGTTAATTTTGCATAAGTGCGAATGATGGTTTCTTTTCATTGTTTTGTGTAGGAACCAAGACGGCACCCTCATCGTTCTGTACCCTAAAGAGTCGAAGGCCTTCTATCTCGATGCGGGTAGTGAAGAGAAGAAGAAAGACTACAAGCACATCGGTTGTGTTCTCGATGATGCTCTCAACGGTTACTGCTATCAAAATGAAGGCATCGTAAGAAGATTAAACCTTAAGCGAGGCAAGATGTCATTCGTCCACAAAGTGGATCTACCCTGCATCAAGAAGGCGCATGGCAGTCCGACGGAGGCATGGTATGTCATCTATCTGATGGAGCAGTTCTTACAGAATTACCGAAGACTAGAATTTCTAGTTGCTATGGATAAATGGTGCAAAGACATGGCGAAATCCACTGATGCTGATATCCTGGAAAAGTTTGCTCTAATCCAAAAGAGGTTTGCTTCAATAATCTTCACGGATGTTTGTCGTGCAACGCCACCCGGGGTGTTCTACTACGAAGGTGCATGCCCATCTAATGTCGATATACAAAATCGCATAGCACAACAGTGTGACGACAGACCATTCAACTCTCTAAATGGTTCTGAACCGTTCCCGCCGAAGCCAATGTCAAGGCCGACCACGATCAGCCAGAAGTGAAAGGTGTGTTGTCGATTTAGTACTCTTGTTAAATTAAATTGCCTAGCTCTAGTTTACACCATCTCTCTTAAATTGCCTAGCTATAGTCTTCCAATTATACTTCATTCCTTTACAATGCCGATGATTAAAATGATGTGGCGCACTACATGAATTCTGATAGTTTGTTGAACCTTGTATCATGCACACATACAAGTTCTGTGCCTCCTACTTGGTTCAACAAGGTTATCAGAATTCCTTGTGTGCTTCCAATAATATTCGAAGTATGAGGCATAATATTTTTTTGAATCTTGTTTTGTTTAAGTCTTCCGATAATACTTCATTCCTTTACAATGCCGATGATTAAAATGATGTGGCGCACTACATGAATTCTGATAGTTTGTTGAACCTTGTATCATGCACACATACAAGTTCTGTGCCTCCTACTTGGTTCAACAAGGTTATCAGAATTCCTTGTGTGCTTCCAATAATATTCGAAGTATGAGGCATAATATTTTTTTGAATCTTGTTTTGTCTAAGTCTTCCAATAATACTTCATTCCTTTACAATGCCGATGATTAAAATGATGTGGCACTATGTGATCCGGAGGCGATGTCAGTGAAACCTGTGATATGCACGAATAAATATTTTCTGCATCCCACTGGATTTCACTGACGCCGTCTCTGAATTTGTGTGTCCGAACCTAAGTATGAGGCATGCATTCTTCCAAGGTTGCTTAGTTTATTTTGTGTATACTTTGTTTATTTCTGCACGACATGTGAACAATTTAGTTGCCTAGCTAACATTTTTATTTGCCTTTTGTGTATACTTACAAATGAACAAACTAGTGGGGAAGTTGTCAACGCCAAGAGGACTTGAAGCCACTGAAAGAGAGCAACAACAACCGGATGATCGAAACGCCAACTTCATCGATCGCGCCCTCTCTTAAAAATTGTGGTTCTCTATCATTTATGTGATGTATTTGTGTATGACAACTTATGTATTTGTGTATCACATTGTGGTTCTTATTTTGATATTGTAATGCATGTGATAATGAACTTATGTATTTGTGTATCACAATTTGGTCATCTATATGTGGTACTATTGTCATTTTGGTCGGCTCTACCTGAATATACTGTATTTATATTTGATATATTACTGTAATACATTATTTAAAAAAACAAAAAATACCACGAAAATGTACCGCTGGCGGACAGAGAGGCGTACCGCTGGCGGACAGCGCTCTCAGAACTCCTACCAGCGAGGCGTACCGCTGGCGGCCGTGGTACCTTAGCACTGGCGGCCGAGGCTGCACGCCAGCGCTGCCAAACCTCGCGCGGGCGGGCAGAAGTAGTGCCCGCCAGCGGTAACGATCCTTACCGCTGGCGGGCGGCAACGTTACCATTGGCGTAATCACCGCTGGCGGGCGCCCGCCCGGCAGCGGTAGACCATTTCCGTCCACCAGCGGTAGGCCTTTTCCTACTAGTGCGAGAGCGGAGAATCAAGAATTTCGTGGTACAGTTCATATGCACGGAGCACAGGAGAATCGAGATGTTTTCCCTGATTTGCATGTTCCGACAAGTACCGCGATCGAGTGCGTGCGTGTGTGAACGAGTGTGAGAAGCGGACGAGATTCCAGTAGCTCCGAATCTCGGTATAGGGTGTGGCTGACTGACTGACTGACTCGATCATGGCGTAGCTAGCCCTAGACCTAAGCGCGGGAGTCTATTGCTAACCGTCGTACGTAGTACCGCGATTCACATGGTTTATAGCGAAGAAGAATGGTGAACGATGGAGATATCGCCATGACCGACGCAACCGAAGAAGCTCGCGCTACCGAACGACGACGATCTGTCAGCACGCATGCACGTCGGCATCTCTGGCGTCACCGTCGTCGATCGCTGTCACCGATCACCTGCGTGCTGTGTCGTCACCGATGTGCTGGATGTTCCACCAACCATCCATATCTCCAGGCTTTCCTTCTTCCTGGCTACTATGCGCCATGACTGACTGGAGTTAGTTGTCGGGGATGCAAGCAAGCACGGGGCGTGTCTCTCTCGCCGGCTCGCGCCATTGCCGTTACCGCTGCCGGCTGCCGGGGGTGGTCGCTGACCACCGTTGTTCATGCCGGGAAAACCTGCCCGTTTTGCGTGTTTGTGTCTAAGTGTCTTGATGATTCCTCCTGTGACGCCTACTGTACGTCTACGTCATGGCCGGATGATGGTAACGAGTGCCCTTTTCTTTATCTCAGCGGGAGGTCGACGACGACGGGAGGGGTGTTCGGAGCACGACGACAAGCTTGGCCAGACTTTTCAGATAGGGAACTCTATGCATACATCACTCACCGTTACAGTGTGATGAAACGCTTCCCGTATATATTTTCTCTACTCGTTTGGTAACCAGCCTAAAAATAAATACCCATGCATGATCACAACTCTTTCGTGTCCTTCTCCATTTTAATTTCACGAGCTCGATTGAGTGCGACCTTACAAAGATGTATATGAAATATGAAATGACACACGCCCTCCCTGCGCGGCGTACATGTACGTTCCTTCTACTGTACATCTGACTTTATAACCTCTGCAAACCTTTCACAGGTTCTCAGCTCATCCGGAAGTCTGCACCCAACCATGTGCGTCGCGTAGTACACGAACACTCATAATTGCTACTCCTCACCCGATACAAGGATCGATGAGATACTTGGGTTACTGCATCAATCTCAGTACAAGTATATGCCTGGGCCAGGCAGACACACCGGGTGCAAATAAGCAGGCCATGTACGCCCCAATTGGATGGACGGGGCGCAGCACAAGGCAGCAAGCTGGGTTATAGCTCCAACCGCTCTCGTCGTCCTGCAACCTCATTCATAGCATCTCCAAGCGGAGCCCTCAAATCTGGCCCCCAAACTGTGACCGGACGCGTCGAGCACGGTGACCGGACAACCCCAAAAACTGTGTCATACAACTATAACCCTCAAAAAATCCCCCCAAAACCATATTGGACATGCACGTAGATCAAATGGTGGATAGTTCAAACATCATACGAATAAACATAGTTCAAAACATACATAAACAAGTTCAAACATACACAAACATCGGACAGAGTTCATCGGACACGAATCATCGGACACACCGGAGCGGAGCGGAGCGGAGGTCTCATACACCATGGAAGATCCGGCCGGCCTCCAATGCGTCACGTCGTTGCCTTTCACGACGGCGACGGGCCCGGCGAACCCCGGCTTCACGTTCCAGCTCCCGGTTGTGAGCGGCGAAGGCTTCACGTTGAGCTTCCCGGTCGAGAGCAGCGGCCTCCGCACGTTGAGCTTCGCGTTCTCGAGCGACGGTGTCAACACGGTTCCGTGCGTGAGTGGCGGCTTCTACACGTTCCCGTGCTTCGCGGTCCCTTTGCCGAGCACGGCGTGCCTGTCGAGCTTGGCTCTCCACTCGGCGGATCATGTCCCTCCTCTCCTCATCCGGCGTGTAGTCCACGAACAGGCTATCCTTTAGCGCTTCCCAACAATGGCCGAACTTCCACTCCGTCGTCTCCGGCTTCCCCCCAAGCGCGTTGTACAGTAGGACGGCATCGTCTATCTATGAAAATGAAATATGTACTCCATAAACCGGTGCTAAATTATTTGAGAATTGGATCCAACATTGTAGAAAATTTGACAATAAAAACTTACGGAACCCATTTGGGCAAAGCATCCGGCGAACTTGTTCACTTCCGCCACTATGATTTGCCATCTTTGGCGTAGGGAGCCCTCTTCGCGGACAAATTCCGAGTTTGCATTGAAAACTTGACCGATCCGGTCCCAAAACGTAGCACGGTGGAGTGTTCCGGTCACAGGATCCTCCGGGGTGGACAACCACGCATTGCACGGCAGCTTATCATCGCCGACGGTGTACGCCAGACCTCTAGGAATGGCCTACGGAGTACATCGGACATCAAATTCCTAATCATTCTACTCCTATCTAAAATGTGAGCATTCCAACCGGAGGCGGAGGAGGAGATTGAGAGGCGAACCTGCGGAAGCACCGCCATTGCCGGGTTGGACGTGGCGGCGGCGGAATTGCCAGCGGCGGCGTTGCACAGAGCCGCCGAAGACGGCGCGGCGGCATCCGGCCCGGGGCAGCTCCCAATCTCCTCCTCCGCCTCCTCCGCCTCCGCGAACGCATGCAGGTACAGCTAAACAGCTCGTTGGCGGATTCGCTGCCGGAGCCGGCCATTGGGACGGAGAAGAGTGGAAATGGAGTGGAGTGGAAAGGGGATCGGAGGAGAGTGAAAGCTAGGGTTCCGACTGGGGTGGGGAATTTTCGGATATATGTGGGGTCATGTTGAGCCGCGTCTGACGTGGCGGCCTGTCCGGGCGCGTCCGAACGCCCACAAACCCTCCCTACATATGGGCTGGGTTTGGGATGTGCCGGATAGCCCAGACGTTTGGGGTGGCTTTGAGGGCCTCCTTTGGGTGGCGGTTTTTAGCCCAAACCCTGTCGAGCTGTCCGTCCGGACGTTTCGGTGGTTTGGGGGCTCCAGTTGGAGATGCTCTCAGAGCGCCACATGGATCTATCTACGCGAAGCCACCATCCCTACGCAGCCAAGCAGTACACCCTAGGCTGCAGCACCAGCACCATGGTCGCAGTCTTCAACGACGCAACAACAGTACTCGCATGTGTAAAATAAAAGGTACCCATCAATACACATACGTCTCCGCTGGGCCTGAACTGAAGCCATGCATGCACAAGATGCCATCACGCATTCACGCTGGTAGAGACTACCGCCCTTGCTTGGTACCACGACATGGCTGCACCAGACAGCACGTCATGGCAGCATCACGACATCTATTGCTACTGACTGTCCAGTGCAAGCGAGCAAGCAACAAGACAAGTTTTTATTACAATGTTAACCAACCGTAGATGCGTTTCTCCAGTAATCTCTTGCAGCTAGCTATGTATCAGAGGTCAGGCAAACTCCCTGACATAAGCAAGCGTTAACACCCCCAAGGTGTTTCGAGCGCTCCAAAGCGGGACTGTCATCATGGTCTAATTGTCCAGGACGAAACTCAGGCCGACCACCTTCTTCTTACCACCTTCCTTTTCCTCTCCATGTCCCTGCTTCGACGACACCTTGGCAATGGCCTCGCTAAGGGGCGGGTGGTCAAACTTGCATTGCGCCCCAAACCTGCATGTGCCCGTCTTCATGTAGAAGGCACAAACCTCGGCATCCTGCATACAACATCAGAGGTCAGGTAAACTTGTGACCGGAACAGCGTTAACAGCCTCCCGGTGTTTCGAGGGCCACAAAGGAAGGGCGGGACTGCCACTGTCTAATTTTCCAGAAAGAAACTCAAGTCCGACCACCTTATACTTTCCACCTTCCTTTTCATCTCCCTGCTTCGATGACACCTTGGCAATGGCCTCGCCGGGGGGTGGGTGGTCAAACTTGCATTGCACCCCAAACCTGCATGTGCTGTCTTCATGTAGAAGGCACAAACCTCGGCATCCTGCATACATATCATCATTGAGGTGAATATACCAAAACAGGGACAAATGGACAAACCAAATAGGTCCCAACTAAAAATTCAGCATAAAAGCTCATAGTGATGGACTACAGATTTAGTATTTGGTGCCGATGAGCAACTGAGATAGTTATGGTCAAAGAACTACTGCCATCACCGATGGCTTTACTAAAATACAATGGCTGAACTGTTTCTGGACGTTACCTCTCTCCTTGGAAGGCCAGCAAGAGTAAGCGTCACAGGTTGCTGAGAAGGCTCCAAGTTTACAATGAGATCGGGTGCAGAACGATCAACTGGATGGTGAAACTTGCATTTTTCTAAAAACTTACAAAGTCCTGTCTTCATGTAGAACTGCATCGAAACAAGCAAAATGAGGAAAACAGTGGAACTTGTAGGGCATACAGAGGTAGTTATGTACATACATCACAAACAATTTCTCCAGGCCTTTGAGGGTAGGCAATTGGCTCAGGTTCAATCTGTGTTTTACAAGAGAACATGTCAGTTTGTGCGTCAGGGAACACCAATTTCTAATTCCTTTGGTTACCCTTACCGGCGCAGCATGTGTCGCATGAAAATCAAAGCTTGGAACGAAATTGGCAGATGGATTTAGCATCTCAAGAGGGACAACAGAGGCTGGAGTAGGAAGGAGAGATTGACCCAGTGGAGTAGGAAGAAGAGATTGACCCAGTGGAGCCACTAGTGGAAAATTCAGAACTGCGTGAGCACATAAAAGCACAGTTAAAAAGACACGCACAATAATACAGCATTGTATAATAAAATTCATGCTCAGGGAAACGTGCTAAAAATTGGTATATTTTTCTAACTGTAAGTGCAACCACAGACAGGCCAAAATGCTGCTGTTAGATTGAAGCTGTTGAGTTTGAGGCAAGGACGGGTTGCTACTTGTTGTTGGCTGTTTTTTTCAACAAAATATGTTCTAGTATGGCATTGCAAAGCAGGTATGAGAGAAGAGTCAATGTCTGAACCTGCAAACGCATATTTTCTTTGTCAAAATGAAATTAAGATTTAAGTTTGAGAAGTTTTTACACCCGACATTGGTAGCTTTATATGTCCCAGTTCTGCATCTACGAGTTTGATCCCTAATTTATGGAGTTAGATTCTTTCGCCATGCATTGAATGAACCAAATGTTCAATTCAACAAGAGCAACACACAGTGAGTTATACACTGAATTAGCTGGCGATACTTGCGTCCTCTTCTGAACATAAACAACGAACCTTGTTTAAGTTGCTCAGGATGGTTGAACCGACATAATGAACCATACATGCAGCTGTAGAGTAAAAGGAAATGTGAGATCAAGATGCCCCACGCACATGTGCAAAGTCACAAAAGTGACACAGTAAACTGAAAATAGCTGGTATTTTGCTTGAGAAGATGGTACCTGCCCGTCTTAATATAAAATGAGCAATCAACTTCACCCTGCAATACAGGAAGAGGAAGGTATTCACCAAACAAGAATGATGCTCTTTCACTTGGATCCAGATAGCAGAAAGTGTAGTATGTATCATCAAGATATACAAGTATTTTGTAAGTCCCAGAATACAATCGTCTACCGTAAGAGAACTTGTAGAGAGAGCAATATTGTATGCTAATAAAATTTTAGTTGAATACTGATAACGCAGAATCTCCGGAGCACATAGTGTTATTAAAATTGTTGTCGTGAAATACAGTCACAGGCGTATTGATACCGTTTACAATGAAAGACAGATATTGGATGTAGATTAAAATTTACTGCTTTAGACAGAAAAAATGAAGTAGCACTTGATAAAAACACATACCGGTCTTATAGGCAGGCCCTTTGAGTTATGCTCCTTAGCAACTGGTGTTAACTTCTTTACTGAAACTGAATCATCAGCTGCAGCATTGTGCCCTGCTGCTTCAACAGTTGCTTTATTTTCAGATTCATTTCCACTCGAAGGTACTTTCGCATCCTCGGCATGACTGAACTTACAATTTTTGCCAAATTTGCATTTGCCTTTTGGGTAGTGCTGAAGTTGAAGTACGAACACACAATTCAGAACAGCTTTCTACCATATGACACAGAAAGGTGTGGGGAGGGGGGTATAGCCTTTTACCGGACAAGGCTCATGAGGCTGTATTTTGAAGGCAGAAGTATATGAAACTACAGACTCCTGCGGTCACAGCATAACACAAACACATTGAGATTTGAGATCATTAGGGTTCCAGTTATCAACTCAGAAAACTTACTTCATTGCCTGTTCCAATCACTGTTGCATTATCCTTTTCCTTTGGATGGTTGAACTTGCATTTTGATCCAAACTTACACTTACTAGTCCTTATAAAAAACTGCACCATTAAGAACAGTTATATGAAAATACTGGTTGATCTGACAGATTATGACATAGGACTATGAGCTGCTTACAGGGCAATCTGGTTCCCCTGGTCGTTCGGGGTAGGATTCCTCAACCGTCGGAGCCTGCAAAATTACTTTTAAGCAAGCAAGAGGGAAATAAACTTTTGGAGGAATACAAGATAAGAGGTACTCCCTCCGTTTCAAAATATAAGTCTTTCCACCAACTTTCCACACACATGTATCTAGACATGTTTTAGTGTAAGGTTCACATGAATCTTGCACTAAAATATGTCTAGATACATGTGTGTGGAAAGTTGGTGGAAAGACTTATATTTTGATACGGAGGGAGTATAATACAACTGCCAGGTGGTCTTAAAATAACAAAGGTGAAATCAAAGGGGAAACAGTTTCAAGCAAGGTGCTTAAAAACGAAATATAACCCATGAAAAACTGAGAACTGCATTACTTTACCCTTCTATTTAGACCTATATGTTTGTCCCCAATAGACTTGAGTGTAGATGTTTATTCAGTTCAAATATGAATTGGACATTCTTCGAAAGATTAGAAAAAGCCACGGAGCTGGAGATATCTTTACTATTATATAAATGGGAGTTCGTGTGGTGGTGACATCGCTAGCAACTCCCTTTTCCACCTTCCTAACAAGTCTTAACAACTTTCTTTACAAAAAATAACAATGGAACACAATGAACTCCTATGAACACCCTGCTAAAAAATACAATGACAATTGAGCAGACTGAAGTGTGGGGTGGGAAAGGGATTATGGTGCAAGTGGCACCATAAGCCAAGCAGGAAGGTAGAGCCGTGACGTAACTTGAAGAAACACAGTGGTATGACCTCTCTGGATTGGACTGAGCCGACGACTATGGCTTAACACCATTAATAATACTTTGTATCCAAGTATTTTGTTAGTATCAAGGGACAGCACCGGGTAGTATCAGTTCAAGAGATACAGGCAGCAATTTGTCCAACACGATAAGGCTAGGTGAATCGAAAGGGGTTGGTGGGTGCCTCAGTGGTTGTAGCCTTGTAGGACAGTTCGATGGAAGCAAGAGGCATGCATGATATAAGAGGGCATGGTAAATGAAGAATATTATAAATTAATTAATCTGCAATGAGAACTATCTGAACATGATTTGAAGTTAGATGAGTTCTCCGACACACACTGTTTTGAGCAAAGAGGGAATGCAATAAATTCATTTCAAGTAAGAAAATTTGAACCAGATATGAATAACTACATGACTAGAAAAGAGCCATCCAAGATGTAACAGGGCTCTTCTTCTACGGACAAATATGTTTTACTATTAGGTAGATCCAAACTGCAAATGTATTTAGGTGGCAAAACAAAGTTCAAGAGTCTGTTTGGCATCGCTGTGTTGTGCAACAGAATCAGGTAAGACAACTGACAAACTAAGAAGAACGTTGCACATAATATCTACCGCTTCCCGTAAAATATTATTATTACCCAAGGAGAGAGGTGATGAGTTACTCAATAATTTGATATGTCCATAAGTGGCAAAAGAAAGCGGAGTGGTGTTTTGGCTCCCGGGTGCATATGCATCCATTATTTAAAATGCATTTCGAAATTTACAAAAAATGAAAAAAAATGTTTCATGCATATATCTTAACACGCCTTATGTTCACAAAGTTGTTTCACAAAAGACTGACATTTTTTCTGCCTTGTGTAAAAAAGACAAAATTTGGTGCTAAAAAAGGCTTTTCCCGAGACTTTTTTTGTCTTTTTACACAGGCCACAAAACATATCGATTTTTGGTGAAGCTACTTTGTGAACACATAGAATGTGAAGAGGTATCCGCGAAATTTTATTTTAGATTTTTAAACATTTTGAAATATGTTTTTCGAATACCGGGTGCATATGCACCCGGGTGCCAAAGTGAATTTCCGAAAAGAAAGTTCTTTCAAAAGTCTTTGGGATGCCAAATGCACCCCCCAAATTTACTAATCGTGAGCAGACAAGCATACTTGGACCATAGGTTATTCTGTATCACCAGAGATTCATATACATCATAATCATAATAAATGTGTAGACCAGTGATGCAGGAACGTTATAAAACATACATAAATCTGGAAATAAACAAGCACATGCTTAACAACGAAGTATACAAGATTAAGAGTCGCCATACGATCACAGATTTAAGCTACATGATTTACTTAGAAAGCTGATTGGTAATTCTTTATTATGAGGTTCCCGCTTGGGATAGCACCATTCCTGAAGCTTGACTAAATTGTTAATGACTTAATATTCTAGTGCAATTATAGCCATGGCACAAATCAGAAGGCCCAGACATGTGTGTATGCTTCAAACAGCATATACGGTATGCTTCAAAGGGCCGAAAAAGAGATGCAGCAACAGGGTAAATGACTTCAAGTACATATAGAACATTTACACTTTATTTAATCAAAAAATGTTTTTGCTTAATTCTTTGTACTTAAGACGGCTACATTTGAAACTATTTTAAGCATTGTTAATTGTACCAGCAAGGTGGATGTAACAGATATAAGTTATCCTTAAAACATATATAATTGGATTAATTTGCTAATGCTAAATCTTTCGTGCATACTTAAGCAGGATGATTCTGGATTCTGGGTTTATCTGAAGCCCAAACATAATCACAATTTAAACAACACGCCGCCTGATGGGAGAAAGAAAGAATCCTAGTATCAACATTAGAATGAATGCAGTGACTGTCATTCTTCACAATGATATTGTCAATCACATTACTGGAAAGTTGACTTTCTTTATTTTCTGCTGCAAAGTTGGTTCAAGGAAAGAAGCACGATAAAAAAAACCTATATTTTCACTGCCAGCAGCAAGGATTAAGAGTCGCTCAACTAGTCAATACTAGTCGTATTTGCATGCCAACCGAAACCTCGACTAGCCGTTACTTGTCCCGACTAGTTGTGACTAGTCGCAACTAGTCCATGAGTCGGTACCCTACAAACTCGGCTCGACTCGTAATCCTTGGCCAGCAGTTATAATGCAATACAATTAATATTTTTGAAATAATCTATACATCTTACAAAAACTTACTATAAATTGATATAGAATATTTAGACCTCCAGAAAACATAAAAACTGAAAGATGATCACCTCTTTCCAATTTGGAATCCCAACCTCTGGAACCCATTGTGGATGATCAAATCTGCAGGCTCCTCCATACACACATGTTCTGTTCCTCATATAGAAGACACAATTCTTTTCCCCAGGTCGCTGTGGATAAATAGGAAGGCTGCTTTCAAGCCTAGGGCGTTTAGCCATAGTGTTTGGAGAATATAAAGCCTCACTCTGCCCAATAGTACTATGACTTCCCATAATAGATTGATGATAGAGAACTATAGTAGATATAGAAAAGAATTTTATAAGCTAGCGGTATTAGACAACCATATACTGGAATAAATAGTAGTATAGTAGTAATAATATACTGAAATGAATGGTAGCAAAATTATAATCAAACTAAAACAATGGGACCGTAAGAAAAGTGATGAGGAGACAAATATATTAAGCAGCCTCACACTCAAAATAATTAGAGTAACAAAGTCGTATCTTTCTTGACAGAAGCACACGAACTAAGATGTACAATAGTTCAAGATTTCTCCAACACCTCAAAATATAGTCTTGCATAAGCACATATTCAGAACAAGAACACCAGGGAGCAATCAGAAATTAAAATTTTAGACTTGCATTTTATCTTCTAAAAATTATGGAGAAATTTGATTCAAATTCTACGTCACCACAACATAAAACAAAAGAGAAACAGCAAAGTAACTTTTGTGGGGGAAAAATTAACTTGTCAAGCATAAGAATTAGATAGTTTGATCATCATCATTTCAATGTGTAAGATCATCCTCATTTTAATGTGTAAGAACTAGATAGTTTGATCATCATCATTTCAATGTGTAAGAATTAGATAGTTTGAGCATCCTCATTTCAATGTGAAAACAAATTAACTTATGTGTAAGATCCAAACTTCAGATCTCTTGTACGGCTGCTAAGGTTCCCCCCTAAAATTCAACAATGCTACTTTAATCCTATTCTACGTGCAAGATTCTGAGATGTCTGAAAAAGGTCAAAACTTCACACACCGAATGAAATTCTTACAGCTACAACCCATCAAAATCCACAAGAATCTACCACATAGTTTCCTCCAACTTGGACAATCCCCCAAAGCAAATTGATGCGGAGCAGAAGCTTGTCTGACTGAAAGGCCAGTGGAAGTAGGTGGCTGGATTCGAATTGCTTCGATCGTACCTTTGAAAAAATTGTCTGACCCCCATCTCACTTGTGCTAATGCTTAGAAACCAGTGAAAAAGCGACTACAAGACAGGCATAACCATATAGAGGCTAGTGGCACAAACACGCTTTCTCCTTATACAATCTCTACTGTGTTTTAATCGAAAATACGTAGATTTAGATAGATGCATGGTTCAAAAATGCGACAAATCAGTAATGTGTCCATAAATCTTAGTGATATTATGATTATATACTAGAGAAGCAGTCAAAAAATGCAGACGCGATTTATGCCAACTGCCGGCACATGTGGATACCACCAAATGCCACGACAATTTGCTAGTTTGTGAATCTATACCGTCGCAAAATTCGGTTACTCTGGACGAACTAAAACATGTATTTCACAAGTAATACAATTGCGGTCTGGTGTATCCGATAAAAGTCAGTAGCATTATCCAATAAACGTAGTAGAACATAACCGCTTAACAGAAGAGGACATGGGCATGAGCTGCTCACCGTCCGCTGGTCGCCTGGCGCCGACATGAACGTCGAATGCGCCGGAGGAGGAGGGGAAGGGGGGCGGGTCTCCGGCGTAGCGGGCCGCGATGAGGTCGATCTCGTAGGAAGAGTACCTCGGCGCCGAATCCTCGCCTGGGGCACCGCCGACGTATGGGTAGAAGGGGTAGTCCGACATCGCCGGCGGCGTACGGATGCGCTAGGGTTTCACGGGCTGGCGGTGGGGCGAAACCGCCGTTCTCAGGGTGGATGGACTGTTTGTTGGTTTTGCGCAAGCACTCGCCCAGCGTAAGAAGGAAACTATTTTTTGTTTGTGTTCGTTTTTTTTGTTGTTGAAATTTTTGTGTTCGTTTTCTTATCGTAACGTGTTTCCTTCCCTTTTTTTTCTTTCCGGAAATGACCTCCAATTCCTAAAAAAGAATTTAAACCTGCTAAAAACACCACACCTCCCTCCTCCAAATAGCAGTTCGAAAACAACCCTCCATTTTACCAATGCGATGCAGGATGCCCATAACCAGCAAGATGGAGCTTACAACTAGTCCTAGACGTGCATGTGCGAAATTCGTGAAGCGCGTCGAGACAACGCTGTCCTCGGCTCCTTGTATCGGACAGCTCTGCCGCTCGTGACCATCGCCGACTTGTCGTCGCTTCCCTCGACACAGGTTTGTCCCATTCTTAATGTGTGGTCGCCATGGCCAACATGGTTACGGTGTGATGTATCTAATAAGTTTATGATAGTTTGAGATGCAGTCAAATTATCGAATAGTAGCAATGGATGGTGTAGATCACGACGTTGGACGACTTCAATGATCTCCTCATGCAATTCTTGGCGCCACGGTCATATTGGTGGTTAGGTCGATCAGCCGGGTGACATTTGTTGACAAGTCATTTCTATGATGGTCATGTGGACGTGTTAAAAGCATCTCCAGGAGATCCCTTTTAACCGTAAAAGCCCTATAACGTACCCTTAAAACCATTTTAAGGGGTAGAAACGGATCGACAAATCAAATATTTCGCTTGTCCACTGTGATTGGACAGAAAAAGCTACTACAAGATTACGCCCCGCTCACCAATTGTCCAGTGGATGGACTGTTTGTTGGTTTTCTGCAAGCACTCGCCCAAGGTAAGAAGGAAACTCCTTTATTCCCGAATCATGATGAGGAAATTGTTTGTGTTCGTTTCTTCCATATTATCGTAACGCGTTCCTCTTTTTTCCCGTAAATGACCTACATTTCCTAAATTTGTTTCTAAACCTCCTAAAAACACCACACCTAGCTCCCTCCTCCAAATAGGAGTTCGAAAACAACCCCCTCCACTTTACCAATGCGATGAAGGATGCCCATAACCAGCAAGATCCATCTCACTAAGATAGACATGGATCTTACAACTAGATGCGCATATGCGAAATCCGTGAAGCGCGTCGATACAACGTTGTCCTCGGATCCTTATATCAGACGCCTCGTTCTTTCGTTCATCTACACTAAGGGTGTGTTTGGTTTAGAGGATATGTTTTGTGGATGAGGGTACCACCAACCAGCTGGTTAGGGATAACCACTTTTCTTGTTTGGTTAGGTTGGATGAGAGGCGGTTAGTGGTAGCCATATTTTGTTTGGTTGAAAGGATGGTGGGTGGCTGAATTTATCCAGATGGTGAGATTACAGCAAATACAACAAATCGAGCCGGCGAGGAATTTCTTGCAGCCGCCGCCGCCCCTGGTTACCAAGACAGCAAATCGAGCCGGCGAGCTCGGACCCCGGCGAGCAAATCGAGCTTCCTCCATAAATTTTTTTCGATAATTGAATTGTGTTCATGTAATTGCAGCAATATAATATCTCCCCGAAAATGCTATAATCCAATAAACTCCACCTTAAACAGAAAACTAACCAGTGCATCTCATAATTGGCTTGCGCCAAACAACGCTCGCATATTGACTTGCCATAGGTAAAACCTTGTGTCACGATCCAACAACGAAAGATCATACTCCATGATAGTTATGAGCAGATAATCTGTGCACAAAGCAGTGCAAGCCAAAAAATATTCTTTGTAGAATTGAATTGCAGAGCAACAATAGATTAGATAGCACCTGGTAGCTGGTTGGGGTGGTCATAGCAATACGGAGAGATGAAAGACCAAACTGAAGTCTTCACGTGAATAGAGCAGCATGGACACCACGGGACCTGACCCAAGCGATCGATGTGGAGGTTCGACGGTGACTTGCTACGATCGATGTGGTGTGGAGCAGCAAAAGTGGTTAGCCTCATCCGGCACTTTTCACCGGACGAGCTCAACCAGCTTTTCGGAAGCATATTCCTTAATTCTGGTTATCCCTATCCACCTCTGACTCTAAACCAAACGGGTGGCAACCACTAAAAAAGTGGTTACCCCTACCACTTGAGGGATACCCCTCAACCAAACACACCCTAAAGGGAGCAAGTAATGGCTCGTTCATTGCTGGTTTTACCATCCTTTTAACTTTATCAATCACTGATTCACAGTCAGGATCTATAACCTCCGGGAAAAGTTTAACGACGGGAGGCAAAACTTTTTTTTGAGGGGACATTTGTTTTTGTAGAGAAAAAAAACCCTTCTCCATTTAATCTATTTAGCAGGTAAACTGGGCCGGAGAATAAGCCCAGGCATAGGCCCACCTGCTCCAACTCGTTCGCCCCACCTCCATTTCCCAAATGACAAACCCGCAACAAATGAAATCTTCCCCTACTTGTCTAAACCCTAACCCCGGAACCTCGGATCGATCTCCGCCGCAGCCATGGCCGCCTCTTTCTGCGCCTCTGGCCGCCGCCTGCTCTCCACCGCCGCCGCAGTCTCCGAGTTCCCTGTCCCGATAGCCCTCATCCGCAGCCTCGCTCGCGCGGGCCGCCTCGCCGACATCGACAGCACCGTTGCGCCGCTCATACCGGCGCACCCCAAAGCGGTGATCTCCGCCCTCTCCGTCGTTGGTCTCGCCGACCGGGCCTCCGCCGTCCTCTCTACTATTCCGTCGCCCACCGCCGAGCACCTCAACTCCCTCCTGGGACCGCTCCTCCGCCGCCGCCGCCACGCCGAACGCGTGCCCGGCCTACTGGCCGCGCACCCCTCCGCGCCGCGCGATGCCAAAACGTGGTCCATCCTCGCCAAGTCCCTCTGCATCACCAAAGGCGCCGACGAAGCGGTGTACCTTCTCCACGGGGAGGAGCCGCCCTCCCTCCACCTCTACACGGCCATCATCGACTCCTACTACAAGGAGAAGAAGCCCCACCGCGCCGAAGAGCTGTGGCGCGACATGGTCAACGAACACGGCATCGCGCCCGACACTGCCGCCTACAACGTCAGGATCACCTACAAGTCCACAACCGGCACGGTGGAGGAGGTCAAGGAGCTGATCCGGGCCATGAGTGAGGAAGCAGGGCTCCAGCCAGACGTTGTCTCCTACAATGGGCTGATCCGGGCGCTTGGGCGGCACAAAAGGGTGGACGAGGCCCTGGAGGTATACAGGAGCTTGCAGGAGAAGGTGGGAGCAGAAGGGATCATGGAGGCCAAGTCGACGCCGGAGTGCGCCACATATGCCTGCATGATTGGTGCGCTGTGCAATGCCGATAGGTGGTCAGAGGCGGAGGACGTGTACTACGAGGGGCTGAAGCGCCGGAAGGTGGCGGACCTGGGCACGGTGAAAAGGCTGGTGCTGGGTCTCAAGAAGGCTGGCAAGGGGCGGGCGGCGAGGCGCGTGGTTGTCGGGCTTCGTAAGAAGTTCCCTGACCAGTTCGACGGCCCGTGGAAGGAGCTTGAGGAGGCGGCAGGCCTCACACCAGGTGCCAGCAACGAAGAGGAGGAAGTGGAGGAGGACGAGCAGCAGCCAGCGAAGACGGCAGCCGCCATGTGAGCATTCACCGCAAGACTCCGAGGTGACGTTCTGTGCTTGTTTGATGAATCGTGAGGTCCTATTGCTGGTTCAATAAAGAAAATTCTTAGGTTACAAGAGACTCTTAGTAGTGTTGGTCATTTAGCTTCGTTAATGGCACACACAGTTTTTGGATGTGATATCTCGCTGCAGCAACATCCATGGCCTAGTTTCTGTTTTCCCTGTTGTCGTACTGCTGACTTGTTACTGTACGACAAGTCCTTTTTGGACGATGAAATGCAATCCTATATTGGTAGTTGAATTAAGGCCACACATGATGAATTTGTTCTTCCCTATGATTGAATTTTATTTATATAATATGCATCGATCTGAATCCCTTATAGTACGCATATTTTGCTCTCTCTTAAGTTCACTTCTGAAAAAGCTGAAACCTGGGAAGAAGCAAATCCTTCGTTTCTCCCCTGTTATTGGTCACTCCGTACTTACTTTGCATTGCATATCCTGAAGATCACATTCAGGAATCGGCAGATAATGGTTGCGGTCTGGTTACATGATTTTGCAGCTTGCCATTGGTCTGCTGCCTGCTTTATTACTAGGGCCTCGGTGAATACTCAGTATTTCGGAAAAAAACACCGCGGAAGCATCCGCTAATCCTGCACAAATATGGCGAACTTCTGTGAACAGTGAGGATTTATCTGCTCCCCTGCTCGGTGGGAGGCAGCAATCGTTCATCGGACAGCAGCACAGTCGTGCAGCCATTTTTTCAGTTGCAGGTTCTTTTTTTACTTTCGATGCCTCGCGCCCGTGACACTGCCTCTGTGGTCAACCGCCCTGCCTTCCAACAGTGCCACCTATGACAGCGCCATCGTGGGTTTCTGCAAGCTTCAGGACCCCAAGAATGTGCTCATCGCGTTTCGGGAGATGGATGCGGACAGGACTGACTCTAGCTGAAACTGCAAGAAGCTATCGACAAGCTTCTTGAAGGATGAGAGGATTGGCCAACTGGAGGCGGGGAAGGGGGAGTGGGGAGTGGTTGGTGCTTCCCTGCTTGATCATGCAAAAGGTGGGAAATACTCAATTTAATTCGCTGGAGAGATAAGCCCGTGGCTTTCCTTTCTATCTATTGTTGGGCCAGATTGGTATAGCGAGTGAAAAGCTACGCCAGTGGCTGCCCTGCAACCGGATTGGTACCAAGAAATCTGGGCAAGTCGGTGTTAATCTGACATACATGTTTGAGAGGAGCATTTGGCTGTGGTGATTGATACTGAAATGCTGCAGCATTGGAATATCTTCAAATTGCTATGCATATACGAACATAGATAACTAAGACTCCTTCCAGTATATTTAAGAAGAACAATAATGATCAAGAGATTGAACCTGAGAAATATTCTGCGTCAACGCGTATGCGAGCTGGCAAGGAGTCTCCAATAAGTCTGTTGCTGTAGGATTCATTACTGTCTAGACATTTTTTGTTGTAATATTTTTGAAAGGATGAGATGTTCTTGTAGTTCCAGTTACATTTGTAATACTGTACTGTAATATTCCTTGTTTCTTAAGAAAAAAAAGTGCTGCGATGTTTTTCACTTAATCCTGACAGATAATGCGAACTGTGCAAAACACCCCGCGGTCTCAACTCCATCTTAAGAGATGATGCATTGTTCTCCAGAATCTAATATTCCCTCCGTTGCAAATTAATTGTAGCTGCGACATTAATTTGGAACGGAGGGAGTAGTAACTATCTGTCATCATGCAGAATAACAAGGCAGGCAGGTAAATCATGCTACGAAGCACTAACTTATTTGTGCAAAAGCACAAGAACTGCATCCAAGTACAAACTGTCGAACACCAAAATTCTCTTACATCTTAGCATTTTCCAGCACCAAATTCAGAACTCACTTAAAATCTAATTTAAAACAAGAACAAATAAAACATTCAGTCTTTCCTTTTTCAGATGTACAGCATGGAAACTCTTCTTACCCACTTCTGTTCTCTTACAGAAAATGGTAGAGAACAACACGCAAACCACTCTCACGCAGATCCAGCTCAGTTCTTTCACTAAAAACCACCGAACGAGCACCATCCCCTGCAGACAGTCCGCATCGAGCACAAGAACTTTTTCTTCCTCGAGCGCGACCATGGTAGTTTACCAGCGAGCCACGACAAAACTGATGCGAAAAGAACTGCAAAAAAGAAGTAAAGGGGAGCAAGTCCTTGAGCAGCCATGCGAAGCACTAGGCATGGACACCATTCCCATTGGGATAGTATGTTCCATTCGATAGACCATTGGGAAGCTTCTTAGCGTGCCCATTTTGGTGCACGGCTGGCACGTATGGACCATTGTTCAACTGATGTTTAGCAGGAATCGCATGGTCACTGGAGCAGTCCTGCAGAACCTTACCCAATTGCCCAGATGAGGCGGCGATTAGCCCTGCAGAAATTCAAACGAGGATTAACATATGGTTTCGGAGCAACTGTTTCCAAATTCAAAGTATGATACTCCCTTGCTAAATAGCTTGCCAAAACTTCTTACATTAGTGAATCGAGGAAGTAAAAAATTATTGTTTCTTAATAAGTGAACATACGGCAAATAGATGAGGACATTTTGAACAGCTTACCAACAAATAAAGGAGAAGGTTTTGAAGGTCTTGACTTGAATTCAGGATGAAATTGTGCACCAACAAAATATCGGTGACTGGGTATTTCGATTATCTGGAAAATTAGCTAATTTATTAGGACACAACTTTTGCCAAATTGAAAGTTTTTTCAAGCAATTAATGGTTTTAGTCAAACCTCCATTCTCCTGCCACTCTCATCTTTGCCAACAAATTGAAGTCCAGCATTTTCAAACTCTGGCACCATATCAGGATTTACCTGTGAAGATGAACATGTTTCAGACTCCGATGAACATGCCAGAACTTATGGAGATCATTTGATAGATTGTTCATTGCATTTATAAATAAAAATATATTAAAAACAGACCTCATATCTGTGTCGGTGCCTCTCATCTACATAATCCACATTGCCATACCTAATAAACAGTTAAAATAATTAGTGATAAACCCCAGAATTCTGTAATGAGAATGCTAAGAAAATACAACCATAGACTTAGGGCAATAATTCTAGAGAACGGTATAAACTCACAATTTAGCAGACTTGCAATCAGCAACCTTGAAGAATGTCCTCCTTGATCCTAGGCGCATCGTGGCACCCATATGTGTTTTGGAACCCTAAATGAATAAAACATTAATTCCAAGATCTGCAGGGATTGATAAAAAAATGTTGCCATAAAAATTCTAATGACAACCAGTGATGATTCAATATAAAATTGCGAGCAACTTCACGGTATAATTACCTCAGGCATAAAAATAACACATGGGGTCTTGGCGTGGGGATCAAATTCAGTGCTGTTTGCATCAGAGAGATTCATGACATTCCTAGCAAACTCTACGACAGCCATCTGCATTCCAAGACATATACCGAGATACGGTACATTGTTTACACGGGCATACTGAGCAGCCAGGATTTTTCCTTGAACACCTCTATCTCCAAAGCCACCAGGTACCAAAATGCCATCGGCACCCTGAAATGAAAGATCTTCAGATAACCATGATGGAAATTAAAATATTTACATAAATCATAAACTTGGCGCAATTCAGCTTTGACTGCAAAACATTTTTGTTCGTGAAAATTCCCCACCTTCAATAAATTCCATGCTGCTTCATAAGCATCAGGTGCCTAGAAAAGTTAGAAAGGATCATGTAAGAAAAGGAAACAACCTAGATCAAACATACAGAGAAAAATATGACACCGCCAAACCTCAACTTTGGTGTTGTCCTCGAGATCGGTAGAAGCAACCCAATCAACAACAAGCTTCCTGCGACAATCAACTGAAGCGTGCAAAAGGGCCTGCAATTTTTTGTTGTTGCATCGGACTCAACTATTAGATACCAGTGATCATAAAAAAGGTATAAAAATATATTATAACTCTGCAAATCAAACTCACCTTCAGGACCGAGAGGTAAGAATCAGATAGGCCAGTGTACTTTCCAACCATAGCAACCCTCACCTGAAATGAGATCATTAGTCATTAGGAACTATGAACGAAAATACTAAGGGCAACAATCAAAGTGGATAAAAAACTAACAATATCCTGAAGGGTGTCAAACATAGTAGCTCTTGCAACCCACTCGTCCAACTTTGGCTCACGGGGAAAGCTGCAGAGATGCGTACATAGAAATATTTATTGCACCAACTCAAAATGCTACAGCTTGTACAAAAACATACTGAATAGATATGTAGAGACAAACCTTTCAATGTTCAAAACTTTAAGAATAGCTTCATGCGCCTTTTGGTCCTACAGGGCATAATAAGATTCAGCATCAACACGAATGTTCATGAACCAAAATGAATTAGTACACAGAAGATGAGATGTACTATACCCGAAGCAACAAAGGAATACGCCAAATATTGGAAACATCATATAGAGTGAGAATGTTTGCTGCCTGCAGAATACAATTATTCATGAGCTACCAGGAGGAATTATTACCAAATTATGAAGCAATTGCTAACAATAAAATTTACAGTTCAATTACCGGCACATGGCAGAACTGGGAGAGTTTCTCTTTCACATTTTCTTCCAGTTCCTGTCAAATAGAATTGCAGTTTATGAAAAGTGAGGTTAAGTAAAGCAAGAAAGATACAAAATTGAGATAAATGAATGGCTAACTAACCTTTGTACTGCGACAAGCTAAAATATTTGGGGTGAGGCCAAGTCCCCTTAAACCACGCACACTGTGTTGTGTTGGCTTGGTTTTCTATAAGAGTAATAAATAACAGACAGAACAAATATTAGGTCAACAGAACTAAAATGTTTTTCACATAATAAGATGTACCCAATAGAATAGCTGCAGTGAAACATAATTAATGAATTAACAAGAGAGTTTGGCTACCTGTTCACCAACAACATTCAGAACTGGAACAAGACTGACATGCACCAAACAGAAGTTACCAGGTCCTGGCAACCAACGTAATATCCAAAAGAAGATTATAAGTGGCCACTAACCCAGGAAAGATGGAATACAGTGTTCATGTATCAATATAGTTTGAGTTTCTCACCAACACGATAAGAGAATTGACCCAAAGCTTCAATGAATGGCATGGATTCAATATCACCTGTAGCAGGAGTGACAACACAATCAAGCGACAGCTATACAAATGACATATCTCAACAAATTATTAATTATCTCATGCCCACCAATTGTTCCCCCCAGTTCTATCACACAGACATCAGCTGGTCCGTCCTTGCCATCAACTGGTATCATCGCAACACGCTCGATCCAGTCTTGAATGGCATTTGTGATGTGTGGCACAACCTTGATGGTAAATTGGTTTAATAATCAGCACACAAAGAAACATACATACGTAGTTACCAAGACAGAAAAACGAAGGTAAGTGTGCATAAGGTGATCCTCACCTGCACAGTCTTTCCCAAGTATTCCCCTTTCCTCTCCTTGTCAATAACAGACTGTCATCAACAAAAGGAAGAGGTGTTATTTGAGAAAAGTCGGAATGTTTGTTGCGCAGGGAATAGCAACTGTATTTATGATGTCACATATTTGACATGGTACTACTTTTATATGTCCTTGTGGTTAAACAATAATACAATTTATTTGCATTGTTAATGTACTCGATATTCTAGTAACATAACAGAACAACTACATCCATTTCCTTCTGATAATGTACAAGTATACCAACGTCAGCATCAACTGAAAGATTTCAAAACTGTTGAATGTTTGCATGCCAAAAGAACTGAGGTTGGTTCTCTAAAATCTAAATACATTATTGTGCCTGCTACCTGGTAGATCTTTCCAGTGTTATATTGTTGTCCCGGGTAAGTTTAATATCAAGAAACCTCTCATAATTCCCAAGATCCAAGTCCACCTACAAGATGCACAGACATCGCTTAACAAGATGACCAACATCCTCTAGCCATTGTAATATTTAACTTGGTCCTATGTCAGTACCTCACCACCATCATCTAACACGAAGACTTCACCATGTTCGAAGGGGGACATAGTCCCAGCATCGGTATTAAGGTAAGGATCTGCATAATCAGATAATGCAGAGAGAACATGTCAACCTCATGAAGCCAAGAGCAAGCAACTAGAGCAATCGAGCAAGTATTAGCTGGCATGCCGCCACTAGTTCTACAAGGCAAAAGGTACAATCAAACCCCAAGTGCCGCAATGTTACAGGAAGCCACAAGGCTACAAGCTTACAACAGCAAAAACAAAGTAGTGTTTAGGTGATACTGGATAAGAATAACAACTAGGAGCAAACAAGACATGTAGTATAACATTGATTCAGGTCAAAGATTCCAACGCGCTAAGCTGGCATCCAATGGTTCGTGACACGACGATATCCAGCCTATACGTAAATCAGCATCAGTGAGGCCTGCAGAGCACGAGGCACTGAAAGACAAAGACAAGAGGTAAGGAGGAACCAGTCTTTTCAAAGCACCTCTTTCAACCACGGCAGAGGATGAAAGTGTATCAGCCCAAATCTGAGAGATGCAGCAGTTCAGATATTTGGGAACTCGTCCATGTACCTTTCACAAATCTCTGTCCCAAAATACTGGCCCCAGGCATAACTGCTAGCGAGTGAAGGAAAAGTCAGAAGCTTTCTTCGATGGGCCACCATTGTTAAGACCTCAAACCTTTATTTCTCGAGCAAAAGATACCACAAATCACCACCCCAGAAAAGATCTTATTAGTAGCCCTCCATAGTGGTCTGCTACTGAAGTAGAAAACCGGGGGACAAGTTTTCCCTTCGCAGAGTCTAAAAGCTCTCTTCCACTAGGCCACTAACGAAACAAATCTGTTAAAATGGAAAATATAATAAAATCTGTCTCTCACGCGCGCACAAGCCAAAGATTAGCAAGGTAATCAACATCATATCCATTCCTACACCACAACCCCTAAAGGCTAAAACCCCGGGCAGAATGTTCGAAAGAGGGACTTTCCACCAAACCCAACCAAGAATCCCGGGGCCTCCCTGCACCTACTCCCACCCGCAGCCTTGAGCCGCACGAATCGCTCAAAACAAAAATGAAACCATAATCAAAACAAATCTTTTGCCGGAAACCGGATCGAGGGCGGGCTCAAGAACCACAAGGCCAACCCCTTCCGGAGAAAACCCCAGACTACGCCTTTTCAGGTGGGCCGGAAAGGCGGTTTTTGACCGGTGCAAAGATAACATCACACGGCCGGCGGCGGGCACGTACCGATCTTAATGGATGTAATGCGGAGGCCACACGCCTTGAGGACGACGCCGATGCTGCTGGCCGTGACGCCCTTGCCGAGGCCGCTCACCACGCCGCCGGTGACAAGCACGTACTTCATCTCGCCGGGAATCTCGGGTCAATCCTCTGCCGCCGCCGCCCGAATCTTTCTGCACCCCGAGCCGGGCTGCCGCTCGTGCTCTTCGGCTAGGTGGGTTTGGTGTATGTGAGTGCGGGCGGAGGAGGTGAGGGAGAGGTTTTAGGAGGGGATTGGGGAACCGCGCAGCCGTTTGAGAGGAGAGGAGGAAGGAAAAGGGGAGGCAATGGAGGCGCAGGGGATAGAGGGAGAAGGGCTTTGGAGTATTTATATGCTGCTATCAAATCTCTCTCGCTATTTTATTTTATTTTATTTTTTGTTTTTCCTTCTTCTTTTCTAATAACTCCTCTTTATTTTCTGGGTTATGTTCACTCCTGCTTGTTTTCGTGAGAAAGAATAAGAAGGTTGAATTGGCAACTAGATGTTGTTTTATTTTAGTTTCTTCCATGGAAATATATGTTTGTCCATTTAGTTTCTTTTTTCTCAAAGCCTATCATTCTATGTTACCCCTTGGATGAATATCCAACGGTTCACGGTACATCATGTCTCTCTACTCATCGCCACACATCTAACCCCAACCCGACACTTTGGCGTTGCTCTTTATGGCTCCATAATACTCCAATGGTCATCACCAAATCTAAAGAAGATGACAACACCCTTCTCCCCTATTTTGTTCCGATGGGGGAGGGGTGAAACCCAGATAGTAGGGAAAGATTTTTATCAAATTGTTGAATGGCAGGTTTTCCTTTTATCTAATTAGTAGAAATTACTTGAGTTATATGGTGTGTATGTCGTGCAATTCTTCTATACAAATTATGTCTGTTTGGTCTCGATGTTAAGTTTCATAGCAATAACACAACAAATCAATCTTGAAGATCTAATAATGATTAATATGATTAAGTCATGATCTTCAAGATCAATTTTGATTGTCATGATCACAAAAGATCATGTTAAGCCTAAGTGTATGAATGACTTGAGGACGTACATGAGGATCTTGCTAGCATCAGATTGTTAGGAACCACATTATGAATTGCAAAAACCTCTTAGATACATTGGTAAAGAGTCACTATTACGGTCAAACCTTGGCGAATGCTTCCCAAAACCATAAGATTATCTGCCTAATGAGATAGGTTATAGATCCACCTGAACTAGGATACATTAAGAAGTCACATATACCATAGTAAACCGACCCAATGGATTGTTGAGTTGATCTGGCTAAATGCAATTTGAAGGGAAATTTATAATGCTCTTTTCATTGTTGGCCAATTCTCTTGTGTTTTAACAAGAAATCACTTTTGCGCCTACGTAGATCAAATGTTCTGAACTCGGTATATTCAAATAAACGTATGGAGTCACCATAAACTCACTAGCTAAGAGCCTTGACAAAATATAAAGAATATAGAAGTGGCACCATTGGTGACCCATCTATAAAACATTGGAAAGAGTGACAGAGGACAAGAAAAATATTCCTTTGTGTTTCAGTTGTCGCAAAGTAGTTTGACATTTCAAATGACCATACCCATAGGATACTCCTCTCAAGTGATTCAATTGGTTTTTCCGTATATTGCATTTAAATTATCACATTAATTTTCATGTGTCCACTTTCTTTCTTCTTCAGGAAACCATCGGCCATCTTTCCACACATAGTGAATCGAGAAGCCGATATGTGCATACCTTGAGTACACAAGTACAAAATATCTATGCAAACCCTATTTCCTGTACACTAATATTGAACCACCGAATGACGAAAGATACTATTTGTTTGTAAATTTCAATATATTTTCACATGATCTTTCTATTTCACATGGAGGGAGTGTGCATCTTTATGTTGAATGTTCTTCTTTCGTGTGGCTCCATGGCTTTGTTAACAAGAATATATTCATTTGCTAAAATGAAATCATAGTGCGCACATGTGGGTGCATTTGTGTTGAGCGATAAAATTTCTACGTTCCGTTGCTTTATTTAAATTTATGAAAAAATAACTATATTTTGATCAGACGTGGCTCTAAAAAACCCTAAACTCATTCCCTTGCATTCCCTACCAATGCTCACGTACATCTCCGACAATTACTACATCAACATACGGGGTGATTTTTCTAGTATCATAATATTTCAAGTGAACATGAAACTTCTCTCCCATAATTAATTTTACATATATTTCTAAAGTTCAATCTTTTGGAGTAATCTTTTGTACAACATCTCACAATTACAAAATCTCCCCATCATAAAGCACTACTCCCCCACCCCCCCCCCCCCCCCCCCCCCCCCCCCCCCCCCCCCACACACACACACACATCACAAACATATGTAGGTTTGGACTTGGGCATGGTCTTCAAAAGTAACTTTGACCATTATTTTTTACTACAATACATTATGTATAAAACACAATAAAAAAGTCATGAACATACTTTTCGAGAGAAATCTAACCATATGATTTACAAGTTCTCAATCCAAATATTCGTAGCAACATTTACAGTCCAAAAGTTAAAAGTAAACCTAACCAAACACCACCTAAATACAAGCCCAACTATGAAAAAAAAATCATTGGTCAATGTACAAATCTTGGAATAATGGCTTGCATAATCCACACAGAAGTATATACAGTATAGTAGTAACGAGGTGGGGGCACATTAATAACTTGTGTTGAACCTTTTTTCCATACCCGAGCTGTGTGTCGCATCGTTGGAAATCTTATCCTTCCTTCCTAGTCACGACCAGCGCATGTTGACACGAGCCTCTCCCTACACAAGCCGACTGTGCCTGTGCGTGGGTAATGAGCACCATGTTCTCCATAAGAATCGTCGCTGCAGGGATTCTCTCCATCACCCATGACGACTCGATCTAGAACTACTAGTATCTTGCCGTCTATATATGTATAAGGAGTGGCGATTTAGTTTGAATATTATGATACACTGCAATTAAAAATGATTTTGAGAAGTTCACACTGATACAGGAGTACACGACGTGCAAAAGAGCAGTCCTAGTATGTGTGTCTGAATTTCTTATAATTTATTTTAATATGCCAAAAACGTTTAAATTTATTTAGTACTGCATGTATTAAATATGCCGGTGCGAAAGAGCAGAGCCACCCATATGTCTGTAGGGATGAAATCATTGGCCGACAAGGGCGAGGCGAGCGAAGTATAGTACCCATATGTTTAAGAGTACGAAGTTGGCAATTATGCATGGAGATCTCTCTGAAGGCCAGAGGCTGCAGGGCACCTGTCCAGGCCATGTGATAGACATCTTCAGAACATGCATGCATCATGGGAGAATCAGAAAATGAAAGGTAGACCTACATTACACTTGGCAATGTCCCGTAGATGGAACAAGGGGGCCGGATGCTGCTCCTTGCTGTTTATGACTAGAGTATCAACAATAGATGATTTATTTTAGGGCATCAAAAAATGAGTTATGGGCATCAAAACTTTGTTTTGATATGGCAGATGATGTAAAATATGGCATCGGAAATGTGTTTGGTCCATTCAAAACAAAACAAAAATTGGTTTGAAGCGGTCGCGCCCGACAGGGTTGGAGGAGGTCGCAGCCGGCAGCGTCAAGACCGAGGTGGTCGCGGTCGGCAGCGTTGAGACCGAGGTGACGCTGGAGATGTCGATGCGGAGGATGAGTTGGCCTCGTTCACGCCGGAGTTGTGCGGTCGCTCACAGTCGGGGTTGACGGCTGATTCGGCTCAGTGGCGGTCGCGGTGGTCGTTTTGACGCGTGGGCTGGGGCAGCGGTCAATACAACGCGTCGACGGCGGGTGGGTCAGTAGCCAGAATCGAGCGGAAGGCGCGGCAGCCGGAGGCGGCGGTCGATCCCAAATTGGGAGGCTACAGGGCTGTTGCGGCGGTGGGAATCGGTGACGGAGGACGGCCGGGAGTCGGGGCTAAGCGGGGGCGGCACGGCGAACCGGCGGCAGTGGTCGGCGGCGGTGGAGGAATTGGTGGTGCGGTTGCGGGAGAAGAAGTGAAACTTCGGCGCAACAGATGGGCTGCGCTGGCGCGTTTTAGATACTGGGCAGCCGCATCGATGATATATATGTGCATCACCAAAGCCAAAAAATCTGGGCCATGCCTAAAAAATATACAGCAATGTTTTTACCATTTGGTGATATATAAAACATTTTTTTGACACGTGACCTAAAATATATCATTATTGGAGATGTTCTGAATTGAGCTATCTAACCGCCGCTGGTTTTCAAGTTGTAAACACAACTCGTACAACCAAGAAATGGAGAGAATCAAATCATGCGGTCGCCTCTCGAAAAGGGTGATGAAAAATCACGCAGTCGCAGCATTCCCCATGCACGTCCGCATCCTGCATATGGCGGTACTAGATTACACAGGTGCAGTGCAGCAAGGGGGTACGATACGACCTGCCACAAACCTCGAGGCTCCTCACATGCACGCATGAGGCGTCATGCGCCCCGACTCGATCCGGCATGACGTACGGTCCAGGCCCCTCTCCGGCTTTCAAGGTCCTACCACCAAAGTTTTGACAACCATTTTACTTTTACAGTTTACCACTGCATCTGTTCCAAACTTATGAAATATTTTAATATGGAGTACATACATATATAAATGAGTGAACCGACACACCGAAACATGTATAGATATACACGCGATTCAGAAAAGGATAAAATATTTTATAATTTGGACAAAGGGAGTACTCCACTCATCTGCACCATGAGGTCATACTAAATTTATACGACAATCCTTAAATTTTAAAAAGTTACACAAAAGTTATTTGGAGCCGTCGGTGTTGCGCCATGAGCGGAGTTACCTCTGGACCTCTAAACATCAGAGGCAGCAAAACATTGTTGGCGTAGCACACGGGAAGTAATCGTCGACTAGAGCCGAAAGATGCTGACAACGGTTACATGTGAAACAGATCGTCGTTCGAGAGAAGAAATCAAGGGAGGGGTTGGACGACCACCTTGGATCCAACCAAAAAGATCTGGCGAGACCTCGCCTCACTATCTCCACGGCAATGCTGAAGCTGGCCGAAACCTCGCCGGTCGGAGAAGAAACCATCGGACCAAGACATGAGAAACACCTACAAAACACGAAGACATAACAAGATCCACTGCTACATAAGAACATCAACTAGACGATTCCCTGCCCCACTCAACGCTATCGACGAGACAACACCGCAAAAAAGGTGGTCCGGCGGTGGAGGAGCGCGAGTACGTCCGCCATGACAGCAAGGACTTCTTCCCCATCGCGGACGACCTCTCCTTCGACAAATCGGCCTTTTCCATTCAACTAGCTCTTCAATCTCTCTCACGTATTAATTTAGACTATATTTGCTTATTTATTTCATGTATTAACCGCTCTGTTTGCATTATGAGAGCATGGAGAACGATTCCGCTGCTGCGATCACGCACGGCTCATCAGGGCAGCTCCATCTCGCCTGTCTCCTCCGGCAGGACAGCTCCATCTCGCCTGCGACGCTACGAGAATGTCGCAATCGTCATCGACCCACTGCGGACATCTTCCACGATTCGACTACTACTGCAGCGACCAATATTGGCCGCCGGCGCATCGGCTTCGACCGCGCGCACCCGACAGACCGTCGACTCTGGAAGATGGCGCGTATGCAGGCGCACCCAAGGCTCGGGGGCTGGCAACTCGTCATCAACAACAAACAACAAGTTCATCGCTGCACCCGATCAGGCGACTCCGATGCCTTCATCGACTCCGCATCGTCGGCTCTGTCTCGCCGACTCGACGAGGTGGACTCGGGGGCTGAGCGTCGCAGCCACCACATCGACTCCCTCCACCGCACGACTCCACCACGTCGACTCTGTTCGCCGCGTCGACTCCCTCCACGGCACGACTCCGTCGCGTCGACTCCGGTCCGTCGCACGACTCCACCGCGTCGACTCTGGTCGCCGCGTCGACTCTCTCCGCCGCACAACTCCGCCGCGTCGACTCTGGTCCGCCGCGTCGACTCGTCCGCCGCATCGACTCCTTCCGGCTAAACGCCGCGCGCCTCTGAACCCGACACTCGGGGGCTGCACCATACAGGCTACACAATCTACCTCGGCCGCACCCGACACTCGGGGGCTACGCCATACATGCTACACAATTTACCTCGGCCGCACACGTGCTGCGTCGGCTCCATCTGCCGCGTCGACTGTGTCCGCCGCATCGACTGGCATCGGGAGGGCACTCGCCGTCGGCTCGAGTGTTGCGCACCCGACAAATATCTACGCCAGCAGGCGCAAAGACTAGAGCACTCACAAGATACTCGACAACAACAAAAGGAAGGGAAATCGAGCCTATGCCCAACTATCAATAGTTGCACATAGCCTCGAGGGCTACTCCCATCAGGAGCGCTGCCGCGCACCCGATAAACAAGGTCCAAGATCATTATCTCGCAAAACAAGCAATCGAGCTCTAGTCGACTAATCCTCTGACTACCTCCAGACTTCCCGAGTGCAACAGCTGCAAATAAACCTTGGATGTTGCACCTAGTGTGTAAAGATAAGACCCGCCGACCATGTCGAGCTGGCCAAGGCTCGCAACTGCTGTGGTTACCCTGTAATTATCCGTGCCAGCAGGCATGAAGAAAAATCCCGACGGACGCGTTGGGTACCCTTTCTGATGCTGGAGCTCCACTCTATAAGACCTTCGCGGCCTGATTCGAGCTTCCCCAGCTTTATCCGGGTTCGAGTCCGGGGACTCGAGCTTGAAGTAGGCTAGTAAGGTTTTTGCCCAAGTACTTTTAACTGGTCCCGATCCATCGAGCGTACTAGGCCTATTATGCCACCATCCCCAGACTGGTGTACAACTATCGTAAACACAACAAAGCATATCGTACACCAGGAGATCCTTTTGATTGTGAGTCCCTGCCCGACTCTTCGAGTCAACCAGGCACTCGGGGGCTACTCCCATCGGGAGCGCTGGGCGCGCACCCAACGAGTGCTAGGCGCACACCCGATGTACTACCGAGTCAAAAGCGCCAGGCAACGCAGCAAGGGCGCAAAGACTGAGCCCAAGTTGAGCATCTCCTTGGAAAACTCAAATTTCATCGACTACTCCCATCGGGAGTGCACTCGCCTCCGGCTCGAGTGCTACGAACCGGTATTCTCAAAGTCGGGTTCTCTATATCCCGCAACAGATTTTCTCAAAGTCGGTTTCTCTATAGCCCGCACCGGATTTCTCAAAGTCGGGTTCTCTATAGCCCGCACCGGATTTCTCAAAGTCGCGTTCTCTATAGCCCGCACATGATTTCTCAAAGTCGGTCTCTATAGCCCGCAACGGATTTTCTCAAAGTCGGGTTCTCTATAGCCCGCATCGGTATTCTCAAAGTCGGGTTCTCTATAGCCTGCATCGGTATTCTCAAAGTCGGTTTTCTATAGCCCGCACCGGATTTTTCAAAGTCAGGTTCCTTACACCCGCATTGGATTTATTATTATCGGTTTTATTACACCTGCACTGGATTTCTCATAAATGATTCGACTCTCAAAGCATGGTCAATACAGTCATCACATGGTCATCAACATACCCGACACATAGACTACGCCTACTCGACATGCTGCTATGAGTCTCTGCCGATTCTTCGAATCGACCAGACACTCGAGGGCTACTGACGTGGGCATACCCTTCGGGTCCCCCACTATTGGTATACCTGGTGCGTTCCAGTCTGCGGCCCACCTGGTGGCCCAACGAAGCCCAAGATGCCATGGCTTGGAGTACAAGACAAGAAATCATGTAAACCCTAGCTGGCTGCATATATAAAGCCAGGCAGGGGAACCCTTTAGAGGGGGAAGATACACGCATAGCCATAGCGAGACCACGTCTCACAACATTGCCATTACGGCCACCATGTAATCATCCAATAAATACAGATCAGACAAGCAGGATGTAGTTCTTTACCTCACAATGAGGGGCCGAACCTGGGTAAATCTTTGCTTGTCAGCCGACAGAACTACCAGCGCGTCCAACTCTCTCTCCCTCATATGAAACCCTAGGTATCTAGACCATGGGATTTGCCGTATTACCCCCACGTCAGAGAGTCAGGAAGATTTTATTCTTATTTTGCACAACGTCGCCATCGCCACCAACGAGTAGCAACTGGTTGACCAAAACCCAACCGCAAGAGACCTAACTACAACGCATCAGCACATATCTGGTTCTTCCACCCACCTCGCCGCTGGAGCAGCATGTGGAGGAGAAGAGGACCCATCGCTTTGCCGGCTTGGAGCGGACGAGTCGAGGATGCCATCCGATCATTCGTTGTTACCGTTTACTTACCTGATGCATCTACATCTATACACATATTGTTGGACAAATTACTTGATGTTTTATAGTTTGGGTTGTAAGTTGTAACATGCTTGTATTCGCGATTGGCATGATCCGCACAGGGTACATGTATCCCAACATTATCAGCTTGACATATAGCTCGAGAATATGTATTTGAAGATTAATTGCATTTCGCTTCGAGATAAGTTATGATAAGCTATCTATACTAACCAGGTTATTTTGGAGGCGATGATTTGACCTGTAGGACTAGATACTCTCATTATGAAAGATGTAATTTAAAAACATTTTAAAATGTAAAAAAATGACAAAAAAATATAGGACATATATTCAGAAATTTTATGTTCATGCACAAAGTTTTACGGAAAAAAGACAATTTTATGGTTTGTGTAAAAAAGACAAATTTTGGTGCTACAAAATGACTTATCACCCGACATTTTTTTTGTCTTTGTGACATAAGACGCACGAAAATGTCTTTATTCATGAAATTTTGTGTATGAGCATATAATGTTGGGATGTTCACCGAATTTATTTTTCAATTTTTTTTGACATTTTGAAACATGGGAGCAAACACTCCTATGACTCAATATAGATTTCCGGGTTTTTGTCTACTTTCGTACTTTTATGTTTACCTTTTACGGTTAATAAGTTTGGGACAACACAAACAACCAGCCGCAAGCTAGTGGCGAAGCCACACACAAACCGTGTAGTCACTTGACTATACAGTTTTTTGCGTATACAAGCAGGAATCATGCAAAAAAAAATCCTATAATTACATAGAATTGACTACACAACATTGAACTTCTAGCACCGCCACTTAGCTAAACCTATGTACAAAACAACAACAAGACCAATTCGGTTGGATTTGTGATATCGGCACACTTCGATTCCCCCATCTACTCGCCGGCCTATGCAGTGGCGCATCGGTGAATTCCACTTCCACTTTGCAACCATGCATGTTGTTGTTGAGCCCGTATACATGCATTATTTGAGTGGGTTCATGCAAGCAACACTAGTAGAACATATTAACATGCATTATTTGAGTGGGTTCATGCAAGCAACACTAGTAGAACATATTAACATGCATGCGTCCGGCGGATCCAAAACACCTTAAAATCTCAGGGAAAGATCTCTGAGATAGCGAGATATACATGCTTGCATTGCATGGATATTTCTAACATCAACGCAACATGTTTCGTACGTAAGCCTGCATGCAATGTTTGTTCTCAGCCTAAACGAAGAAGAAGCTGCATCTAGTTAACGCTCCTCGTGTAGACACGTGGTAACACTTTACCGCGACGACAAGTCTCCCATTCTCTTCTTTCCCAATACGAAGTGTTCGAACACTTCCACACTAAACTCACCTGATCACTTCTAAATATACACACGTATTGGCTTAAGCGAAGTAAATTGTTATAATGTACTCCCTTCGTCCGGAATTCGTTGTCACTATCTAGATGCGTTTAAGTATGTAGATTTACTCATTTTAGAGACATTTAATTTCGGACGGAGAGAGTACAAAAGAGAACCAATGGTCCTTACAAAAACAAAAGCAGTGTGGCATAGATATAGAGATCGTTTTGGACTTGTGCGGTAGATCATCAGAGACACAAAAAAGGAAAAACCAAGGGAATAAAATCAAGCTACAAATGTTTGCCTTTCTTTGAGGGAATCGAATAATACTTACACAATCACATCTCGGGCGTTGCTTTTTTGACCTTATGAACGTGTAAAGAGTGGAATTCGGCATATCAGATTCGTTTTCCTCGGAGGCAGATGTGCACGGTAGTATCTCACCGGACGGCCGCCGGCCGACAAATTAAGAAGGAACAATCGTCTCGAGAGTCGAGGCCCAAGCGGCATGGGCTGCACGACCCAAATCTCGATCAGAATAAAGATTCGAGACGATGAAGTTGAATTGATCTTAGGGAGGTCGTGACCGTTCGATCGATCCCAAGATGTGCGCACATGTACGATCGATGCGACCCGCTAGTTTGTTAGATCCGCTTACTTCATTGTGAGCAAATAATCGCTGCTGTGACGTCCATTTCGTCCCCGGCCAGAAACAAACAAAATCATACTACGGCCTCCGTCTCCCGTGTTACGGTCGTGGATGCATCATTCTATTTGGTTGTCATCAAAGGCAACTTGCATCTCAAAAAAAAAAAAAAAACACCTCTTTAGCAAACACAAAAATAGGAAATAAGAGGCCCTACCCGTGGTACTGGTCCGAAGCATAGGAAGAATTTCTATGGATAAATAATCCTCCAATTGTTTTTTATGAAAATCCCTCCAATCAATAGAGGCCCTTACTAGAGAGAAAACAAAGAAAAAAAAGCTGACCCAACAACAATGGCATGAACCTTGAAAGAAACCTTTGCGTTGATGGACACCGTCAATTTGGTGTACATTACTTTTCGTGAAAGAAACCTTTGTGATTGATTGACGTGTGTAAGATGAGATAAAGAATGCAGTCCAAATGTTTTTGCCCCCACATATTATATTAGAGTGTCAAATTTGTTACTCCCTTCGATCCGGAAAGAGTGACGTAAGCAAACAACTCACCGTATAACCAGGGGCGGAACCAGGAATAAAGCTCAGCGGGGGCCACACATGCTAATCATCCATTAGGGAGGGCCAATCACTGTGATTTTCTCTAAAAATTCTTTCTAACCGTGGCTTATGTATAAAAATTAGCTTGGTGTAGCATGCCTTGGGGGGGCCGTGGCCCCTGCTCGCCACCCCCTGGTTCCGCCGTTGCGTATAACTTGCGACATATATTTCGGATCAGAGTACTAAATGAAACCATATTTGGGGCCAGTGCTATAATTCACGTAATGTTTTCTCAGCCCAGCCTGACTCGGCTGAGGTTAAGTGCGAATGTGCAACTGTACAAAATCGGCCATCAGCTGAACCAGGATTTTGTGAGACCCATATAGTTAGCGTGCGAGCTTGGTCGTACGGCCATAATTAAGCTGGACCACACGGCGTCGACATGAGACAATTTAATTAGAAGATTACAATTTCATGCATGTCGGCCAAGGTTTCTTTCCGAGGGGTGCGCTGTTCACACAACCATCCTGAACGCCAGTGCTGTATGTATCCTTTCCCTGCAAGAAAAGCTGCATATATATATTTGCATAAGCTGAGCGCGCCTAAGGATGTGTTTGGTTGCTCGCGTTATTTTTTGGCCTCCCGTATCTGTGGCTCACTTGGGCCTGGGTCTGGATAAGAGATGTTAAGCTTTCTTAATCATATATCACTTGTATAGGTTAGCCAGTAAGTGAAGTGACAGAAGTATACAGTGTGATGACAAACGATAGATAGGGACCTCTACTGTGTGACGGCTGCGATATTGATCTATACAGCAACTAGTTACGTACTATCCTAGTATGACTTGTCCGGTGCTTATCTTTATGTAGTAGTACGTGATTGGACGACTCCTAGGATCATCGGCCGATGATGCTTTCACATCGATGCCATCACAAACAACAAATTCTCTCAAGGCTACTGATGATTATCCCTGATGTGCCCGAGGCATCTGTTTAGAATATAGTTTAATTAAGTAAGTGGAGCGTGGCCACATAAGTAATTTTTACCGTCAACTTATGCTCCTGATACGGGGTTGAGAATTCTCTTCCGTCTTGTTCTCATGGCGCCCAATAGATCTATACTATATGTACCATCGTGGTGCCGTATCCGAACACTCCATAACTGGTGCAAGCCCGTAGAGAATGGTGCTCACATCCCATGGAAGAGAAACCGATCCAATTCGTGTAGATCATCGTCATCATGGGGTTTCGCTGTATGATTACTCTCGTGTTATGAGCTACTTCATTTCTCTCAAGTCTTAAGAGGTGTTCTCGTCTAAAAAAAAAGGTATTAGAGCATCTCCAATCGGATTAGTCAAACCCTCCCAAACGTCCGGGCGGACAACCTGGACACCGCCCGGACGCAAAACACAGAACCGGCCACCCTAAATTCAGCCCAAACGTCCGGATTGTCCGGCAATTTTCAAACTCAGCTCATATGTGGGGTGAGTTTGGGGCCGCCCGGACACGTCCGCCACGTCGGATCTGACAGGATGGACTCACCCAAATTGCATCCAAATATCCCTTGATTTGTCGCCCGCTCCCGCCTCCGTTTCGTTTCTCCCGCCACCCGGCAAATCTTCCGTGCTCGGCTCCGTCCGTAGCCACCACCGCCACCATGAAGGAGAGGATGGACTTGGAGGCGACCGTCGATCTTGTGGAGAAGGACGCCTCGTACGAATGGGTTGAGCAGCGGCTGTCATCGGAGCTGAAGCCGGAGACTGTGGCCCGAAAGGAGAGGCGCAACCGGCAGCGCATCCGCGAGCTGGCAGAGAAGGAGAAGGAAGAGGCTGCGTGGAAGGCGGCTGCGGAGATGCAGGTGGACGCGGCCACGCCCGCGCCATTACTCGTGCCCACACCCGCTCTCGCCAAGAAGGTCGACGTCCTCTACCACGAACACGGAGGACAACCCGTCTCAGTGGCATATCTCGGAGGGCTTCACGCAGGAGGACACGGAAGCGGAGATGGTGTGAGACTCTCCCCCGCTCCAACGGGCGCGGTCATCGTCAGGCATCACCGGCAGTGTCCACGCCCACCACCTGTTCGACGATAATCCGGACACCACAAAGGTATAAAATTCTTGTCCAAATGCATTATTTATATCAATTTAGGATCATAGTTTAATTGTTAGCAATGCGTAGCAATGCGTGGGGGAGGTGCGCACTCCACCGGCGCTCCAGCTCGGGATAAAGGACGAGGAGGACACGACGCCTCGCCGTCACACGGGGGCGGCATCTCCATCCGCGAGTCGCGCGCACCTCCCCCACTGAAGAAGGTGAAGCAGGAGACGGAGTCCAAGTTGATGCCGCTCCGCCTCGCCATGATCCGGAAGCAGGAGAGCCTGCGCGACCCGGAGGAGTTCCCCGACCTTCACGCCGCCATGGAGGAGTCAAGGAACATCATCCCCGCGCTCTCCTTGGAAGACGCCTGCGCGTGGTCTCTGAGCGAGCATGTCGCGGCGACCGGGAGCCCCTTCGTCGACCTCACCGGCGACGACAACGGCGCAGGGCCCAGCAGGGTCAAGGAGGAGGACGACAACGGCGGCGCAGGGCCCAGCAGTGGGGTCAAGGCCAAGCCCGACGGCTGGGAGGACTACAACCCCCTCTACTGGTCACGCTAGATTAGGTATAGTTTTTTCGTTCAAACTTTGAATATTTCGTAAATATTTGAATGACGTTAAATTTCATGTTTGTATCTTGTTTTTAAAAATGCTATTAGCATCGTGAGTGGAGAGCGACGCCCACAATGGCCCGCGGCGTGTCCGGACGACGCCATAAGTGCCACGCCGGACACAATTAAACTCCGGGAGCGGAGATGCTCTAAACCGCCGGCAAGACATATTTTTATGGTTTGGACAGCCTCGAGAGAGGGAACGATCCTAGCACGGCACGTGAAGGCTGAACATTAGGTAGGCTCAGTGCACCTACATTGCACGTGGTTGTACTAGGACTTCTTTTTTTGGCAAAGTACTAGGCGGACTTGCTCGCTAGATCCGCCGCAACGTGGGCTGTCGATTAAACTTTGATCAGTAGAGGGTTGCACTTGTGGTGCCCGCGCACTCACACTAATGGGCTGACGTCAGGTTAACCCAAGCCCAGACCTCTTCACCATTTGTCAAATTTCAGGATTTTCAGAGGAATTGAATAGAATTTCCACCCATACGATTTTTTTCTAGAGTCCGTTTGAATCCTCCAAAATTGATATGGGTTGCTTTCTACACTATAATCTTATAGGATTTCTAACAAGAGGTGAGACCTCTTGCAAAAATTCCTATGTGTCCATGACCAGTGGCGGACCTTCATGGAGGCCAACCTAGGCCATGGCCCCCCAGCCCATGAAGAAATGGCTTAGTATCTGGGAAAAAGTATAGATTTCACGCTGAAATCTCACCTTGCGGATAACATTCACCCCAATCTCCAAAACTGGATAATTTCAACCTGAAATGTGACAAATCGGACAAATAACCCCCTGATAGTGGTTTTCGGCGAATTTAGGCGGTTTTGGACAAATTGGGCCGGTTTTGCTGGAGTTGACTCTGTGCGCTTACGTGGCGCCGTCCGCTGACGTGGCCACCGCTGAGCTGCCGGCGCAGGGCGGTCTTCACGTCCGTAGATGACGACGTAGACGATGTAGACGACGGTGACGCCGGCGATGGCCTGGAGGAGCACCGGCCTGAACTTCCCCTTGTCCACCATGGACGCTTCCAGCACCTGTGTGAGGCAAGCAGAACACGGCGACCCCGCACGCGAACGGCACGCCCCATAGCCCCCGTCGAACGGCCCTCCCTCTGCCTCGAGCCTCGAGGAGGATCTGGACCTTCTCCTTGACGACGGTGGCGATGGCCAGCACGGTGCAGGCGCCGCGAGGATGCAGAAGGGCGCTAGAGCGGAGAGGAAGCGGACGAAGGAGAGTGCGACTTGCGCCGGCTGCAGGAGGGCGAGCACGACGGTGGTCGGCGCGAAGAGGAGAGCACTAAGCTGATATTCTGGCCGATGAAGACGAGGTAGGCGATGGTGCCGCCGGTCTGGCAGAGGATGATGATGGCCTCCGTGAAGTACCTGCCGATGGGGCCGAAGCAGAGTTCGCCAGATCGCCGTAGGTGTAGCTGCTGCCGCCACCATGGCAACGATCTGTTTCTTGCCCCTCCTCCTCCTATGTTCCTTCTTGGTCCCGCAGCTTGTCTCTGCAATCCAGCTTCAGGACAAACACAAAGTAATTACAACTTTGTATGTAGGATTAAACTTAGATTAAGCTGAATAAGCTTCAGGACAAACACAAAGTAATTACAACTTTGTATGTACGATTAAACTTAGATTAAGCTGAATAATCACAGTATAATATCAGTGAAGCTGATCCAATCTGTACAGATCGAAGCAATGGAGACTGAACAGGGAAGGGGGCATGGAGCTAGTGTACTGTACTAACAAGGGGAGTAGAAGGTGCGTGATACGTCTCAAACGTATCTATAATTTCTGATGTTCCATGTTGATATTATACCAATTGTTACATGTTTTACATACACTTCATATCATTTTTATGCATTTTCTGGGACTAACCTATTAACAAGATGCACAGTGTCAGTTCCTGTTTTCTGCTGTTTTTGTATTTCAGAAAAGTTGTTCTGGAAATATTCTCGGAATTGGACGAAACTTGGACAGAACCTTCTATTTTCCCGACACGTACACGGACTCCAAAGGAGAGACGGAGGCGACCGAGGAGGCAGCCACGCCAGGGGCCGGCGCGGCCCCACCTCCTGCCGCGCCGGGGGTGGCGTGACCCCTCGGGTGCCTCCAGACGCCGCCCTTTCGCCTATATAATGCTTCGTCCAGAAAACCCTAAATACCCGAGCCTCCATCCACGAAAAGTTCCGTAGCCGCCGCCGTCGTCAACCCTAGTTCGGGAGGGTACTGAAGCTCTTCCCGGCACCCTGCCGGAGAGGGGAATCATCACCGGAGGGCTCTACATCACCATGCTTGCCTCCGAGTGATGCGTGAGTTGTTCATCCTTGGACTACGGGTCCATAGCAGTAGCTAGATGGTTGTCTCTCCTGCTTGTGCTATCATGTTTAGATCTTGTGAGCTGCCTATCATGATCAAGATCATCTTATTGTAATGCTATATTTGTGTTTGCTGGGATCCGATGAATATTGATACTATGATCAAGTTGATTATCAATCTATCTTATATGTTATTTATGATCTTGCATGCTTTCCGTTACTAGTAGATGTTTGGCCAAGTAGATGCTTGTAACTCCAAGAGGGACTATTTATGCTAGATAGTGGGTTCATGCCTCCGGTAATCTGGGCGAGTGACAGCAACGTCTAAGGTTGTAGATGTGCTGTTGCCACTAGGGGTAAAACAGCAATGATTTGTCTAAGGATAATTGTATTGTTTACATTATGCACATTACTTAATGCAATAATCTGTTGCTTGCAACTTAATACCAATGGGGAACACGGATGTCAACCTGAAGTGGATTATTAGTCATAGATGCTGTTGGATAACGGTCTATGTATCTTGTTGTAATGTCCAATTGAATATCATAGTAGTCATCTTGTCATATATATGCATTGTCATGCGCTCTCTATTCATCAATTGCCCAGCTGTAATTTGTTTACCCAGCATGTTAGTTATCTTTTATGGAGAGACACCACTAGTGAACTCTGGACCCCGGTCCATTCCTTTACACTGATAATACAACCAACTGCAATCATTGTTCCTTTTCATTCTCTGCAATTAAACACTATTTTCCACACCATACGGTTAATCCTTTGTTTACAGCAAGCCAGTGAGATTGACAACCTTACTGTTTCGTTGGGGCAAAGTAGTTTGATTGTGTTGTGTGCAGGTTCCACGTTGGTGATAGAGTAAACGGCGCCACCAACAACCTTCAGAGGTGCCTTTTACTCCTACTGGATCTGACAACCTTGGTATCTTACGAGGGAAAACTTGTTGCTGCACTGCTTCATACCTTCCTCTTGGGGTCTCCCAACGAACATGTGCTTTCACGTCATCAGTGCGGCGCCGCCCCCACGACGCCGAGGGCGCGGCGAGCCACCCAACAGTGTGGAAGGCGTATGGCAGGCCAAGGACCCGGTGCCGACGATGGACACGACGATGTTCCCCAGCGTCTGCGCCGGCGAGGTCGTGCTACAGCTCCCGCACCCGCGCGGCGAGCTCGTCGGACTGCAACAGCAGGCGCATGCGGCTGCACACAGGCGCACTTGCCGTGGGAGGACGGCGAGTTCAGCAGGAAGAATTCCTCACCCGCTCTCTAGGTACATGATTAATCTGGGATCTTCTCATTCCAATTCTTCTTATGGTAATTTCCTACCTATTATAGATCATCCACGACCGGGTGGCCGGCGAGCGTGGAGCGGACCGCGAGCAGCATCGGGTGACGGTAGTTCTGGGCGCTGTCTACAAGAGCAGCTGGGCGGTGGCAGGCTCGGGCAACCGCTCGATCGGGCCTACGAGCTCGCTGGACGAGCTCTGGGAATCCTTCGGTGAAGCTATGGATTCGAGAGCTCCTGGGAAGGAGGCCAGGTGGGAGGTGTGGCAGGCGGCAGCGGTCGGATACACGGGGCGATGGCGGCGCACGGAGGAGAGACAGAGGACGAGCTGGTCATCTGGAAAAGGATCGCCACGTCAGCGGACGGCGCCACATAAGCGCATAGAGTCAACTTCAGCAAAACCGCCCAAATTCACCGAAAACCACTGAGAGGGGGTTATTTGTCCGGTTTATCACATTTCAGAGTTGAAATTATCCGGTTTTAAAGATTGGGGTGAATGTTATCCGCAGGGTCAGATTTCAGGGTGAAATCTATACTTTTTCCTAGTATCTGTAGATATTTGGTGAAAGTGCATGGTGCCCCCATATGTGGTTTTGATAATTAATGACAATCTTATGGACTAATGTTTGCATTGAGATATTTTTATAGATCTTGTCCATGGGAAAAGATTGAGTTCATGTGTTGAACTCAGAAGTCTACATGTTGATCAATGCTCTCTTCTAGGGTTTATATGAAGAATGGTCATGTGTAGAGTTGAGCATATTGCAAGTGTGGCTTGGAAAAAGAGATTGAGTGAACATTCATGTTTATCTCCACGCCATCATATATATTAAGAGAAGAAGATGAAGTGCAAGTTCAAGAGAAGCATATCGAAGAAATCCTATGCTTGAAGCTTGTCACCCATTTGGAGATTATGGTCAAGTGAAGATGTGCCTAAGAGAGGCTCTCCCATATTGGTGTATGGGGGAGCGATATGTGAGTCTTCACCAAGCTAAAGCGCAATCAAGAAAGGTGATCCACTTGAAGAGATCAGATCGTCATCATCTAGCTCAAGTGGAATGCGCAAGGCAAAGGTATAATCTTGATAGGGTTTCTATTTTACCGGTCTCGTGGTGTTGTAGGATACTGGGTTATAGGATAGACGGCGTACTATCAAGAGGGTCTCTCAAGTGAGTAACTTGATCGCATCTTTGTGGAGAGCTCAAACCTTTACATACTTGGCATTTCATCTTTCATGGTTCTTATTTGGTTTTTATCCATGTGAGAATTTAGAGCTTGTGTTCATCTCCATACCAAGCTCTAGTTCATCAAAAACGGATTTCATACGAATATCTTGTTGCGTTTTTTATGTTGGAGGTTTCACCGGTTTGCCTTTTCTAAGAGAGGTCAAACTCTCTCTTTTTGGCTTCCACCTCACATGATGTACTATGATGTTTCTCTGCATAATCTTGAAGAGATCTTCGTTGCGATTCCAACGAGCCCAAGATCATCGAAATCGGAGTCCGGATGAAAAAAATATTGTCGTTTTCGTTTTGTTATTTCTGTAGTTTTCTGGGGCGGAAATTCCGGTCCCTAGCCGGAAATTTCCGGTACTATTTTCGGCCCAAGTCCAGCCAGAGTCCAGAACCAAAATCTTAAGTGACTTAGTCGTTTTTCGGGGGTCCGGAAATTTCCGGTCACTGTTTTTCCTGCAACGGCTCTTTTTCATGGGGATCTATAAAAGGCCCCCTTCTTCCCTAATGTTTTCCAGCTCGTTTTTCTCTCTCTTCCCCACCATTGTTGACCTTGTAAAGTTTGCCCCTCTCTCAATTCTTCCCATGATTCTTGCATATCTTTGAGCGATTTGAGAGAGGAGATCTAGATCTATAATTCCACCAATCCATCTCTCCTCTAAGTGAGGGGAACCTTGTGGATCTAGATCTTGGAGTTCTTGGGTGGTTCTCTTCTTTGTTCTTCCTCTCTTGTTCCCCATTAGTATTTGTTGCTGTGTTGGAATTTGAGAGTGAAGGACTTGAGCACTTCTTGTGTTCTTGCCATTGCATTTGTGCATCGGTTTGTGCTCTCCACGAGGATTCGTGGAAGTGAAAATTTATGAGATTGTTACTTTTGGGTCTTTGGACACTAAACGTCTTTTGTGGTGTGTGAGACCTTTTGTGGTCACCTGGGAGCTCCCAATCCTTTTGTGGATATGCCTCAAGATTGTTGTAAAGGCTGCGGATTCCGTCTTGAAGGATTCCGATAGTGAAGGTGAACCGAGCTTTTGGCCAAGGTTCATCGGAGAATAGGATGAGGCCATTTGTGGCGTTTGAGTTTGAAACTCACACCCCTCTAACGAGACGTACTCCCCTAAAAAGGAAAGGAGGAACTCGGGAAAATACATCCTCGTCTCCACGTGCCTCGGTTATTTCTATATCCGAGCTTTTTACTTATGCACTTTACTTCTGATAGCCTTCGTGCTTGAAGTATTCAATATTGCTATCACCTTGTTGTTTGTCTTGCTTAGCATAAGTTGTTGGTGCACATAGGTGAGCCTAGTTTATTTAGGTTGTTGGCTTGTTAATTTAAACACCTAGTTTTATTCCACAATTATCAATCCTAAGCCGGAAAAGTTTTAAATCACCTATTCACCGCGACATCCTTTTGCTTTCAATTGGCCCATTTGTCAACTAAAAATCAGCCTAAAGCCTATTATCCCCCCCCCCCAGGATTTTGGCCCAAGGTCCGCCACTGTCCATGACCTATTCAAATTTCTACGTTTTTGTTTTTCATGCGGTGCAATCAAACAACACCTGCTACAAATTCATGCATTTTTGTTTTATGTAGAATTTCAAGTGTCATGACATTCTATTCCTGCAATATTCATATTCATGTATTTTTCCTATCCCGTGAATCAAGAGGCCCACAAAGTGGGATATATGTAGAATCTGTCACATTATTCTTTTGTATTGAAAACTGTCACCAAACCAATTAGGGTTCAGCGTCACCATAAATGGATCCCCGATAGCAAGAGCAGCAAATAACAATGCCTTAGATCAATTGTTATTTAAATAATGTGAAAGCTTACTCGGTAAGCTACTACAAATGGTGAAAAACTCGGTTAACATTGATCATCATTTGTCTGGACTGACCGGAATACAATATCACTGACCAGTATCAACTTGACTAATTTACAACTATGGGGACCAAATGTACCAAAAAACAGGGGGTAGGGCAACCCCCAAGTACATCCAACTACTACAAATAACATGTTTATGATTCACAAAAATTTGAGATCAACAACTGTGATGCCAAAAATGTTTGTAGTCCAACAAGTGCTCAGGTGACACTCTGCGACAAAAAGAACCAACAGGGCAACAAATTCAAGATAGGCTTTGAGAAAAGAATCGTAGCATCCCGATGCTGCAAGGGAACAAACCGTGGCCAAGCCTCACTCTAACTGGTATAAAAGGTTTGACCTTTAACCAGATGCAAGATAACAGCTAAAAGGTACAAGCTGGAACTGAGATAATCACCGGAAATTGAAGAGATCTCAGCTCCCTATCAATAACTTAAACTTCAATTGAATGCATCGAGAAGTTAATCCCTGCGATCAAAACACCTTCTCATTTGGATATTCTGTTGTGCACTTTGGTTAATTGGGCACTGGCTCCAGTTTAAAATAAATGTTCTATTCCAGCTGTAACCAGGCTGCGACTTGTTGGCACAGTTACCTCACGCTAAGGTTGCTCAAGTCATCCACAATATGCAGAGTCCCATTCAAGGTGCCTGCATCTCCCTCCTTGATTTCTGCTTCCGAGTTTAGCAAATTTCCATTTTCTGTTGAACTCTCTAAACTACTGTCAGCAATATATGACGTAGTGCTCCTGGAACCTTCAAAGTATGTTGAGCATGGGAAATACTCGGCACAGCGCACCTTCCACCCTGCAAGGATAGTGAGGTTAATCCTGACAATATATAATTAACAGGCCGAATCTATTGACCTGGTATAAAGGTACCTAGCTAGGCCAGCATCCATCGGAGTTCAATATTGTGCCATAAGTTATCAGTTTTTTAATGATCTATTCAGTTCAACAACCACAATACAGCTTTCATCATGATATAGATAATCCATTTGAGTAAAACGATGGTGTACCCAGAGCATGAGGCATGCCATCAGAACTCAGAAGCAGTACATAACATTATTGATAGCAGAGTACTGCACCCAGTGACACATGCAATGCAAAACATCACAAAAGCAGCAGAAAGGAAACTTACTATTTGTAACATCCTGTTCAGAAAAAACAGTATCCAGCAATTTATGAACATTGATACAATCTTGAATGCCCCATTCCTTAATGGGACCAAACACGCCGTTTCTGCATAAATATGAGATGATATAAATACAATGCAGGTAGCAGGTGAATAAAACCAGAGGCACGTTATTCTTTTGTATCTTTACCCTGATGCTGTATTATTTGTTGAGTCTTCAATTAATTTAATCGCATGCAGCTTCTTGTCTGGCTCCAAGAGGTACATCATTTCAGCTGCTGCTGCTCTGTGTGTCAAAGAAGCTAGCAAAGAGAGATTTGAATAAGCAAGATTCCTGAGTGAAAATAGGTCCATAAACTAAAATATATAAATAATTACCATTGTGCTTTTCAAGAAAGTTACTATTAACTTCAACAAGAGATTTCCCATGTAATTGCCTGCAAGGACACGCCAGTCAAATAAACTGAAGCAAATGCGCACTGATAAAACCAATCAGCAGCTTAGAACCTTAGATCTGGTCGTTCAGCTTCCAGAACGTTCCAAATTAATTTCTCAGAATCGGTTCCTGGGCAGGAAGACTGTTTATCTTGTGGAAGAATCTTATCTGCAAAAGTAAAGATCAAGCAGTAAACAAATAATTAAATAACAAGGTTGAACATAAAGAACGGCTTAGCTCAATGATAAAATACAATGAAATTGGAAAATATGAACACATTCCAAATTATCGCATCTGCTAAATTTTACACAAGTGTGATATTTAATTATATACTCCAAACATAGTAAGAATAATGCTAAGAAAGTATTGCAGAATTTCAAAAAAGAGTAACCTAAACAGATTAAAAGCCAAAAACAATCAACTTTCATGATAGTGGCAATAAACCCTAGTCACCATTTCCTAGAAGGATTCCATTCCTGATTTATGAACTTGCTTGAGCAAAATGATTGGTGATTTTCATTAAGGTACGCGCTCCATAAAGAATTTAAGCCTTAAAACAATAATGAATCCTGTAGCACAATAGCGATTCCTTACAGGGCATTACTCTACAGGTTTCGGCTCACCAACTAATTCCTAGGAAACCAGGGGAAAACTCGAGTATAAATGATTGTAAATTTCCAAGTGCACCTAATGTGTATGGCCTGATTCCTTATAGCAAGGCAAATAAAAGAGTAAACCTCGCAAAAGTAAACAAACTGTGCTGACAAAGAAGTATAAAATCAGAGCTAGCATGCTTTCTACCAAATATGTCAAAATCATGGCGCCAACCTCAAGCCAACAGAACTTAAGATTAATATGCACGCCAAACCCTGACATCTGGAGTCTAAAATATTGATGATGCAGTTCTATAGGAGTGTATAATTAATAAATAGACATTGAAACATTATTCTATGATGTTACATAGAACTGTGTTAGAACAAAGTGCAATGAGTAGTTATAAATACTCACCAAACATCGGTGACAGTCTGGATTATTTTCGTCCAATTTAGTGAGCTGTTTAACCGCCTGTAACAATAGATAGATAAAGAGTACTAAGAAAACTAAACAGATTAAGACAATATATCTAGTTCTAATTTATAATTAATTACAACATAAGTTCATAATTCTGTTTACATGTTAAAAATACCACTATTTTGAGGTTATTTATATAGCTCAGATAAAAGAGATAGTAGTAGACTTGCCATCAAGTTCTGCAAGATTACGAAAGGAACTGACATGTTGATGTACAACCTACTGTTTAAAGGTTATTAGGAAACGTCTCAATGTACGAATCAACAGTATTTTGAAATAAAGCACTACAAGAACTCAATTTTTTAGTAGAGTTCACTCAGTTCTCATTTTACGCAACCCCAACTACACTAACAAGACAATAATGACTGGTTATACAATGGCCAAACAAGTACCCCTGCGATGATATAATGGCATATGAACTGCACTTAGAACTGTTAAGAATATTTGTTTACAGTGACATTACCAGGATGACCAATCAATTCATTCGGCAATGTTCTATGATCTTATGTATTAGGAAAACGAAAATATACTACATAACCTATTAATTGTGGATATCCATATCACCATATGTTTAACTGTTGGTCAAATTACAATACATAAGTTGTCAGAATATTCTGAAAAATCCGTCATCATAAAGAAATAAGATACAAAAAATATTAGTACCAGTCTATCAACAATATAAGCAAAGCAATAGAGGTTCTCTTAATTATAATCACACAAACTAAACTCTTGAGGGCGTCAAGTTTATTTCCAGTAAAAGAGAAGGAAAGAACAGGAGAGTCGAATATACCAAAATGGTGAGGTGGATAATAACAGACATACCTGAAAAGCGAGTAAAACCTTTTGCTTTCTCATGTTAAGTTCAAACGAAAGTATATGGGTTTCTAATGAATCTGAGGAGTGGCTCTGCAAAAGCTTCAAATATTTTGTGGCTTCTGTGAGTGGATCTTCAACCTGCAAACAGAAATGCATAACCAACACGAGAATATTTGGCTGAACAGATCACACTATAAAAAACCTTGAATAAAAGAAATCAAGGTTTTTGAGTCGACAAGTCGTTTAGGGGTAGCGACTCTTGACTAGTCGTGACTAGTCAAGACTCATGGTCGACTAGTCGACATGAGTAGTTTAGCAATAGGTACTACAAAATTACCATATTATATGTATAATTGTAGATAACTATATACTTATTAATAGTCTATAATACAAACCTGGGCATCTCCATATTATATGGTAGCAAATAAAGAAGTTCAACCATGAAATTAAGACACAACAGGTCAGGTCCAACGTTAAGTTACATGCAATCATATCCAAATGCAAGTAAATAAGTTCAACATTGGAAAAAATTGGGGCGATCTAGGTTTCACGGGGGGCTGGGCAAGCAATATTGGAAAAAATATGACGGGCAGGGCCAACTTTAAGTCGTTCTTCGGCTCAAAAACCTGGACTAGTCGAGACTAGTCTATTGAGTCGTTTGACTCAACCAATTAGTCGAGTCGAGATGCTGAGTCGGACTTCATTTTGCGACTCATCGACTAGTCGTCGACTAGTCGCGACTAGTCGCTCGACTCAAAAACCATGAAAGAAATGAAAATCATTTGTTGGCCCAGAAGATCAAATCTGGTGTTTTTAAAGAGCACAATACCAGGAGTGTACAACTGATGGCTTAGAAAACAAATACCTGGACCAATTTTTCACCATGTGGGTCCAGATCAACCGGTTTTAATTGTTGTTTCTTCCCGGATTTCGAACTGTTGGATGAAGTTGTTTCATCCTCTTGTTTCTCTTCAGCCTCCTGGAGAGATTTAAGAGCAAAATAAGACAGGCTTAGTAAAAGATCTGAAACAAAGAGTGGAGGTTACCCTTTTAGCACGAGCTTCTGCCTTCTTCTGCTTTTGCCTCAACTTCTTCCTCTGAGCAGCTGGAAGCTTTGACGTCTCATCACTCTCCTCAGCAGATGATTTTGATGGAGAATCATATAATTTCATGTAACACCTACAGTTTGTGACAGTAGCTTTACCAAATTTTCTGAACGGAAGTACAAAATAATCAACAGAAAAGAACAAAAGTAACCAATACCTGATAGCTCCTGCAGCAGCCTTGTGAAAGTATTCATGAGCATGCAAGCGATCTTGAAACTTCAGCATAGAGACATACGCTCTAAGTGTCATTTTGCGTAAGCAATATGAATGGAAGTCAAATTGATCTTCAGTCATATCAGTGTAGTGCTTCTCGACAGCCAGGAAATTTTTCAGAGCCCTGCCCAGATCACCTTGCCGAAAATAACTCTCACCAGAAGCAAGCTCATACCTTAAAAGAGATCAGCGAGTTAGAGTGAAGATAAACTAGAAAAATGGTGATGTAGACGCGGGCGGGGGGAGGGGGCGCACGTACCACATGCACTGCATGTCATGTAGATTATTGTGCTGGTCTCCATCTTTTGTAAACAAAACAGCAGTCTTCTCAGCTAGCCCGACCTTCACAAGCCACAAAATAAGCAGTTAAATCTGTACTGTTCATAACCATGGGAGGTTCACCAGCAAACACAATGTAATACCAACACGCTTAGTTTATATAGAGAACAAACGTCAGCGGAACTGCAGAAATAGTTGTGTTTTTAACTGAATCATACCTGATCAGCTTGAAGCATCTGCATTACACACTCACTGTTTAAATAACGATCAGCAAGGTCCATGGACCTAGCTTCATCTGCTAATGCTGCAGCTGCAGAGAAATTGCCAGCATGTTGCAATATATTTCCCTGAAATAAAAGAATGTGCAATAGCAGGGTTATTAACAAAGAAATATGTCATCTAAGTTAGTAAAACATGGTCATTTCAACACAATGTACAGTGAAACGAGTAAATTTAGTTACTGTTATTTAGAGGAGGAATAAGATGGAATAAGAGCAACAAATAAGAGAAAGATTGATAATTGGAGCGAGAAAAATACAGATCGGAAAGGCAAGACAAAAGATGGTTAGCAAAGGTAAATAACTCTATTTAATAGGAAGTGCAGCAGAACTCTGCTGGTTATTTACCCAAAGAGATCCTGAAATAGCAGTGCAGCAATGATGCAAAAACTATGATATAATCTACTCTATCAGCAGCATGTACTAGCATTTTGGTACAAGCAGCACTACACTGAAAGAAACCATTAACTAAGAGTAAAGTTAACTTCCAGATAATTGTAAAATTTATAGGCAACCATGTATTAGAGAGATGTAGTAGCATTTGGTACAGGTAGCCACACTGAAAGACGCCATTAATTAAGAGTAAAGATAACTTCCAGATGATTATGAGATTCAGAGAGAATTATATATTGGAGAGATGGTGATAAAGGATAAAGATTAATTCCATACTACTTAAAATACGTGCTCGCACGGGAAGGGGGTACCTTTATGGAGTACAAATCAATTACAGTTGGCGTGTGTAAAATGGCCTCGTCGATTTTATCTAGAGCGATATCATACTGGCTCCTTCTGTCATAGTGCTGCATCAAGACAAGTGACAAACACAATGATGCAATTTCAAAAGGTTTGTTAAAGGTATCTCGGTGGTTCATCAGAAGATATGTAAGTGTTTACACCAAATACTAACCTGGGAAACCAACAACAGAGTCCACATGAGTGTGGATGGGGGTTCCATCTGTGGGCTGCAAGAAGAAACAGTTAAAAGAAGTAAGTTGCTAGATTAGCAGATTAATTCAAATCACAGTCACAAACAGCTCATACAGCAACGATTAGGGATAACACACGACTGCATCTCAAGGAGTGTGATAAGTAGCAATCTTTTAAGGAGGAGCACGTTTGGAAAGAACGACGCAATGGTAAAGCACTTTCAAGTTATGCAGTATTAAATCAGAGAGCTGTTTAGGATTTCCGACAGCATCAACGTTTTGCACAATGTACGATATGTCATAATACAACTTTTGAGTCTCATTATTCTGTCAGTTAAAGTAAGTGTGTATCACTGTTCCATGTGTAGTAAAGATTGACAAGATGCACTGCATTCATGAAGCAATGCCTGTAATCAAATCTCTCTTATTATCTCCTCCAGGCAGATTCTACCTCATTATTTTTGTGCATCTTAAGGACGCCAAATGAAGGAAGAGCAGAAGATAGGAAAGCTGATATTGCCGTACAAGCACATAAATATCTTGATGTGCTACCAAATAAGAGTTCAATTAGTTGCCTTGACGAGAAAAGGTCTCGGTTGGGTGAAAAGAAATTACAAACTGACAGGAAGCTTTGGTCAATAAAGGTGTCAACAAATAAATATACCGTTTCAGATTGATTGGGATACAAGAATACATGATAAATCTGAGAATAATGGCCAGGCCGAAAGGATTACCTTCCAGGAAAGCATCCAGAAGTCCTAATTGAATCTTCTAGCTTAAGAAACAATTGCTCCAATATGTTTGCCTGTTAATGAGATTCAGAGTAGTCCCATAAATGTCCCTCTGACTTGTAACACAAACAGTAAAATAAGAAAAAGTTAATGATGTTGACTAGTACAACTTGTGTTACCTTGCCAGGGTGCTCATAAAGCGGGCTTAAATCAGAAAAAAGTGACGGTACTCCCTACAAGATATATGGCACATTACGATCAATTATAACAATGAGTAACAACATGCTGCCCAGTAAGCCCAAAATATTGTAAGGTGAAATGTCACACACCCCTTTCAGGTACTAACAAACTATCACTTCAAAATTAGTATAATTACCTTGGTTAATAGAGGTCTGACATAATTATCTGCTGCCTCCTGGAATTTCTCACCTTCCAGGAAATCAAGAGGTATGCGCTGTTGCAAAGACGGCATGAGAAATATTTAGATTCACAGCTTATCGAGTATATGACCTGCCTACAGTCAGTATGGATAATAAAATAAATTTTGACTTTGCGTATAGAACAAGATAATTTTCAGCAAAATAAAAAGGAAATCAAATATGCCTACATCTTGGGTATTTTTTCTGTGTCCCCAAAGGTCTCAACCATGGATACAACCAAAAAAATCAACGCAAATGAAATACAACTATGATGGTTTACCTTAACAGCTGATGACCAACTATATTCTTCCTTAAGTGATTTATATAATGCACTTAGCCTTTCAACATCATCAGCCGAGTACTGACCATTCTCAGAATAAAGCCCAAGGCACTTCTGCAAGGCTATTAAGTACCTGAGTAGAACAGGGTGATAATTAATTTCAGAGTATCGGAAGTAGGTTTACCATACCAGCTAGGATTGTCCACGAGATTTAAGTAGGTACAGTATTTCTCCTAGCATACAAATGAGTTCAAGAATCAAGTTAACATCGTATTTTTTTTAGCTCAAGTTTCAACAGCTCCCTTTTTAATCCCAAACGGGTGGCTTTTTATTACTGCCGGAAGTAGGTTTACCATACCAGCTCGGACTGTCTACAAGATGTAAGGATGTGCAGTGTTTCTCCTAGCATACAAATGACTTCCACAATCAAGTTGTCATCATATTTTTTAGGTCAAGTTTTGCAGCAGTTCCATTTTTTTCCCAAACATGTGGCTGTTTATTACAGCATGCTGTTAGAGGGAGATTGAAACACCAGATGGTGCATTACCACGCCACCACTCAAGCCTAAAAGGGCATGAGCCAAGCATGCAAAGTTTTGCCACACATAATTGTGCATGTGGAGGCAGATAATCGTAACCAACTTAGAATACAAGTGGCGTAGATGGTTGAATTGCTCGACTGGCTAAAGTTTCATACTTTCCAATGATTAAGTGTGGCTCGACTAGTCTACTTGTCGGTACCCCAGCGACAAACCAAAAACCTCGACTAGTTGTGACTAGTCACGACTAGTCGCACGACTTGTCTACTCGTCGGTACCCCAGCGACAAGTTGCAACTCATCGACTCATAATCCTTGATAATTTCATCTAGTTACAATAATGCTAGCCAGGTCACATATATGAAAAGATTGTATTCACCAGAGCTTCTAAAGCTTGTATTTATTGATAAAATGCCTAAGTAGGTTGAAGAATAATAGTGCCTAAACATAGTTATCCTAAGCTTGATTACAGTACATAAAGTACGTATATATGTAAGTTGATGAAAAGCAAACATAATATGCAAAGAAAGTAGTAGCAAAAGTACATAGACAAAAATTACCAACGAAGGCAAGGGTAAGAATGAGTACAAGCATCTTACTTGTAGTTATCAGGATTCATAAAAAGGAGGGACCTGTATATTTTCTCAGCCTCCTCAAAACGGCCAAGTTTCAATAAAATGCAGGCCATTTGTTCTCTGAATGATAGCTTGTCAACCTGGTAGACGAAATTCAAGAAGAACACATATTATACAATAGTTCTATTTTTTTCCTTCACACGTGGAAATATAAGACTTACAATTTTACTCTCCATCTTGTGCATCTCCTCAAGGGCTCTGTCCAGCATCCCACATTCCTCAAGCAACGATATCTGCGAAACCATAATAGCACAATAATGAATAGCAAGAAACAATGTGAGTCAATTCTAGAATTTAATCATGAAATATCTTTGAAACTAAAAGTGGAGCAGAGCAAGGTTGAAGACAGATAATTATACCGCACACTAAAACCACTTCCACTAGCCATGATAAGTGACATTTGAGAAATTAACACGGAGCCCACAGCACAACTGTGACCAGCAATTTCATTCTATTTATTCATGAAGGATGGTATTGGTATATGATATGAAGGATGGTTTTTAGACTACAGAAATCAGCTTCATATGTTCAATCTAAAATGTTCATAAAGATATTGGCAACTGAAGTTTGACCATCCACAGCAGCATGTATTGGTGTGATTAAGAAAAGGTACCAAATATCACTAGAACGATTTAGAAACCACAAACTTTATCGAGAATGAAAGAAGTGGAGCTAAAGTGATAGAACTAATATACTACACACAGAACAGGGCAACTGAAGTTTGACCATCCACAGCAGCATGTATTGGTGTGAGTAAGAAAAGGTACCAAATATCACTAGAACGATTTAGAAACCACAAACTTTATCGAGAATGAAAGAAGTGGAGCTAAAGTAATAGAACTAATATACTACACACAGAACAGAAAGTTGCACCAAAACAATAATAAGTATAAATAAATCGACGTAAAAACATAATTCAAATGGCATAAAATTAAGAACATAGCAACAACAGCAGCAACGTTCAAAGAGGAGATGGACAGCAAGCTAGCATCAGGATTACAGAATGCTTATAAACAATTCCCAAAGATTTTGCTAACAGCACTATGTCAGCTATTACTTGTAGAGATATAACATTTTCCAAACCATGGCATAAAAACATATTTGATCCCTAGAGATATCTTATCTGTTGTGAATTACGGTTGGAGTTCACTGGCTTCATGAAAGTGCAAGCTAGAAGCAAACCGATACTGACGACACATTTACTCGTCCTGCAATTCCAACCAGAAAAATGAGAAGTGTAGGCACCTTATACAAAAGCATTTCACCGTGTTCATATCGCTCATTTTCTGGAGGATAGTCATCTTCCAGTGTCCCCTCGTAGGCCTCCAGTACTTCTATTGCCTTGGAAGAACTACAAGTGGGCAACAGAAACTTAGTGGTGAAATTTTGATATCATAGATGTTGCATCTTGCCATACATGCAACAGCAAGCAGCTTCTGAATAATGAGACGAGAAAACCCTCACAACTGACATAGCAAGGAGATAAGACAAGATACAAATACTAGCCTGCCAATAACTACTAAGTGCCATTTTGTTCATTAGTTATGCCATGTTGTTGAGAAAATAATCCAATAACTGATGTGATATAGGCAGCCATGAGCTTTGGTCAGTCCATACTTATTTACTGCTGAAATGTGGCATATCGCAGAAGGTCTTACTAGGAATTCGACAGAGATTCTAAATAGCAGCGTTGGTACTTGAATTTTATCATCCCATGTTTAGCATATGGCATGAGCAGGAGTTCAAGACCTTATTATCTTTGCTCAAATGCTCATATAAGTTCTTTTTATTGATTTAAAGTGACCACTACCAAGAAAGTGGCGTACAAGAAAGTGGCGTACTTGGAACTCAAATGATGGGCTACAGCAAAGCCAATCCAGTTCATGCGGTGATTTGGCTTTAATGTCAAAAGCTGTTGCCTAGTCTCAACAAAGCCAGACAAGTCCCTCATTTGTGCCTGTGAAAAGGATAAATTCGTTCATTAGAAAGCATAAAACTTTTATAACACTCGGATCACTTACACAAATGACTTTAAATAACAGACAACTATAAAACATTTTAAAAGCATGGTATTGATAAGATTAAACAGGATTCTTTGGAGTGATATGTAATGTGGCCAACACTAGTAACAAAAATATCTCCGGCATAGGAAGTTAGTTATACTATTTTCCTCCGTTGTTCACTCGTCCAGTACTAAGACCTCGACAAAATCAAATTCTTGAATCCAAACATCTATTACGCAAATATTAGGCAGCCAAATCTATGATGAACAATAGACGAAACATTACATGAGAAATAAGTAGAGATGAATGCAGCCATATATTAGGCAGCAAAGTTCACTGAGGCAAATTAAGCAAAAATGGTTTGCGAAGAAAATAGGGGAAAATACAATAGTTTATTGTACCAACCTGGAGAAGTGACAAGTCACGTAAAATTTCAATGTTATCTGGATCGATCCTCAAAGCATTTCTGTAACATTTTATAGCTTCTCTGTATTCTCTGTCTGATCTGTAAAGCAAACCATAGACATGCCAGCACACATGACTCTTCAGATCATGCTGCAAAAGTTTGGCGCAAAATTGATACATTAGTTGTACTGTTATAATCATCAGAAAACAAAATTAGGGCCAAATATCTTGTAGAAATTAAGAACCTTCAAGCCACGGCGAACAAGATCGTATGCTTCAGATTTCCGGTCCATGCAATTTAGTGTCAATCCTTTCATCGATAGAGTTTCTACAAGGAAACGGACAAAGTAGTTACGTGGTCAGAGGAGGCTGCAGGGAGAAAGAGTACTTAAACAGAATCAAATGCTATAATTCTGACCTCCATGATCAGGAAACTTCTTCAATATGGAATCCGCGGCCTTCAACCCTTTCTTATACTGCTTAGTTTCATATGATTTCTGCATACGCAAAACATAAAAACATCAGAAAACTTAGGAGGTGGAATGTTCGGAGGGGGAAAGCCATCATGATCATGCCGCAGTCAAATACGTGCATTCATGCTATTAAGCAGACAGTCATGCAGTACTCAAAAGTAGAACACCTTTGCATGCCTATCGCGCAAATTATGTAACTTGACAGTTCTAGTAGAGCACTATCCCTGCTCAAATCATCAAAATGTTAAACAAGAAAACCTGGCTCCTATAAAATAATCAAAACTGCATAGTCCCATATAGTAAAACTCCAACCGACAACCACTCCCGACCTCTGAACTACCATACAATGCTAATGGACAATGTTAAGATGCAAGTCCCACTCATAAAAAGGAGTGATGCCAGATTAAATATAACATGGCACACAATTCATTACAATCTTTAGCTTTTAGCACCAGCAGCTTCAACAAAGTCAGCTGGTGATGAAGGAAAGCTCGACCCCAGCCGTGACGCAAGCAACTACTAGCCACTCACTCTACTGGCCAAACCCCAAGCTACAGCTCTCTGGTACCAACTACTGATCCAACCCTCGCAAATCAAAGCTTCACCTCTCCCGGATACTACCAGCCTGGCGACCCGAGCAATCACCTAGACAACGAAACCCCAGCATACGTCCGCTCCCCTGGAGTATCACCAGTCCCCGGGTGCATCCGAATCGAGCGGGACGCGGCCACGGAGAAGCCGATTCGGAGGCCCGACAGATCGATTCGAGTAGCGAGGGGGGAGGGGAGGCGAGGGCGGGGTGCTTACGACGATGACTTTGAAGAGGTTGGCCTCCTTGGGCGGAAGCGAGGACCCCATGGCTGCGGCGGCGCGGCGCGGCGAGGCGACGCGAACCCTAGGTGGCGGGGGGGCGGGGTCTGAGGAGAAGGGTTTTGGGGCGGCGGGTGGACTGTCTGTCTAATGTTGTGGTGTGGTGCTGTCCGTGTAAGGTAGGCGTGCGCGCGTGGCCGCTTCGGCTCGGCCGCCCGTGAGGAACCCTACCCGTCTCTTGTGTCGCTGGAAGCAGCGATGACCAAAGAACGTCGCGTAAAATTGAGCGCGCGCAAAAAAAAACGCACGCGCTAAAAAACGGTATACTGCGATGCAAATTCTGGGCGCCGGCTTGTCCGCGCTGCAAAATCTGGACAACACGCGAGTATCAACTGCCGCCCGGAAGTTTCCCGGCGCGCCTGCGGCTCCTGGCTGTCGGAATCGCGCCACCCGCCGGAAAGAACGTCGCGTTCTCGCCCGTCTCCGTCCACGCTGGTCTGGCGCTGGTGGTCGCGACGTGTCTGGCGCGACGCAGGCTGATGCGGCTTACAACGGCCCGTTGGGAAGCCCAAGAGGAGGAATGAAACAGCATAGTAGCAAGTTCTCTTAGTTATAAAACCAAGATTTATCGAACCATTAGAACTTGGAGAATGATTCAACACGGTGCCAGAAAAGAGCTTCCGCGTGTATTTTGACGTAATAGATGTGGTTGGATAACAGTCTATATATTTTGACGTAATGCTCAAGTAAATGAAACAGTGAACTATACCATGTTATGATAGCATTGTTATGCGCCTACAATTTGTTAATTGCCTAGCTGTAATTTGTTTACCCAGCATGTATTACTTTGGAAAGACACCACTAGTGAACTGTGTATCCCGGTCCTATTTTCTCATATTGCTTACAACCGTTTCCATAGCTTTTCATAATAATTTTGTTCGCTGGTCATTTTTGCTCAATATTTTACACACTATACATTTAATCATTTGTTTTCGTCAAGCCGGAGAGATTGACAACATTGATGTTTCGTTGGGCCAAATTAGTTTGATTGTGTTGTGTGCAGGTCCACGTTAATCTACAAGCGTCAGAGTAGATTGACACCGCGTTGGAGTCTTTCAAGTCCTACTGGTTCGATAACTTTGGTTTTATATCAAGGGAAAACTTCTGCTATGCTGCATCATACCTTTCTTTTTGGGTTTCCCAACGAACGTGTGATCCACGCTATCATCAAACACCAATCAACAAGTGAAGCAAGAGATACGTGAAAAACAAGAGCTAGAAGCAACAAAACAAAAATAAAATACTCAACAAGTATAAGTGGAGCACAAGACTATTCTATGAAAAAGCGTAGTGTGTCTCTCTCCCAAATAAAAATGTTAGGATCCAACATTTTAAAGACCAGCAAACAAAATAAAATAAACTGAAAGCAAAACAAAAATGACGCTCTAAAAATAGCACATAATATATGAAGCAATAAAAATATCGTATCATGGGAGAAACCCTGATAATTGTTGATGAAAAGGGTATGACTTGGACATACTCAAGCTTAGATGCTTGTGACTTCTTCAATATTGCAGAGTATATCCATGGGGACCTCCCCAAGATTGAACTTTTATCCCTCCTTTATCTTCTTTCATCGTCTTCTCTCTCAAACACTTGAAAACTTCTTCACACACAACTTCTCATAAACTTAATCAGAGAGGTTAGTACTCAATAAATTAAATCCACTTCGGTTCAGTGAGGACATATTGCAAAAACTCATTCCAACATTAGCTACTGTCACTAAGCGTTATGTGCTGCTCTCCACCTCTAGAGAGCGGCACTCGACGCTTGTAAAGAGTCAATGCGAAATAAAGATAAAATCTGTCAAAAACAGAACAGCCAGTAAAAATGGAATTTTTTTAGGTACTTCCGTAGCTCAGATCAGAAAACTCAAAACTAATGAAAGGTAGAAAAAAGCTCAGGTTTACGTACAAAAATGTTCATATCAAGATGACGTTTTGGGATTTTTCGAGATTTTTTACAGCGAAGCACATAAATCTGTTTCTGTACAACAAATCAACACTTTTAACTTCCTCTCATTAGAGGCTTTTCTTGACACAAAAACGAAAACAAACGGATACAAGGGAGTTGCTACAGAGGTATCAAGATCCCAAAAACAAAGAAAAACAAAAACAAACTGAAAGCAAAAAGAAAATGGGTTGCCTCCCATAAGCGTTTTTCTTTAACGTCTTTTAGCTAGGCACAAAGTAAGAATCAAGTATTATCAATATTTACAACATCAAAGGTTTTACCTCGAGCCCTCCTACTTTTACCTTTGGGGAAAATGTGCTTGCATCTTTTGGGAGAATGAAACCTCATAGTTCCTTCATCCAGGTCTATAACAGCTCCAACAAGCTTCAAAAATGACCTCCCAAAAATTATCCCAGAACTACTCTAACGTTACTGAACGTTAAGTGTGTGACCCTACGGGTTCGAGAATGTGCAGACATGATCGAGACACCTCTCCAATCAATAACCATTAGAGGGACCATGATATCCATAATGACTCCCACACATTCAACGAAGATCTTTATCGGTTGAACCACTATGTCGTTTACTACTATAATCTGTATACAATTTCCTTTGTCACATGATATTTTACTTACCCAATATTTGATCGTCGGTATCACTATACCTAGTTCAATCTTGTTATCTGTAAGTACTCTTTACTCGTTCCGTAATACAACATTCTCTGTGACTAGCTCCTTAGTCACGTGTTTGCAAGTGTTACCGAATGTGCATTACCGAGTGGGCCCAGAGTATATCTCTCCAAAACACGGAGGGACAAACCCCAGTCTTGATTCATGTAATTCAACAAGTACTTTCCGAGATACCCGTAAGACACCTTTATGATCACCCTGTCACGAAGCGACCCGGGAATAACATGATCTCATGGTCTAAGAAACAAGATACTTGACAATAAAAGGCATGTCAATATAAACTTAATGAAACGATTAATATTGTTATGCTTAGTTGGGTCTGTCCATCACATTATTCTTCTAATGACGTGATCCCGTTAATTAATTAACAATTCATGTTCATGGTTAGGAAACCATAACCATCATTAATTAACGAGCTAGTCATATTAAACTCAAGGATATCCAATCTATTAGCAATATTTTCCAGAGTTGATTCTACTTTGTTACTTGTTGATGAGGATGATGCTATTAAACTTTTTATAGCGTTGAAAGCTTGGTCTCCATTATGACGGAGAAAATCTCCCCCCACTATAGCATCTAAAGCATACCTATAACAAGAATAATTCCAGAATAGAAACTACTAAGTAACAAGCTCATAGTAATTCTTGGTTCGGTTTTCTCATAGGATTCCAAAAATTCTAGTCCAAGCATGTTTAAAACTCTCTCCACTTCCTTGCTTGAAAGTGAGAACTTCAGTTTCAGGTGACATAACAAATGGAGTAGAACTAGACATGATAACTAAGCAAAACGATAAAAGACTAGTTGCTGAAATTATATTTTTTTGTGTTTTTATTTTTAAAGCAAAACAAGACTAACAAAAAATAAGCTAAGCAAGACAATACCAAAATGAGAGAAAGGAAGTGTGAAACTCCCTTTACTGATGCTTCTAAGTCCCAGCAACGGCGCCAGAAAAGATCTTGATGCGGCTTACATAAGCCTGTTGGGAACCCCAAGAGGAAGGTGTGAAGCAGCGTAGTAGCAAGTTTCCCGTAGTTGTAAAACCAAGCTTTATCGAACCAGTAGGACTTGGAGAAGGCTTCAACAAGGTGCTAGAAAAGAGCTTCCGGCGTGGACATGCACACAAACATAAACACTACACTTTGCCTAACTAATTCAGGAAGGTTGTCCGTCTTGCTGAATACAAAGAGATTAAACGTATGGTGTGGAAAACAACAATAAATGTAAAACGGTACAACGAGCTAGAAATAATAAAAAAAGTGTAGGAAACGAGTTGCAATTAGTATAAAAGAATGGACCGGTGGCCATAGTTTCACTAGTGGTGTCTCTTCAATAAATAATAAACATGTTGGGTGAACAGATTATAACTCGGCAATTGACAAATTGTGAGGGCATGACAATACTATTATGACAAGAATATTCATTGTAATATTTAATTGGGCATTGCATCAAGATACATAGACCGCTATCTAGTTGTATATATGACTAATAATCCACTCCGGGATCGCTATCCAGTATGTCACCCGTAAGTATTAAGTTGCAAGCAACAGATAATTGCAATAAGTAAAGTGCATAATGTAAACAATGAATATAATCATATAGACATAAACACCACTGTTTTACCCCTAGTAGCAACAACACATCCTCGAGCTTAGTCGTTTCTGTCATCTCGAGCCCAGACAAAGGAGGCATGAACCTACTATCTAGCATAAATACGCCATCTTGGAGATACAAACAACTACTTGGCCAGAGTAACCACATGTATCGGCGAGCATGCAAGATCATAAATAAAACATGATAACAAATAGATGAACAACTGAACATAATTCCACAATTCATCGGATCCCAACAAACACAACATGTACATTACATAATAGTGATCTTGATCATGTTAGGCAGCTCACAAGATCTAAACATGGTAGCACGAGGAGAAGAGACAACCATCTAGCTACTGCTATGGACCCGTAATTCAAGGATGAACTACTCACGCATCACTCCGGAGGCTGGCATGGTGGTGTAGAGCCCTCTGGTGATGATCTCCCCCTCCGGCAGGGTGTCGGGAAGAGTTTCAGAACCCTCCTGAGAAGAGTTTCGAGTTGACGGCAGCGTCGGGTTTCTTTTGTGGAATTTCTCGGGGTTTTACGGTTTTCCAGAGACGGAGAATATATAGGCGAAGATGCGTCTCCAAGAGGGCACCAAAGGGCCCACACGTCCTTGGGGCGCGGCCCCACCATAGGCCACGCCTGGTGGCCCTTGTGGGTCCCTCTGGCTGATCTTTGGTCGGTGCCCTGTCTTCGTGGTAAAAATGCGCTCCGTGAATTTACAGATATTTCGGAGAATATTTCCTTAATAACTTTTCTGAAACAAAAATACAGCAGAAATCAGTAACTGGCACTGGGCATCTCGTTAATAGGTTAGTCCCAGAAAATGCATAAAAATGATATTAAACTGTAATAAAAATATGTAGCATTGATATAAAACAAGCATGGAACAATGAAAAATTATTGATACGTTGGAGACGTATCATAGGCCCAGCTGATAAGCTTCCTCGGCGCCCCGACGACGGACGGCCTCGCTGCTTTCGGTCGCTGCGTCTCCGACGGCGGACGGCCTCGCCGAACTGGCGCTTGGACTTCTTCTCCAGGGGGATGGCTGAAAGAACATCTCTTTGTGTTTTGTGTGTTAGGCAACAACACTAGGATTACACTAATTTGTTGACAAGTGGTGCAGAAATTAAAAGAAATATTGATACATGGCATCGAAACAGTTGTGTGAAAAACCTTGCAGCAGAAGTTTCTGGACCGGAGTTTTCCAGTGCCCTGAGGCCGGAGTATCCGTTGTGACCACCCCGGAGTCTCCGCCCTCAGGGTGACCGGAGTCTCCGCCCTGCATTTTCTAGAGCTCAGCGTCCCCGAGGACGACACTCCCTGGAGTGCGTCCGGAAGTGGCCCAGAGGTGGCCCGGAGTCTTCGCACATGGCCGGAGTCTCCGCCCCCTGGTAATCCGGAGTCTCCGCCCAGGCCGGAGTCTCTGCCCTCCTAGACCGGAGTCTCCGGGGTTAGTTGTCTGCACCGGCTACATTATCGGGAGGGGTATTTATACCCCTCCACCTACCTCCAGCCAGCCAGCCAGCTCGCGCAGAATTGAAGTCCACCATTATTGCAAGCTCAAGATTCACTAGATCTCCCAATCCCTCCACCCAAACTTGTTGATCTTTTGAGGATTGAAGAAGAAGACCCCGATCTACATCTTCACCAAGCCGTTTTTCATTTCCCCCTCATTCATTTGAGGGACCATTTGCTAGGGTTTCCCTTTGGAAAACCTAGCTCCTTGTTATACTCACTTGTTGTTCTTGTGACAGATTGTAGCTGTTCGGGAGCCCCCAATTCAGTTGTGGGTGTGCCCCGAATCGTTGTTGTAAAGACTCTGGTTTCCGCCTCAAAGGAAACTGATAGTGGAATGTTAACTGATGACGTGGATCGCACGTTCGTTGGGAGACCCCAAGAGGAAGGTATGAAGCAGTGTAGCAGCAGTTTCCCTCAGTATGAAACCAAGGTTTAATCGAACCAGTAGGAGCAAGAAATCACTTCTGAAGGTTGTCAGTGGCGCGATGACGTGGAACCTGCACACAACACAATCAAACTATTTTGCCCCAACGAAACAGTGAGGTTGTCAATCTCACCGGCTTGCTAAAAACAAAAGGATTAAACGTATGGTGTGGAAAACAGTAGTAAATTGCAGAGAATGAAAAGGAACAATGTTTGCAGTTGGTTGTATTATCAATGTAAAAGAATGGACCAGGGTCCACAGTTCACTAGTGGTGTCTCTCCATAAAAGATAACTAACATGATGGGTGAACAAATTACAGCTGGGCAATTGACAAAATATTGAGCGCATGACAATGCATATATATGACATGATGATTACTATGATATTCATGTGGCATTACGACAAAATACATAGACCGTTATCCAACAACGTCTATGACTAATAATCCACCTCCAGGTTGTCATCCGAGTTCCCCGTTGGTATTAAGTTCCAAGCAACAGATAATCGCATTAAGTAATGTGCGTAATGTAAACAAATGCATTAGACCTAACGGCACACCCTTAAGCTAAGCATCGGTTATTTTATCCCTAGTGGCAACAGCACATCCACAATCTTAGAAGTTATTGTCACTCTCCTAGATTACCGGAGGCATGAACCCACTATCTAGCATAAATACTCACTCTTGGAGTTACAAGCATCTACTTGGCCAAAGCATCTACTAGTAACGAAAACATGCAAGATCATAAATAACATATAAGATAGATTGATAATCAACTTGACATATTATTCAATATTCATCGGATCCCAGCAAACACAACATGTAGCATTACAATAAGATGATCTTGATCATGATAGGCAGCTCACAAGATCTAAACATGATAGCATAAAGTTGAGAGACAACCATCTAGCTGAAGGGGATCGAAGGCAAAAAACAAAAAAATTCCTAACAACGATAACCTTATACTAGCCAGAATCTATACTATGCAGATATACTATACAGTAGGAGATCGATATACGTACCCTCGTAGACCGATAGCGGGGATTACGCTCCCGCAACAAGCGTTGTCGAATTAGACAACGTAGCCGACCTCGAGGTCGCGAAGATCTTGGCGTGATGAAGACGGCGATGGTGACACCGACCTCATGGTGTTGGAGATGAACACCTCCTAGCACCCCAAGTGTGGTGCCTCGCAGGGAGTCGCACACATACGGTGGAGATGACGACCTCTGGGCTCCGATCCAGGGACGAGCAGCGGAAGACTTGGACCGCAAGACCAGCAGCACGGCGGTGTGCGTATGGTGGAGAGAACCTCAACCCAAGCGCTACCCCAATTGCGGAGTCACGCTCAAGGTGAGAGAGAGAGAGAGAGGAATTTCTGGTGAATTTCCAAGGCAAGGGGGCACCTCAATATATAGGTGGAGTGAGGCTGCCAGACCTGCTGGCCGGGAGGTGTGGGACTATTCCCACACCCCCAACGCCCCAACCAGGTGCGCCGGCCCTAGGTGGGCCCCATGTGGCCCACCTAGGCCGGCCGGCCCTCCCCCCCCCATGTTTTCCCTTTTTCTTTTAGGGATTTACCTTTTGTGTCAAGCCTAATTTGAAAAAGTATTAAAATTTGAAGTAGCACCTATTCACCCCCTCTAGGTGTCATACGATCCTTTCAACGGCGCCGCTGGCCCTGCTCTCCTCGTTGGTGGGGGTGTCGCGGACGTGAGGCGGGCGGAGGAAGGCGACCTTGATGGTAGCGACCGCACGGGTGATGCATGTAAAATGCTGATACGTCTCCAACGTATCCATAATTTCTGTTGTTCCATGCTTATATTATACCATTTGCTACATGTTTTATATACACTTCATATCACTTTTATGCATTTTCTGGGACTAACCTATTAACAAGATGCCACAGTGCCAGTTCCCTGTTTTCTGCTGTTTTTGGTTTCAGAAAAGTACTTCTGGAAATATTATCGGAATTGCACGAAACAAAAGGCCACGTCCCTATTTTTCCAACACGCACACGGAGTCCGAAGGAGAGACGAAGACGAGCCAGGAGGAGGCCAAACCACAGGCCGGCGCGGCAGGTGGGCCCGCCGCGCCGCCTGGTGGTTTGGGCCCCTCGGAGGTCCGCCGACATCGCCCCTTCGCCTATATATTGCCTCAGACGCGAAAACCCTAAAATACCAAGCCAATTTCCACGAAGAGTTCCGCAGCGCCGCCGCCATCGACGACAAGTTTCGGGGGACAGAATCTCTGTTCCGGCATGCCGCCGGGATGGGGAATTGCCCCCGGAGTCATCTCCATCGACACCACCGCCATCTTCATCGCCGCTGCTGACTCCCATGATGAGGAGGGAGTAGTTCTCCCCCGAGGCTGAGGGCTCTACCGGTAGCTATGTGGTTCATCTCTCTCTCACATGGTGTGATCTTTATGTGATCATGTGTATTGCTAGTATCGCTGAATACATTAATAATGTTTATGCTACTCAAGTGATTTTGTCTAGTTTCTGGAGTCATTGTGACAACACGGTATCAAGGTGACAGTGTGGGTACTTGTGTGTGACTCTATAAATAATTTAGATATTTATCATGGCTTGTTCTTGGGAATTGTGGTGTTTGTTTACTCAGACTTTGAGGAGTGCTTTTGCAGCCCTACACATAGTACTCTTGTGTTATCAAGAAGGAGAATAATCCCGAGTATCATTTACTTGCATTCAGTTGTGCTAACATGTTGAGAGGTACCACTAGTGAAAGTATGATCCCTAGGCCTTGTTTCTAAGCATTGAAACACCGTTTACAACAAGTTCTGCCACATGTTTGCTTGCTGCCATTTTTATTCCAGATTGCAATTACCACTTATAATCATCCATATTACTTGTATTTCACTATCTCTTCGCCGAACTAGTGCACCTATACATCTGACAAGTGTATTGGGTGTGTTGGGGACACAAGAGACTTCTTGTATATTAATTGCAGGGTTGCTTGAGAGGGATATCTTTGACCTCTACCTCTCTGAGTTTGATAAACCTTGGGTGATTCACTTAAGCGAAACTTGCTGCTGTTCTACAAACCTCTGCTCTTGGAGGCCCAACACTATCTACAAGAATAGAAGCGTGCGTAGACATCAAATGCATACATGAACTTTGCATTATTTTACTTATATTCCAGTCATATTTGCATCATATAAGGGTTATATCACTGTTTTATAATGATTTTGGGAATATTTGATATGTTTCCTATTTTTTATGGAATTAACCCTGCGCAGGCAGAAAACCCTATTTCTATATTTTAATGTTTCAGGGACCCAAACGACGTCCAAATGACCTGCAAATTTACGAGCGTCAATTTTTGGAAGAAAGAAGATTTGGGAGCGAAGGAAGCAAACAAACGGAGACCCGAGGGCCAAGATAGGTGGGCCCACGCGGCCAGGTACATGGGCCGCGTGGGACCCCTCCGTTTGGGCCTCGGAGCTCCGTTGTCGTTGATCTTTCCTCCACCGACTCGGTTTTGACCTAAAACCGCCTATAAAAATAGCCCCCCGATGTTCTCTGGAAGGAGCACCGCAGAAACACAGAAACACCGAAACAGAGACCTGGAGTTGCAGATTGGAGGGGGAAAACTCCAGCGGGGCGCTGCCGGCATGGTCTCCATTTTCTCCAACGACTTCTCCACCGTCTCCATGATGAAGAGGGAGTAGTCCACCTCTGGACTATGGGTTTGTGGAAGTAACTTATGTATCTCTCCTCTCTCTTGAGCTTCACTAATTAGTACCGTATAAGCTGCTGAACATGATTACGGTCATCTATGTAATACCTTTGTGGTGGATCTTTTTATGAGTTAATATATGTTTGAGATTGCAATGGTTTTGTTTCAGTTATGAAAGTAGATGCATATTATGTACCCCGTTCTTATTTACTTGTGATGATCAAGCATGTTTATGAGAGCGTGTGAGGGGGAACGTGTGCATTAGTTGGAGTAACGGGAGGTGGCTAGTGCAGTGAACGTGAGAGAAAGTTCTGCGATCCACTTGGGTATCTCTACCTTACTTTGTTGCCTCACTAGGGATAAAAAGAAATACCATGCTACCGGAGATGTGGGTGTGACCATTGCCACTTCCTCCATGACTAGATTTAGCATGTTCTTATTTTAACTTCATGTCATGATACTTATTGCTATACTCTGAGTTATCTTAATTACTGAGGTGTTATGATTTAGTTCGCATCTTGGTGGAGTATAAGAGAGACTAATAACCAAAAGGTCTCTATGTTAGGACGTGATGCCCATATAATTATAACTTGTCATTAAACTGTTGTGTTGCAATCTCATATGTCAACTCTAGTGTTCCATTGTCTATCACTTTATTAAAGAGAGAGTGCATTTGTGAAACCATGAACCCCGGTCCATTTTTAATCATAAGAAACACCTTTCCAACCACTTTTACCACTTTTCCATTTTCTTCCATTTAAAAATCCGAAAATACAAAAACACTTTTACATCTTGAATTCATCATATAAAAACCCAAAAATATCATTTATCATTGCTACCACCATCCTTGCATATTTATTTACCACCACTGCATATTTATTTCTTGTTTGCATTGCATATTATTTTGATATCATTCTCACACCTTGTGCTTAGGTTGAGGACCAAAACATTTACTTTGTTTTGTAGGTAACCAAAAGAAGGATAGGAAAGATAAATCTTCACTAGTGATTCCCCGAGAGTTCGATATTAAACCCTCGAGTCACCCCTCGTGGGGAAAACACGTCTTCCACTTACTACACACTCTGCACTTGGAGTTTCAACCTAACCCATTTACTTTTCATGCAGGTAACTACGTGAAGGGCCATCGACGGGACACCAACTCCTCCGGGGTAGACTACGCTAGAGAGGAATCTGTCGCCGCGGAGTGGCAAGGTCCGGTCGGTCGCCAGCCGACGTTTTGGTGGCCATGGTAGTTGCGGTGTTGATTAGGGACCCAATTGCTTTTCCCAAATTTTTTGTAGGGTCTCTTTGTAATAGTCAGGAAACTGTTGTTATATATATGTTGAAGAAATATGTTTGTGGTGCTCTATTTTAATGCGTCTGGTAAACTGCTAAGGCTGCGCGTCGTATTTTTGTGCATATGGAAAACTGATGTCGACCGCGGCACGCTAAAACTGCTAAAGTGACACTGTAAAACTATTTTAGCGCGATATTTTTTGGCGCTGTTAGAGATGCTTTAAAACCGATGAAGGAGAGAACTTGCCTGTGGCAAGATGGTTAGGATGGTGGTTGTACCCCCAGCCCGCTAGAGTTCAAACCACAGGTTTGACACTGGTGTTTCTCATTTAGGCGGAATATTCTTCAGTGGGAGGCGACGTTCCCATCGACAGCGAGGCGCCTGTGGTGACTTCGTCAATCTCAAGACTCGACCCACCGGCTCAGTCTCGAAGGTGCTCATAGGGGTAGGGTGTGCGTGCGTGCGTTCATAGGGGTGAGTGTGTGCACGTGTATGTGAGCGTCTGCGTTATACCGTGTTTAAAAAAAACCGATTAAGGAAACCAAGCACGACCAAAATGTGTCCGTTTGGGCGGCTGCGTTGAGTTACCTTGCTTGAGGTAGGCGAGTTTTACCTCGGTCCAGCCAAGTAGGCAACCCCAAAATCCACAGCAGAGAGCAGAGGGGTTCACCTAAGGCTGTGCACGGTTAACCGAAAATCGAGAAACCGAACTGAAAAAACCGAAACCGAACCGAAATTGTGGTTATTTTGGTTTCCGGTTAAGATTACGGTTAGTAAAATAGCTAACCATATGCCTTGCGATTAATACGGTTAATAACCGAAAACCGAATGGTTAACCAAAAAAACCGAAATGCCTATTAACTTTTATTAATTTGCTACTTTTATTAACTTTACGGGTTACTTGTAGCATGTGATTTGCTACTTGTATAGACTTTTATTAACTTTATGGGTTATTTGGTTACTTTGGATCATATGCCTATTAATTTTATAGTCTATTCCGTTATTTTGTAATATATGGCCACAAAAAGAAATTATCATTTTAAAATTCGCGTCAACTTAGGTTAATTTGGTTATTACCGAAATCGAACTGAAATTAAATGGTTATTACCGAAACCGAACCATATTCTCGTACAAAACCATATTTGCCGAAGTATTGAAACCGTATAAATAAAAAAATCATATAAACCGAACCGAATTAACCATATTAACCGGCCAGAGGTTCACCACACCACCCAACAGCCGGCCGAACCCTGTCCCTGGCACTCCCACTCTCTAGCCCCGCTCCCCGTTTCGATTTTTGAATTCATCCCCTCGCCGCACCGGAGCACTCCTCTCGCCCCGAACTGCCGCCCTCCCGGCGGCGAGATCCAGGCGTCGCGCCGCCTGCGCATGGCCTCTGTCGACGCGCGGCTGACCCCCTCAGCGCCGCCACCTCTGCGACCTCCCTCCTCCTCTGGACCCTTGGCCCTGCCGCCGCCGCCGCATCTCCCTCCAGGGCCCGTGGGGCACTGCTCGGCGGACCGCTGGTACGCTCCTTACGCGACCCTCCGCTCTGGAACCAGTCGCGTGCGTGTGCTTGCGCTTGCTTGGTTGGATTCATTCGGAGTTCGATCTCACTGGGGACCGAGGGTTTCGTTTTTTCTTACTGCCTGGCGGTTTTCCTTTCGGGATTAGAAGCTTTCTGCATCTCATCAGAGAATTACGTGGGATAATCCATAGAGGAGAATAAGTTATTCAGTGATTGCTGGAGCTAATCTCACAGTGTCCGCTCCGGTGCAGAAACGATCCAAGGAGCTGATGGAGCAGGCCAGGCAGGTTCTCAAGGAGCGCGGGGACATCCAGAAGCTCTATCAGGAGGACGGAGTGAAAGCTGCTGCTGTGAACGGCAAGAACAACCAGCAGGGCAGAAGGCCTGGGCTGGACCGCAAGCGGGCTCGATTCTCTCTCTTGCCCCCACAAAGGCAATTCACTTGCTTGTTCTGAGCTGTTACTTTCAGATATAGCTTCGGTCACCTTATGGAACGATGTGTTCATAATTCAGTTGCAGTCTGCTGTAGTGAGCTGTGAATGGAGTTTGAATAACTTGGTTTGATGCTACTGTTTTGCAGCAACCCCGTGGAGGAAAATGTCGACTTCTCTCAGTTGGAAAGCATCGAGGATCCGGAAGAATACTTCCAAACCTGGGATCTGCTTGAAGGTAACCCTATCACTGCCTTCTAATGGTGGTACTAAGTGAAACAGTCAATGACAATAATGCTCTAACATGTTGTTCGTGAATGCAGCTGCTGAGAAGGAGATGAAAAGGCTAAGAGGTGAGGTTCCAACCAAAACAACAGATTATAATCGGCCCATGGAACCACCAAAGAAGCGGCCCGGTATGCAGAGGTATGCTGCCTTTTTCATTCCATGTTTTATCTGATGAACGACTCATTCTAACTTATATTAACGTTTATAAAAGGGGGTTATTCATAATGTGATCTTAGAACCGTTTGTATGCTTTAGTCTCCTATGCTTTGCAAAATTTAATTTGGATTTGTTTACGTAGTTATCATTTTACTGTTGCTTATGAGTTATGATTTCCACTGATTGAAGAAGACAATAAGCATTAGAAAGTTTGCTTCATGTAGCTACTTCCTGTCAACCTTTCATCACTTTACAAACGGTATTTGTTGTTGCTAACTTGTCATGCACTTGGAAGCGTCCATCATATAAGGGAACTGACCCATGCTTTGTTATCTTAACTCTCAGGAAAAAATCAGTCTATTCTTACAACTTCAGCGCGGGCGTGGATGCCCCAGATGTTACTAAAGCACCTGTTTCGCAAATAGAAGCTAGAACTGAATCCCAGTCCACTCAAGACGACATGGCTCCTTCAGTTCCTGAAAGAACCAAGCTGCCGGTTCCTTCAAGTTCTAGCCAGTGTGATATACCAGATGTCTCAGTGAGAGAAGGTTAAACAACCCTCCTCAAACCTGATGCAACTATTTCAACCTAGTTTCGCTTAACATAATTTCCCTGTACAGATTCATTTGCTGAGAAGGATAAAGGTGGCCCCTTGGATGAATTAATGTCAGCATTCAAAAATTTGGATGAATCTGAAGAGGAAAATCTAATACGGGAGACATTACAGATCAAAGAAATAAGCATAGGGAAAGTTTGTCTCCCTGACTTATTCAATGTTCCTGCTGATAGGCCTGTAAGCAGCACTGCTAAACGGAACCATCTGACGAGTGGTCATACTCCAGAAAGGTCTGTATCAAGGAGCCACCATGCTCGAATTGGAAAATGGGAGAAACAAATACTTGGTAAAGACAATCTGAATGATAAAGATCTTTCAGAAGACGATGAATCGGACAATTCTCCAGAAATTGTTACAGGTAAACAATCGTCGGGGCACAGTCCTTATAATTCTGTTGTTTCGACGTGTGGTGAGGCCTCTACTGGAAAGGAGACTCCAACTTCAAGCACCAAATCTCCAGACCATGTTCTTGATCCTGTACCAAACATTCCCAATGGAGTCTCACCAGATGAAAGTGAACCAAGAAGTTCTTCATTTGGTGTGTGCATAGACAGTGAAGTTGCCAAAGAAAAGGATGCATCTAGCGGGCACAATATTTCACTGAAGGTAGTTACTATTGAACGTCTTCTTACCCTCTCACTTGTTGATTACTGAACTTCTTCTGAACCACTGACTTCACTGCACATTATGTTTTATTTTGTGCTTCAGGCAGACGATGTGCCAATGAATCACCCAGTTAGCGAGGGGCCAAATTATGAACCAACAATTTCTTCCCCTCATCATTTGGAAGGTGATACGACAGAAGTGCTGGGTAGCACACCAGCTAGAAATGCGTCCACATTGCATGAGGAAGATTACAATACTGAACATCAGGTGAGTTCCCGCACAAACTGTTCCTGTCAGTTATAGACCCCATTCTAGCGTGTTTAACATGTATCAAACTATGATTCCTATTGTGTGACAGGGAGGGGTTGGAGGGGACGGGCTTGTTCAAGGTACCTACTTTCCTTGCAGATTTGAGATGAACTTATTTCATCAAAAGAGTTATAACATTTTGCTCATCAGACCTGGGACTCAAGGTTCAGCAAAAGAGATAGAAACAATCTTTTTTTTGTCGTACCATTGTGTGTTCCCAGTAGTAGCATGGACTTTCATGCTTTGAAGAAATGAGATGGTAGTTCATATTTGCCATTGCTGAAATAATTAAAGAAACAAGATTGGAGTACATTATCATGAAATCGACTGTGCTGTGGCATATCAATTTGCTAGTTATGCTATTTTGGAGAGATACATACTATAAACAGCTTGGCTCCTAGCGACCACCCGCACAAAGTCTGTGTACCCTATTCTGGACGTGAACATCAAATTTTGGTAAAAGGAATCATCTGGTGCATGACGTCAGTTGATCATTTCTAAGGGCTTCGGACCTATAAAGGATGGAAGCATTCCTCCAAAGAACTGTGGTCACAGAGAAGCATTGGCTTTGATTAATAACATATACATGGACTTTCTCTATCAGTCGATCTTTCATATAATGTTGTCTTTCATCATATTCTCCAGTAATGTTTGCTTGCAATATGCCTTACATGCGCAGTTCAGTAGTAAGCAGTAAGCACATTTATTCTTAATGGGAATTGTACCCTCAAGCACCATCACATCTCATTGTGTTGCATTTACATGCACAAAAGTTATCTCGAATAATTAGATGACTTAGGAAACACTCAGTAGCATACTACCTCACGATCGTGACATACAGTTTTCTCAGTAAGGTAAAATGTGTCAAATATTAGGTCTAAAGCATATTTTCTTATTCTCGGTTGAGGTCTAAAGCAAACTTCCAAACACGTATGTTTATAGACATCACTTTCTACTCTTTGTCGAGGTCTAAAGCATATTTCTACAGGTGAGCCAGTCCATCCACTGGAAATACTTCCAGACGCGCATAATCAATCTCATATTCAGGATGGAAACATGGAGGTAGACTTCTTTCACTACGCATGATTCTCCTTTGAAATTGCTGCTATAAAAAACTGCACCTGGCCAGTTTGGGGGACTGTGGTACTTAGTTCATCCTAGGTATAAATCACTTTTTTTTCCCTTCAGAATTGCAACTGTAAATAATCTTATGAAAGTAAGTAACTTATGTGAGCATCTTCCTGTGCATTCTTCTCCTAAATATAGAACAAAGTTAAAATATTTGCCTATAAAGCAAAATTTCTTTACACCTGCCTTATTTGGACTTCCAGAAACGAGCAGTTGATATAAGCTATGAACTCTCCCTGAGCAAAGATGGTAAGCAAAAGGCAGTTCAAAAAGGAAAAAAGAAGAAGCAGTCAGCCAAGAGAGGAAAAAGAGTTCCAGGTCTAACTTCGGCCTATTCTACTTTATATTTATACTCACTAGTTTCTAATGTGTGTTGCCATGCACCCTTTAGGACGATTCTGCTAATTAAGAATCAGTTGCCATTTAGGTAGAAGAATTGTTCTTAGCCAGGGATTGTGCCGCCATTCGATAGTGCCACGTTTTTCTAGAGGATACAGATCCGGAAATCCATTTTAGGTTGTAGGACTAGATGCTCCTATTATGAAAAATCATATTTCGCAATGTAAAAAAAATTCGAAAAAAAAATTGGGTGTACATATAGACATTTTATGTAGACACATAAATTTTTGTCAAAAAAGACATTTTTTGTGTCCTGTGTAAAAAAGACAAATAAAATATCTAGTACAATCTTATTTTCGAGCACCGAATTTGTCTTTTTTATACAGAGCACAAAAACATTATTTTTTCGTAAAATTTTGTGTGCCAACAACAGAAAATGTTCGGAGCTACACCCGAAATTTTATTTCAGAATTTTTCTATTTTAAAATATTTTAAAAAATGCACTCGTATAATAAGACTAGATGCTCCTATGAGCCAAAACACCTTGTCCATACAGATCATGCTTTCACGTGCTGCATCAATAGTTTATACATCCCTTCCTCTTTTGTTAATGTTTTGTATAACGCTAGAAAGAAATATATAAATTTCTGCCAGCTTTTTAAAACCTTTTCTGGTATTATGTTGTACCTTCGGTGATGTTTCTTGTAGACATATTACTATTCTATGCTACCTTTATCTACTTCGTAGCTGTTAGTATATAGTTCACGACTTATATATTTTTTACTGTATGTGGAGTTCTGAAAGAACTGAGGTAACTACCGCCACGAAGATGGCCAGTAGGGGATTAGGGAGTAGACCATAGGTTGGAGAGGACGAACTTATGTAGGAGGACTTGAGTTGATGCTCACAGTGCCCCTTATGTAGGAGGACTTACTTGACTTGTAAGTAACAATTCAAAGGATACTAATGCAGTCTCCAAGTCTAATACAGTCATTGCAAATTTGAGCTGAGCTTATACCTTCAGAAGACTTCCACATGTTGTCTGTAGTGCCGTGGACTCAGGATTCAGCAAAACAGAGAGATAGAGCGAGAGAAAACAATCGCATTTTTGTTTTCTTCCGAACTACATAACCATGCCACCAAACTTTCGACATGACTACTTTATAAGATAGTGAAGATTTGAACATTGTTCATGAACTTGAGACAGTTCACCTGGGATGATGCTTCTGTCTCACCTCCTAGGCAACCTATTATTCTTTAATCCCCTTTCATTTCAGCTACATCCTCTGAAATGTTGTAACAGCAGGCAAAGTCCAAAAGTTGTTTACTAGTCAGTTGCCTACTCCTTTGGTATTCTTGTACAGTTATAGCAGTTTTTTCACCAACATTAATATTAACTTTTACTGCTTAAACAAATGAGTTGTAGTACAGATTCTGGAGAGCAACCTTTATGTTGTACTGCGGACCTATTTAATGAAGCAAGATGATTTTGTTTTACCATGACCATGGTATGGCATATTAGTGCTAAGTTTCCTAATGATGATATTTTGGAAACAGTACACATACTCTAAGCAACTCTCCTTTACAGAATATAAGCATGCTATTTTGGACCCAAATGACAAATTTGGACAAAGGAATCTAATATCATTTGCTGCATGAGATCAGAGGATTATTTGTAGCCAGTATTTGGCAACTTTGTAGGATATAAGTGCGTTCCTACAAAGAGGCATCATCATGCAGAAGCATCGGCATACTCAATAACTTGTAGGGCTAATCTATACGTAGGCACCACCTTATGTGTATAGGAATATGTCAACCATGATAATTGAGTCGCGAGTCGCAAGTGAGTCGCCAACCCTCCGACTCGCTGTATAGTCGAGCAAAGTCGCTGTATAGTCGCGGCAAGTCGCTGTATAGTCACGAGTCGCCGTGATTTTTGAGAAACGACTCGCTGTATAGTCGGCGACTATACAGCGACTATTCGGCGACTCAAATACCATGATGTCAACACTCTTTTACTGTTTCAGGAAATAGCGTAACGGTAACCTCTTAGAAATTTTAGTATCAGCCATCAAGATAGTAACAGACGGTGACATGTGGATGCTGTTTGGTAACACGTATCAAAATGCTGTAGAAGTAGTAGCCATAGAGTTTGTCTGTCTCTGTGTGTGTAGATTCAAAGTTTCCGACCACTTTATAGTGTGCTAGGAGCGGACTGTAAATCTCTGTCAGTTGTTTCATTTGACTTCCATATTCTTTGTGTGAGCCCATAAATCATTTTCTGTGCCATTTACACATAGACAAGTTATCTAGTCTTGCATTAAGCTTGTTTTTTCGCAGATAAGCCAATCCATGCACCAGAAATGCCTCCAGAAGATATTGATCCACAGAATCAATCTCATATTCATGAAGGCAACGAGGTAGGATTCCTTCATTAAACACTATTGTATTTTTAGTTAGTCTTTGGTATTGTAGGCAGCTGTAAGGAATTGAGTTTAGATTGTGCGTTTTCTTAAATATTGGAAATTTGCATATTTGCCTACTTCCAGGAACCAGCAGTTCATATAAGCAACCAACTGTTCCCGAGCAAAGATACTAAGCAAAAACAAGTTCGGGATGGGAAGAGGAGGCAGCCATTGAGGAGAGGGAAGCGAGGGGCAGGTCTTATTTCTGCCTATTCCGCTTCCTGTTTATGTTCAGTAGCTTGTAAATTGTAATGCATGTAGGCATGTACTTTAGATGATTCCTCGTAACTTAACGGTCAGTTACTATTTGGCTACAAGGATTGTTCTTAGCTAGGGCTACTGTCTTCGTCAAATAGGACCACAGGCCTCTAGAGAACAGGATCACGATTTCATGTGCTTCATTAATAATATATTCCCTCCGATCCATATTAAATCTGCGACAATTAATATAGATCAGAGGGAGTATCATATATATGTCCTATTGTTTTTGGTACGTTCCATATACACGTAGTACTACAAAAAATCTTGTAAATCTCCAAACTGATTTAATTTTCTTCTGTTACTAACATACTATGCTGTACCTTTTTGTAATTATATTGCATAAGCTGCTTTAAATTACTTGGTTCAAATTTACGACTTAGCATTCTTCTGTATGTGGAGTTCTGAAGTATATTTTGTTACAGAAGAGGCAAGCGATCCGTTAGGAATACCCCCAGAAAATTGTGATACAGAGACTCAACCTCATATGCAAGATACAAATATCGAGGTAGGTTTGTTTATTGAATATTCTTATGTACTTTTGTCCTTGTAGTCTTCCATATGTCACATCCAGTGAGCATATCGTTATGTTTATCTGTACAATATAGTAGGGACAACATACAGACAGCTATAATAAAGTGTAGTGTTTACCATGTCAAGCACATATTATTCATCAGCATAAAGATGCTAGATTGCTGAGCCTTAGCACATCATGCCGTTATCGATATTGACGGGGTTGAGTGGTCACTTCTGGTTTAATAGTCTAATGTTACTGCCGGCTGCGCTAGCGCAAAACAATACTTTTGTACAAAAGTCACCGGTAATTACTGCAAGTTATACCAGTAGACGCTGCACAAGGGAAGTACAGAAGTCACCAGTAATTACTGCAAGTTATCTTATAGCAACTTGTGGCCATCACTGTGTCACACTGACGGTACCTTATAGCACCTTGCGGCCATGATAAAGTTGGGATTGTTCTAGGGTCAGAGCAACTGTAGCAATCTCGCAAAGCAGCGCCTCCTCCGTATGCACATGTACAAGGCAGCAATCTCGCACAGTGCTAGAGTAGGTGCATCAGTACACATTAGCTATTTGATCTCTCCATATCTATGATCTGTAAATCATAATCAATCAATAAATGTGCTCGTTTACAGTTCATATGTTTTCTTCATATGGTTATGACCCTGGATCAGTTAGATTAACACCATAAACATAAATATAGTCCTATACTTGCCAATCTTTATTAATAACATAAAAATAGTGATCGCCTCTAGGGCATATCACCATCAAGTAGGTACACATAACTCGTGTAGGGCCCTTAGGTCACGTACACAACAAGCAATTGGCAATATAAACCTCCTGCGACACATGTTTCTTAAACTTTTGAGTATTAATTTTCAGCTTTGCATTTGTATTCCCAGGAACAGACAGTCGTTACAATGGTTCCACGGTCCCCAAACAATGGCAATGGGCAAAAGGAAACTCAAAGGCGAAAGAAGAGGCCAGAATTGGATGCAAGGAAAAGCCTGACAGGTCCTAGTTCTGCACGTTGCAACATGCAGACATTTCTTTCTCCGAACAAATACGACTATATTGTAAAGATACTGATGATCTTCTCAATTTTCATGACTGCTACCAGCATTTGGTTTTTCGTGGCAATCTGGCGTTAGACGAAGTACAAGAATCCGGTCAAGGCCTTTGCAGGAATGGCGTGGCGAAAGATTCCTATATGGCCGTGTACATGAGAGTAAGTGCACCAAGCCGCTTTTTCTCTGGGAATGCATTTCTCTCTTTACCGCTTCACTGCAAATACTGCTTCCGAGAAAGTAGTATACTCTTATTAAATACATTTGTTAGCTTCAGGCAATTCTGCATATTTTTCTTTCCTAACACTGGCATCCGTATGATCCTGTCATCTGTGGACCATTGCCTCTTCGACCAGACTCATGCTTACTAATTATAGTCGGGCTTAAACCACAATTTAAACAAGCCAATCATATCGAAGCTAACTTGCTACATGCAGATGTGAAATTGCCATCTTGCTAGTAGCCTAGTGCATTTAAACTTGTTGAGAGTCAATTAGTATAACTTACTGCTTAGGACAGTTAGTTCTGTTGTGAGATGTACTTCCTGTCTAGGTTCCCTGCTGTTAATTACCATAAATATGATGCAAATGTTTAATGAGATCAACATTTGATTTGAACCGCAACCTTCTGCAGCAATGTCCACTGTCATCGGCATTAAATCATATTCTCCTAATCAAGACGGCAAGGTTGAATGGAGGGTGAAATCCTTTGTGAAAGACGAATTTTCAGACCTTGTAGCTCAAGTTGCAAAGTATTGAGGTTCCTGACCTTGACAAGTCACTGTTTATTCCGGGACAAGTCGTTTTGTTCTCTATCCTTCGGCAGCATTTCAGGTGCTTCGTCATGCACTACCATCTATCTATGTAGAAGAACTGTATTAGTGGTCTCTCCCGCAATGTAATTCAACCATGCTGCGCAAAACATGATGTAGTGTAGACAAACGTTATCTTTAGTTTGTGGGCTATTTATAATGTCATTTCTGGATGACATGGAGGGTAGAAAAGATGTGTATTATCTCCACTTTAGTGTAGGGTGGAGTCTCTATTTTAGCGTATGGTGGATTTCCCTGCGTATGATAAAATTACTATATCTTTTAGTGCGTCAATTTTCGTAGGATTATATTAGGAACCAGCTCTGGACTGCCGGTTTATCTGTAGATGCTATGCCTATGCGTTGGGGCGCACGACCTTACTTCAACAGGATCTGTTCGAATCGTGCCGTTTTTTTAATGTGTTGCGGCGCCCAAGTGAAAATCTTGCACGAGGTCTAGGCTTTTATGCAAGGTACTCCCTCCGTTCTAAATTAATTGAATTCTATTTGTCCACGTGTGGATGTATCTAGACATGTTGATACATCCATATTTGGACAAATTGAAGTTATTTAATTTGGAACGGAGGGAGTATCTTTGAAAGTGGTACGAGGTTTTGACACATAAGCTATCCAATACCTTTGAAAATGGTATTTACATCTTCATAAGTACATTTGAGGTGTTCTTTTCCCCCAACGATCACACCATTGGTTAAGTGAGGACGCTACATCATGTTGAACAAAAGCGACCAACAAAGAACACTCATCTATCTATCTATCTATCTATCTATCTATCTATACTATAATATGTCTAGATGCCGTGATGGTACGTTTGGTGGGTACGGTTGGTACGTCGTACGTCCTGCAATATGCGCGCGTCTGGTTGTGCCATACGAATCCGACTATGTTCCCACCTTATTGCATACTTATTTGTAACGGGCAGAATCGGAACAAGTCGTGGGCCTACGAATACAAAAGCTAATCCATAGAGGGGGAAAGAAAAGAAACGCAGGTTGTAGCTAGCTTGGATCCAACACAGGTTCTGAATACGTCGCCGCCACCGCTGCCTCTCCTTCGACACAAGGACGACACGACAGAGCTCGCGCCCAGCTTGACCAAGGTCACCTCCAGCCCGCCTACTTCGCCAAGAGAGCACCTCACCGACCTCCTCCTTCGCCGGGCAGGAGACGGACCCGGGAGCCAGGACGCAGCCACGCCGAGCGCTTCTTCCCGGCGGCCACCGTCGGTCTTCTTCCTCTACCCGACTCCGTCCGGCCGCCGTCGTCGTCACCAAGCAAAACAGTCGCGCCAGCACACTCTAGGTGAGCCACCGAATCTCCTAGACATCGTCTCGTCCTCCCTCACTTCCTGGAAGAAACGACGCGCCGCTCCGCCGTCAAGGTGTCCGCCATGGACGTCGACAACGGGAGCTCGAGCCCACGCACGCACACACCACGCGGGGTTTTACCGCATCACGTTCTCCACACAAACAAGCAAAGGCGCCGCCAGTTTAAGGTCGTCGCTGGTATCTGTTCCGCCGTCATGCAGCAGCTCTGCAAGTCTGACATCCACCGCCGAGCTCGCCTGGTCCCTCGTCTCATCGCACGCATTGCAAGCTGAGTGACCAAGCCGTGTTGTCCTACTCTTCTCTGATGCACTTGTTCCTTGCCCAACTTCTCCCTGAGCAACGCCATCTTGGCTCGGCGTGCTACTCAAAGCTTATAATTCTCAGACTCAACTGTGACGGATCCTTCATCAAGGAAACGGAAAACTGGATATGCTAGAGCTGTGGCGCGCCTCAGCGATGGCTCGGTTGTCCTCTCTGCTGGCTCGAGTTTGAGTAACTGCCTCGACGCTCAAGAAGCCGAAGTAACTACTGTCTTACTGGGACTCAAAATTTTGCATCAACTCTTTCAGGAACAACTGATCCTAGAGAGACGGACAGCTCCGTGGCCTTCTCAGCTTCAACCACACACAGCAAAATAGATCAGGATGGTGTGCTGTTTTTTTTTTTTTTTTTGAAGCTGATGGCATGGCGTAGTTACTGGTTGTTTAATGGTGTGTTGTTTATGCTGAAGCATTTCAATCTGCAACGTTCAAAAGATCAAAAGAGAGAGCAATTTTGTGGCCCATGAGCTAGCTTCCCATGATAGAAGTTATGGAGACCTGTTGTTAGTTCACGACTTCTATGCTGCGATCAGGAGATCTTTTTATAATGACTAGCTTCATTCCAAACGATATATGAGAGTTCTCTTTTCCCTTGAAAAAATAATGAACATACTATGTGCGCATGTAAAGTCTCTGTAACTTCTTACAATCTGTACAAACTGATTGCGACTTAAATTTAACACTCAAATAATTTAATCTACAATGCACACCATGTGTGATTGTGGACTGAGTACAATGCTTATTTTACCGTTACCATGTGAAATTTAACTGTGAACTCGCAATGATTTTTCAGTGCGAGTATACTGATGTATCAACCATTTTTGGTAATTCGTTAACCTCTTTGCTGTATGATTTCTCACTGTATTCAAAATTGCCAGTTGTTCCCCTTTTATAGAACTCAAAGTGACGACTATGTCTTCACAGGGTACTTTCTCAAGAGTTTGCTTCATATATTTCTCTTCCCGGACACGGTGCCAAGGTTCAGCTTCCAAAGTTAATCGGAATGTTCGCAGTGTCATGTACTATAGGCTTTGTGAACTCATTTTTATCATTCATATCATACTCCTTGTTTTGATTATCCTCAGAGCGAGTTCCGGTGGCAAACTACTTGTACCTTTTGCATTTCCAAGGGTACACAACAAAAATCATGATATAAAATATGATGTTTGAGTGGTATAAAATATATTTTTTCCAGTTTTGCGAGACTATTTTTCTTTCCATTTAGACCCGTTGCAACGCACGGGTATTGTGCTATAAACTCTAAATTTATATCAAATCACTCACAAGACCCATCTCTAAATCCGCCTTCGTGTTCTTCCATGCACTAGGCAAAGAGTTCATGCAAAGCCTTGACTTTTTTTTTCGACCGTAACTACGGCAGGCCGCGGCCATGCCTGAACTTATATATAAACAGCCAACGTGAGTGACAACATCAAGTTACAGAGGGTGGGATCCGAAAGGGAAAAAAAAGATTACATAGGAGCTCAAGTTGGCTCAAAAAGATTACACCAGGAATGGAGAAGCTCTTTAGTAGCTAGGTTACGGCATTGGTGAGTCCACAGCTTTACATCTTCAATGCATTTTCGAGCGGTGATTGCGGGTGAGACGTCTTGAGCTTCAAAGACGAGAGAGTTGCGCCTCTTCCATATGTCCCAGATAACCGCAACAACGATGGTGAGCTTAGCAGTATCGAGAGGTAAGGCAGTCCACGTTTCTTCGATGGAGCTGGGCAGCGGGTTCGGGGCGCACAGTGGGAGGGCGTTCCAAACTTCCTTGGCGCGATGGCACCCGAGAAGCAGGTGGTCGACGTCTTCATCTTCGGATTAAGAGGGGCAGGAGGGCGAGGTGGTGAGCGAGTGCCGGAAGCGGCGCCGGTTGGTAGCGACACGACGGTGGTGAACAAGCCAGTTAAAGATCCTGCAGTTGTTAGGGGCGGAGTTGAACCTACCGGCACATGCAAACTCATCATTTGGCAATTGCCTAAAGAAATTAGCATAGGTATCCCTGTTTGAGGCAGTCTTGTTTGTGAAACGGTTCAAGCGAGCGTCGTCTTTGATTGGGTCGGTCTAGAAGCTGTCTATGAGGTATCGGACGGAGTCCAGCTCAGAGGTGGCAACATTGGACAGACGAGGGACGAGGAAGGTGGAGAGGTCTGAGGAGAGTACAAGATGGACAAAGATATTTGGGCGGGAGGCGTGGGAGGCAAGAGCTGGGAACATCTCGGCGAGGGTGGTAGGTCCAGTCCAGTGATCAAACCAAAAGGAGGTGAGCGCGCCAGAACCGATTGAGACTATGGAGTTTTCCCAAAACGAAGGAAGGGTGGAGACGACGTCCTTTCAAATTGGGGTATCGAGGTAGTGCGTATCCCCCAAGTCCCGGGACGCATGCCACCCATAATGGCGTCGGAACCAGGAGGCCCACGGAGCATTGGAGCTGCCGTGGATTTTGGTAAGGCATTTCGACAGGAGAGAGGAGTTTTGTGAGGTCAGGCAGAGGACTCCTAGTCCACCTTTCGACTTGGGGGTACAAACGTCCTTCTTGGCCACTTTGCAGCTCCCGCCATGGCAAGTGTCCTCACCGGTCCAAAGGAAGGCACGCCGACGTTTGTCAAGGGTTTCGATGGTGCCAACGGGGAGGATGCCGGTGGCCATAGCGTGAGAGAGGAGGGCGGAGAGGACAAAGTTGGCAATTATGAGCCGACCTCCAATGTGAGTGCATCGGCCACGCCAGCGGGCGAGAGATTTGTCACAACGAGAAATGATAGGGGCAAGGTCAGCTGTTCGGAATTTGTGGGTGGAGAGAGGAAGACCCATGTAAACTTGGGGGAAGGGCGGCACGGAGCAGCCAAAGGTGGAAGACATGTCAATTGCCGAGGCATGGGGAACGTGAATGGGAACGGAAGTGCTCTTGTGAAAATTGATGTGTAGTCTCGTGGCCTCAGAGAAGGACTTTAGAATGGATTTGAGGATATAAACGTGATCCATGCCCGCGCGAAGGATGATGAGCATGTCGTCGACGTATTGGAGAACATGGCATGGGAGGTCGTCAACGAGCGGGTGGTGGCTCTAGGTCAATAGTGCCAGAAACAATGCTTGTACGTCACACGTCAGTTGGGAACCCCAAGAGGAAGGTATGATGAGTGCAGCAGTAAGTTTTCCCTCAGTATGAAACCAAGGTTTAATCGGACCAGTAGGAAAACGAGGTTTGCTTCGAAGGTGTTGGTGGAGGAGTGTAGTGCGGCGCAACACCAGGGATTCCGGTGCCAACGTGGAACCTGCACAACACAACTAAATTACTTTGCCCCAACTTAACAGTGAGGTTGTCAATCTCACCGGCTTGCTGAAAACAAAGGGTTAAACGTATCGAATGGAAAATGATGTTTGTTTGCATAAAACAGTAGAGAACAATGATTGCAGTAGATTGTATTTCACATGTAAAAGAATGGACCGGGGTCCACAGTTCACTAGTGGTGTCTCTCCAATAAGATAACTAACATGCTGGGTAAACAAATTACAGCTGGGCAATTGACAATTGATAAGTGCATATAACATGCATGTGTGAGCTGTGGTGTCTACTATGAGATTCATTTGGGCATTGCGACAAAGTACATAGACCGCTATCCAGCATGCATCTATGCCTAAATAGTCCACTTTCCGGTTAACATCCGTACCCCTTCCAGTATTAAGTTGCAAGCAACAGACAATTGCATTAAGTAATGTGCGTAATGTAAACAATACATTCATCCTTGAATAAAGCATTGTTGTTTTATCCCTAGTGGCAACAACACATCTACAACCTTAGAACTTGCTGTCACTATCCCAGGTTAAATAGAGGTTGAACCCAACTATCATGCATAAATACCCACTCTTGGAGTTACAAGTATTCACGTGGCCAAGGCTTCAACAAGTAACGGAGAGCATGCAAGATCACAAATGACATAGACATGATAATATAATATTCAGGTCCACATAGGTATCAATATAAGTCAGATCCCAGCAAACACAACATGTAGCATTACAATAAGATGATCTTGATCATGATAGACAGCTCACAAGATCTAAACATGATGGCACAAGTGGAGAAGACAACCATCTAGCTACTGCTATGGACCCATAGTCCAAGGATGAACTACTCACGCATCACTCCGGAGGCGGGCATGGCGATGTAGAGCCCTCCGGTGATGATTCCCCTCTCCGGCAGGGTGCCGGGAAGAGCTTCAGGAACCCCCCGAGTCAGGGTTGACGACGGCGGCGGCAGCGAATATGTTCTGGATAAAAGGCTCGGTCTTTTAGGGTTTTCGCGTCTCGGGGAATAAATAGGCGAAGGGGCGATGTCGGCGGACCCCCGAGGGGCCCAAACTACACCCAGGCACGGCAGGGGTGGGCCCGCGCCTCCAGGTGGTTTGGCCACCTCGTGGCTCCCTTCGTGTCTCCTTCAGACTCCGTGTACGTGCTGGAAAAATAGGGACCTGGCCTTTTGTTTCGTGCAATTCCGAGAATATTTCCAGAAGTATCTTTCTGAAACCAAAAACAGCAAAAAACAGGGAACTGGCACTGTGGCATCTTGTTAATAGGTTAGTCCCAGAAAATGCATAAAAGTGATACGAAGTGTATATAAAACATGTAGCAAATGGTATAATATAAGCATGGAACAGCAGAAATTATGGATACGTTGGAGACGTATCAGCGGGTGGTGGAGGAGACCATTGATGGAGGCCTGTAGAATTAGGTGTTGGAGAACATCTGCAACTGAGTTGAAGAGGAGGGGGGAAAGGGGTCGCCCTGACGGAGGCCATGGCGACACTGAATACAATTGCACGGTTTGCCATTGAGGAGAATCGCAGTTTGGCTAGAGGAGTTGATGGTCTTAATGCAATCGTGCCAAACTTGGGGAAAGCCTTTGGCGAGGATAGTCTGGTCAAGTGCCTCCAATTAATGGAATCAAAAGCTTTTCGGAAATCAAACTTGAAAACCATGGCGGGGCCGAGAGCTTGTGGCAAGCTTGGACAATATCAGCGGCATACACGAGAGATGGCCAAGGGGCACACCCCTCACAAGGTAAGATGTAAACTGTTGCTTCATCATCAGTTCATCACTGGGCCGCCGAGAGAGAAGATCACTAGCTCCCTCCACATTGTTGCGAATGCCAAGTCAGTGGTCTCTGTCAAATCGATTCGTCAAAGCCACCACGGCCCCATCCAGCTGCCCACTCCGATTCCGACTACCACTCATCCTATTTTTCTTTTCTTTTGGCGGAATCTTGGACTGCTGCTTCGGTACTGGAATTCTTGTCCGAGTCGAATTTTTTCGATCGCCATCAGCCTATATAAGGAGGCCCCATGTGCTTAGTACGAGCACAACCTGATCGAAGAAGTTCTTAGAGCATCCACAGCGCATCGCCGCTTAACTAGGCGCTTAAGGAATAAAAATAAACCGGGCTAATTAAAATAGGAAGGAAGCGCTCACGGGCCGCAACGCGGGGCGCTTGTTCGTGACGCCTATGCAGACTTGCGATTTCCGCGCGCGGGGCGATTAGTTTTGCGCCAGACGCCCGGGATTAAAGGCCCTAACTACCGATAGAGTAGGATCGGAATCCTGGCGTCGGCGTTTAAGCGCCGCGCTGTGGATGCTCTTAGGAGTCACGAGACTTATTCATCATCGTTGCAACAAGTCCGTCCGTCCGTGCAAGCGCAGCTACTCCCGACATGGTCACCGTGAACGAGCACGTCCTGCTCAGTCATCCCGACAAGCTCGTCCTGCTCGCCGAGATCCCGGCTGCAGATTCACACGCCGCCGTCACGTTTCGGCTGCTCGCCTGCAATGCAGCGACTACGGCGGCGGCCCCGTGGACGTCGACACGGTGGAGGACGTGGCAGGGCCGGGCCCATAGTGGTGCAGACTGTGCCGGCCGCACAGGGCCCATGAATCTAGGGGCCCAGATTTTTTAAGTAAGCTATGTAGAAGTATGGGCTTGGCAGTCCAGGAATACGAAAAGGAACACCGGATGTGCTTACTGGGCTGCTCTGGCGCATGGGATCGAAATCACTAATAAAAGGCTTCCCTTCGGGAAGGGAACCCCGCGTGCGTTCTGGTCGTGACAAGTGTCAGCCTCTCCTTTTACGCGGTCCCCGTGGGTGCTTGCATGTGTGACAAGTGGCAGCATGAGAGAATTTTGGTGGGTTTTCTTTTCTTGTCCCCCGCTCAGATTTGTACCGCATTTATTTCGAGATTCGTTTTTTAAAAACGAAATATCTTTAGAACCGTTTATCCAAATTATAAACGGTTTGCATATTTGAAATCCTCGCGTCGAGATCTTCAAAAGTAGATCCCATATTGATAGGTTTTGAGAAACTTTTTTTTCGTACTTTGTACAACCAGTTCTGTGTACTTTGTACATCCAGTAACAACGTGTACATCTAGTAGCAGTGTGAGTGTACATGCAATAGCAGGACGCGATTATACATCCAGTTGCATCGTGTACATTCAGTAGCACGCAGGTGTACAACCAGTAGCATCGTGTACAACTAGTAGCAGCGTGAGTGTATATCTAGTAGCAGTAGCGGTGTGTACATCCAGTAGCAGCGCGAGTGTAGTACATCCAGTAGCATCGTGTACAACTAGTAGTAACGTGAGCGTACATCTTGTAGCGGTCTGTACATCCAGTAGCAGCGCGGGCGTACATCCAGTAGAATCGTGTACAACTAGTAGCAGCGCGTCCGTAGATCCAGTAGCACAATGTACGTACATCCAGTAGCAACATGTGTGTACATTCAGTAGCAACATGGTAGTTTGTACTCCTACTGTATTTAATTTGTACATCGTACGTACTATACTAGATGTTTTAGTTGTACACACCGTACACGTACGTGGCCTTTAGATTAATTGTACAAGAGCAACTGATGGAGAATCCACGCGCGGGACCAGGGGACCACATGTAGTAACCAAATTCATTTTTGCTACTCGGACGCGTAGCGCGTGTACGATTGGCTCCAGGGAGCTTCGCGAGAGCGTACGAGAGACTTGCCGTGTCCAGCTTTCCTTCCTCATTCGTGTAGCCACGTGGCGTCCTGTACGTGCTCGGTTTTTCCCTTCCGAAAGGGAAACCTTTTCCTAGTCCTACCCGCATGGGTTGCCCCGCTCTATCGCTTATCGACAGGGAGGGATCGATCATGTCGATACAAAAAAAAAACGATCGAAACACCACATGTCGGACCGAGCCACTTCCTTTCCCTTTCCCCTCGCTGCTTTGAGAGTCAACCGCCGCCGCCACCGTCCAGATCCGGCCGCTCTCGCCGTCGGCGCTCGCGCTGGCTGGTGTGGAGATGGACTAGGGTGCCGGCCCGAGTTGTACAGCAGTAGATTAGGTCGTAGATTAGGTTTTGGCTTGCCCTCTGTGGCGATTGGCGGTATGCCGTCTCTCTCGCCTCGAAGGTCTTCTGGTCCGGCGTTTCGGCGCGACATCGACCATGTTGTCGTGTGGTGCTCCGTCAAATCCCCAAGGTGGGGGATGGGCGGATTCTGCACATCGACGACGGCCTTCTTCAATAAGCGCTTTTGCGTCCTTGCTCTGCTGGGTGCTCTACTTCTCTTGGCCGGCCTCGATGGCGAGGAAGAGAGGTATAGAGGCTCGCCGACAAGGATGTGCAGCAGTTACCCCGGTGGCGGTGCAGGCACGCTGCTGGAGTGGGAGAATCTGCCACTGATTGGGGCTCCGAGGTGGAGTTCCTCTTGGTGGTGCCTCGACCGCTGCTGGGTCAATAAGCCTGGGTTCCGGGTTCTTCGCTACGCTGATCTTCTCCGCCTGCCTCCTCCCGTCCGTGGCAGGAGCGTGAGTTTGATGGCGGGCCGTTTTACTTTGATGGCGGCAGTGAAGAATCGTCTGCTGCAGGATTTGGCTGCTCTTCACGTCTTCCCCGTCCTTCAGAAGGCGCAGCGGGTGCGAATCATGGAGGCGTGGATTGGGGGAGCAGCAGCGTCAGGCAGCAGTGGAGTTGGGAAGCGATCTATTGGAGCAGCATCTTGGCGGCGCGTGACGGCCGTCCAGCATCCAAGGCCAGAACATGGCCTATCCAGACGCCGGTGAAGGGTTCCGGCATAGAATCAACCTCCTGTGTGAGGCCCCTCTTGAAGTTGGTAGCCGCATCTCCCGTCTTCTCTGGAGCAAGTGGTCTCGTCCCCGCTCCCGACCATGGCGGCGGCGTTGCTGACTTCCGGCTCGGTGGTGGACAAAGAGAAGGATCAAATTGCTTTTTGTTGTATTTTAGTGAGGTCATTTCTGCAAATTCTAGGGACCTATGTGTGATTACTTATCTTATGGGGTCCTTTGTAACAAATTGTGCATCCACCGCTTGGTTTTAATGAGAAGCTTCCGGCCCCTTCGGGGGCGCTCCGTGTTCAAAAAAAGAAACACCACATGTCGCTCCCGATTCACACGAAAAGACAACGATCTGACTTTAGTCGGTCACTCCCGTGATGGCCGAGAATCCGCATCAATCAGCCGTGTTTTGTCTGCGGATTGGACAAGCGCTTGTCGGCTGGGGTCGCTGGTGAGGGCTCCTCTAATTCTCCTTCCCCGATTCTAAATTTCTGATCAATTTCGGTTTTTTTTTGGGGGTGCAATTTTGGTTGTTCTTAATTATTTGGTTAACTTCAACAAGGAGCCAAGGGATCCCTAGGATTCGTTTCTTGCCTCCTCGATCGATAACAATTCAACAGGAGCAGGAAACTGACGAGGTGAGTTAGGGAGTCTGTTAAATTGCTAAACATTGAAATAAATTAGTATTTTTTGATAATCTTCAATTGATTGATGATGCGGCATCACTTTGAATCATGATCCATGCAAAAAAAAAAAAAAATCAATCATGGTGGGAGAACATCAACGTGGAGCCCAAAAGCGCAAAAGAAAAGATAAATAGCTGGATTTAATTAAATCTCCAAAATGTGCCATGCGCATGTTTATTATAAAATGATCACAAGTGTCTTCTGATAATTAGTCAGTTGACCCGTCTACCATTGCACTTACAATTATGCTTTACAATAGTTCTAGAGATTGTCAAATAGAGATAGATAATATTAAGATAGAGGAAATAAAGAGTTCAAAATATTTCTCAGTCGGACCTGATTGATAATGAAGATACTATTTAAGATTTCATTTCAAGCAAAGCTAAAAGAACTATATATAGTGTCGCTCCTCTACATGTGATTTCCACTAAATCAATCCCACGAACTTGCCGGAGTTCGCTCGTCCTCGTCAACAGGAGGTCCCGGATCGACGGATCGTCCTCGAAGCCTGCGAGCAGGAAGCAGCTGCACAAGTGCACGGGAATAGGCATAGAAGCAGTACCACCGACTAGAGCGGCTCGAGTCGCTTCTCGCCAAAGTTGCTGCCTGCCGAGTCTCGTTCACGCCCGAGTCGCCGTCTCGGCACCGCTTGTGGCTCACCCGCGCGGGTTACGCTGCCTTGGCTGTGCCTCGCCTCACTTGCAGATGGGGACAGTCGCCAGAGGTCGTCGGCTGTTGCTCGACGTCTCACCGGCTGGCCCGAACCTCCGGCAAGTTATAGGATTTGGGGATCGGTTGAGTCCCTATTTTTCCCTTGCTTTCCCGCACGCCGTCATAGCCTCTGGATCCAGCATGAGCAGAGCAGCGGCACCCCGAGCAGCTCGGCGAATGTCAGCCGGTGGCCTGCGACGACGAGGACCATGGTGGAGGCGGGAGACTTGATGACATAACCAGCTGCTTGCATACCGGTTATGAGTTGAAGTATGCATGCCGATATCCAGCTTCTACCTACTGCTGCTGTTGCCGCTCGTGATCTTGCTGATGCTTCTTAGGCCTCCAGGTCACCTCTTGGATTACCCTTGCTTTCCCGCACGCCGTCATAGCCTCTGGATCCAGCATGAGCAGAGCAGCAGCACCCCGAGCAGCTCGGCGAATGTCAGCCGGTGGCCTGCGACGACGAGGACCATGGTGGAGGCGGGAGACTTGATGACATAACCAGCTGCTTGCACACCGGTTATGAGTTGAAGTATGCATGCCGATATCCAGCTTCTACCTACTGTTGCCGTTGCCGTTGCCGCTCGTGATCTTGCTGATGCTTCTTAGGCCTCCAGGTCACCTCTTGGATATGCGTTGCGTGCGGACTAGCTAGGAGGCTCGGTTTACCTGGAGGGTTCTCTGTTTTGTGTACCTGATATGTGTGTCATGTCTTAAATCTATATGTAGGCAAATCAAGTGGGCACTGTCACCAAAGCCATAGAGTTTGTAAAACAGGAAAACTCATGCGTGAAGACGCACCATGTCGCCTCCGCCCTCTAGCCCGACTGCTGCTGCAGGACGAGCTGGCCTAGCTAGGAGGCTCGGTTGCAGGGTCTCGGACTGGGGCTGGGGAGCTCGGTCTAGGGCAGACCGGTGGAGATATAGGTGGGTTCAGATATGGGACAGTGACGTTTCTTAGATGTTTGTCAACATATAGGAGACTGAGCGAAGGAGTTGGCAGGGCCGATACATGTGGACTTGTGGAGGGGCTCCAGAAGCAGCAAGCATATCTCCTTCTCCGAGCAGCGCCTCCCAGATGCACACTGCCTTCACCTTCAATTTTCTGTCATGTACGGAAGCAACAAACATGTTCCTCTAATTTCTGGACCAATGGAGATTTGATTTGATTTCATTGGAACATGAACAAGTCAAGGTAACCTTTACTGTTGATTCAAATTTTGTATTCAGACGGTAGCATATGAGCTCGGAATTTTTATTGATTATTCGTTTGTACCCGGTTTGACACAACTATTCATGAAATAAAACCATCTTTTTCATAGAAATGCACATGTATATAGCTATATGTTATTGTGTTAGACCAAACGTGTGTATTTAGTTGGTGCCGTTGAGCTCCGTGAAAATGGGTGTATAAAAAATTGTATACTTTTTCTTCATTTGTATAATTTGTGTACTTTTTGTGCACTTGTATAAGGACAATTTCTATCGAGATGGGGCCCATTTTAGAATTTCGCACAGGGCCCTGTATTTTGCTGGCCCGGCCCTGGGACGTGGCCTGCCGCGTGCCGCTCCGGGGCCTGGGCCGCCAGGGTGCGGCGGACCGGGCGTTCGGAGAGCTCGTGGCCAGGCTCGACAGCCCGATGCTGTGCCTGGAGGTCGCGACGGAGACGCGGAGGGCGGCGGCGCGCGTCCAGGCGAGGTGCGACGCGGCCGAGGAGCTCGGCGGCGTGGACTTCCGCGTGCGCGTCATGTTCATCGACGCGTTCGGGGAGTCGGCGCCCGAGGAGGAGGAGGACGAGGAGGAGAGCGGGAGCGACATGGAGTTCGGGGAGTTTGATCTGAGGAACATGCAGACCGGCGCCGGATACGAGACCGACGAGGACGAGGAGGACGGTTGCGGCGCCCAGTTGCTGCTGTCGGGCTTCGAGGCGCGCTCCGACAGCCCCGAGCTCACCGAGTAGCACGAGCTGACGTCGTACGACATGCACCGCCTCGTGCACCTGGCGTTGGAAGGAGGCGGGAGCATGGAGGACGACGAGGCCTACCAGCGCGCGATGGCCGGCGGCACGCCCATGTCGCGTGCCTCCCGTGCCGCCATGATCGACCAGGCGCTGCAGTCCACGAAGGCACGAACCAGCAGCAGCACCGCCGGCAGCCCCAATCGCCAAGCCAGATCTTCCCGATGCGAACCGGACACTGAATGCGTGCCGGGTTGGTAACAAACTAATTTTACGCTTCTTTTGTCACCGTGTTTTTTTAATTTTTGGGTCCGTCTAAGTCTCAGTCGATTGAGAATTAATCTAATTGTCGATTGAAAATTAATCTAATTCTCAATCATCTGACGTCATTCCCGTGCCGTGCGTGCGGTGGCCTCCCTCGCTCGTGCCTCTAGCTATCATCCACGTCCATGCACTGGCCCACTAAGAAACTACAGACTCCAAGCTACACGCTCGTATGTCCGCGCATACATCTCGCAGCTAGCGACCAGACCAATACTCAAAAAGAAAAAGAAAAAGCTAGCTAGGACTGACGAGACCAGCAACAACTCACACAAATCTTAGAAAAAAATTCGGACGGTTAAAATATCGACTGAGCGCTAATCTAACTGGGAATTAGCAAAATCGTAAAAGATTCCGATGCAACCGGTACAAATTCAGTTACAACCAAGGTGCAACTGAAAAATATTTGGTTTTAACCAATGTGCAACTCATATTAATTTTAGTTCCAACCTATACAATCCCAAGACAAAAAATACATGCGAAAGAGTTGACAAAAAATACGTTAATTTCATATAACAAAGTAAATCCACCATTCCACAAACAATTTTTGATTTTCTTAGATAAAGACATATTATTACAAATAGCGACACAACAAAGAAGCCCTAGGACGATGGGCAAAGGAAAACAATTTCAAACTTGAAAAAAAATCGTGAAATGAAAATATTAAAAGTACCACACTTGAAAAAAAAGCATAAAGACAAAGAAAAGGGAGATGAGAATAAGTCACGGGAGCAAAAATAAGCAATGGAAAACTCACTAGCGTATGTACACGGCCCAAAAAACAAGAACGAACGAACTAAGCCCAACACAGTTTTCTCGTTCAATGGAAAAAAGGCCCACAATAGCCTGGTTGTACACCGCACGGAACGCTGAGTAAAAATCAACCATCAATCGATGAAATAAATGGACGGCTTAGCAAAACCGTTTTTTTAAGGGGAAACTTCTGTCGCTGTCTTACTCTTCTGTGTGATTGTTCCTGAAGGATGAAACCTGTTCGATCGAATTGTGTGTGACTCCGATCTGATTATGTATTATATTCTCATTGATACTGAAGCATTGCATGTAATAGTTATAAATTTGTTTCTACATTGCAAATTTAAGGGGCTACTATCCTCGTTTCAAAAAAAAAATTTAAGGGGCTACTATCTGAATAGATAAATGTCATCTGTGGATGGAGTATATGCATCTCAGATTGGCCTGCAGCTCACATCTCCTATACAAGAGTAAAGCAGGGTTTATATACTTTCTTGACCTTCAGTTTGACCGTATGTGGATTTTTTGTCGACTGAATGCTTCTTCTCTAGAACACCTGTTGAGAAGAACTTAGATACTTCTACTGTAGAGTAGAGTGTCGATCCATGGAACTCTACACCATATGATTAAGAAAAAAATAACAGCTCTATGTGCATCTTTCTTCTAGAACAGGTCATCGCCACACTAATTCAGAATAGATGATATATTCCCAGTGGGGGCATGGCATCATTTAGCCCCTGAGGGAATAGGCTCAGTTAACCCGAGCATTACACAGCACAAAAATGAGGTGATCCTGATATTTGTATATTCTAGGCTCTCGAGTCTTGATTAGCATCAGGTATTAGGGTACTACATTCTGCTGAACTTTCTTCGCGAAGTAGCACAGCTCCTGTCCTTGTCTGTGAAGGATGACAAGGATCCTAGTTGAGGACAACAATCTTCTGCCTTTTACTAGGTTTCTTCCCCTTTACTGGATGTGTCCCAGGTTTATCCAGATTGTCGCATTTATCTTTGCTAGACATGCTGGGCTCATCATCATCATGGTCATCGCTATCATCTTCTGAGTCAGATGAGCTGCTACCAAATGACCCTCCTGAGGGTGGGAAGCCGCTCATTGTGGCTTCAGCTGCATCTACAGCTTGCTCCGAATGAAGATCAGCAACACCAAGAATCAAATCCTGAAAACAGAAGTGTGCTCATCAGTCATCAGTTAGTGCAGTCAAACTGATACTTTCTCCACCATAGTACAAAGATTAGCTTTACCATCTCAATATATTCCTTTTCATTTCCAGTAAGCGCTTCTATGTCATACTCCTCAGGAGGCTTATTCTGCACAAACAAAAATTGGAGTCAAATAACTGCAGGGACAGTGGGACACTGATCTAACACAAAATCAAGTAGAAGCCTACCTGCGCATCAAGCTGCAATTTCTCGTTTGCCTTTGCCATCTCTCCCAGGAAATTCTTCACTTTTCCGAGAACTGGGCAGCATTGCAACACATCAACACCCAAATTAAATGGAAATTTCAGCGAGCAAGTACATAAGCTGAAAATAAAAATTCCTCTTGTATCTTTCTCCTTTTGGACATGTAAATATTTGTTTCACTTTCAGTAAAAAAAGGGTACATAAGCCAATTCAAGAGGAAATTGTTTCACACAACTACATACTATGTCAAACTACATCCCCACCAAGGCAGTTTTCCAGTCAGATGAACCTAGTAAAAGACAGTGTTGTTCGAGCTTTTTTTAACAGCCGGCAAGCTGGACACTGCCGTTAACTAATTGCTTTGAAGAGCTAGGATGAAACGTGTTGGTGTGATTGTCTGATGAGCTTGGGCTAAACAAACAAATTACAAACAGCCCTTCAAAGAAGGTGTTCACGCGGCGAGGTGTTCAGATGATTAGCAAGGTGGAGGAACTTATTGACCCTGCTACGGGTGCATGGGATAAACAATTGCTGACTGACAACTTTTATCCAGTGGATGTACAAAGAAATTTGAGTATTCCTTTGTCTCCGTGGGACTCAGAGGACACGGTGGCATGGCACTACACAAAAAATAGTGTCTTCTCTGTTAGATCGGCCTACCACTTAGAATGGCAACACCAATTTGGTAGCCGATCTCGAAGACGAGATGAACAGAGTGGATCACGGATCAATCCAGTTTGGGAGAAAACATGGAAGCTGACAGTCCCGGCGAAAGTAAAGATTTTTGTTTGGAGGGCACTACATGGGATTATCCCCTGCATGTGTGTTCTTGCAAACCGACACTTGAACGAAGCGGGCAGTGTCCGGTGTGTGAAACAGGAGCTGAGGATATTCTACATATGCTGTTCAAATGTGACCGAGCCCGCGAAGTCTGGAGAGCACTGGGGCTAGACACTGCTATCCAGCAAGCAACTCTAGTTGATCGTTCGGGAAGCGTTGTTCTGGAATATTTGCTTACTACAGACAAGGCGCTCCCCAACCTGAGCACACTACCAGCGAAGGAGATTGTAGCCACGGCAGCATGGTTCATATGGTGGAGGAGGAGAGAGATGAAACATCAAGGAGAATCACCACTAGCGAGTCGAGTTGCTCTCTCGATTAAAGCCATGGTGGCCAACGCCTTGAAGGTGAAGAAGAATAAATCAGCTAGAGTGAAGGTGGGCTGGTCTCAGCCACCACTTGGGGTTATGAAACTGAATACGGACGCAGCAGTAAACTTGAGCACGAGGAGAGCATCAACTGGGTGTGTTATTAGAGACGCAAGCGGGCAATTTATTGCAGCTTGCAGAATTGAAATAGAAAGGGTGCTCGACGTCACCACAGTGGAGGCACAAGCGATGCGTGACGGCCTCCGATTAGCAGAGAGAGTTGGATGCAAGCGCATATATATTGAGACCGACTCAAAGGAGGTTGTGGAGGCGTTTGAAGATCCAACACGGCACAGGATAGTGGGCATGCCTTACTTGGATGAATGCCGGACGATCATGGCAGGGTTCGCGTCGGCAAGATTGGCACACTGTCTACGAGAAGCAAATCAAGTGGCGATGTAGTAGCAAAATCAGTACATGATCCTGATAATAATATATGGCTAGAGGAGCCGCCCTTGTTTCTCATTCCACAATTAGTGGAAGATGTAATTCTTATTGATTAATAAAGGTTATGTTATGATTCAAAAAAACAAAAAAACAAATTACAACCAGGGAAGCACATCTGTCCATATTCCTATTTCCTGAGCTGCACGTAGTAGCAACAAGAATAGATACCTTGGCTCTTGGGGATTGGATCGGTGGGAGGCCCCGCCTTGCGCTTTCCCTCCTGCTTGTTCTGCTCTCTGCCGGCGAGCAGCGACTCTGCAAATCACACAAATCCTAGACATTACAGAAGGAAGGCAAACACCGACCAGAGAGGAATTCGGAAGCAAAGGGAACGAGAAGGGGGAGGAGGTGGGAACGGGGATGAGAGCGGCACCGATGAAGGAGAAGGAGGGTGGTTTGGGCCCCGCGGGGAGGTCCAGCAGCTCCTTGCTCGGTTCCCCCATGGCCTCCGTGCAGACGCGGGCGGCGCGGCGAGCCTGGCGACGCGGCGGCGTGTGGGGCGCGGTGAGCAGGCAGCGGAACGGCAGTTTGTCTTGTCGTAGTAGGGCTCGGCAATGCGGCGGCCGCCACGGTCCCTGATATGCAGGTGGGCTGGGCCTATCACGGCCCGCATGGTGTTAGGCCCAATGAATTCTTGTGAAAAAGAATAGGCTACAAGGTCGGGACCGTCGGCACCGGCCGGCGGCGGGCGAGCCGGTGGGGGAGGGCGCGCGGGCCTCGAAAGCCATCGAGTCGCCGCTGCGCGGCTTCCGGTTGACTTGGCTTTGGCTTGGGCGTTCGAGCCGCGAGCTGACCGTCGGCGGCGTCGACATGAGCCCATGAGGGGAGCGGCAGGGGGAGTGGGCAGCAGAGTACGGCGATGTCGGTGCGGCAGTTGGGACCTGGGAGCGCGGTCCGGCATCTGCCGCGAGGCGTTCGAGCGGCGCGTGTACGTCGGCCGGCTTCCTGCGAGTGCGAGGTAAGTCCACCACTTCCTCCCCCTTTGCCTAGCTGATGTATGCGTTTAAGTTGCGGGGTCACAATTGGGTAAGAATGTTTGTTTCGCCTAATCCATGGCGAGAATTGCTTGCAGCGTTGGGTTGTTGAAGCTTAGGCACCCCGGTTGATTAATCTGCAAACTCGTACAGTACATGCTAGGGTACATCTGTATGCACTCTAACTCTGTAAGCGATCTCACGTCAAAAAAAAAAAAAAAAACTCTGTAAGATCGTGGCTCTGTTTTTTAAATTCCTTCGCGCTCCACCAATAACTTTATGTCAGGAAATTCTTGAGTGTCAAATACCAAGGTACTCAATCGATCCCAGTTCCAGTAGTCCCTCCCCTGCAGCAGCACTGGGGGAGGCAGCAAATCACAGAAAAGCAAAAAGTACCAGTAAGCTTCTTCTTCAGCTACACTATTGACCTGTAGAATTTTTTGGGAGTACCAGAGGTCTGCCATTCTCAACTCCTCAGTTTCTAAAAATAAATTTCGGAAATTCATTAAACTGCATGCAATATTTACAAAAAGTGCCCTTGAATCTGGTGCCCTCTACAAATTATGCATAATATTTGGTACATGATGTTGATATATGGGAGTAGAAAAAACAACTCCAATCCCGACAAAGTGCCGTTCACCGTTTATACTTTCAAAAACTTATTTTTTCCTCCATAATATTTACCCCGATTGGGTGCTCGATTTGATGTTCTCTACACTATAGGATTACACATGTGGTACCTACCATAGAGAGCTGATTTACTGACGCAAAAATATTGTCCCTTCACTTTGGTTCGTGCAACAGAGTTGTCCGCTCATATGCATCCTGCCCTATGGTTTGGAAAGAACCAGAGCTGGAGTACGTGCCCTTGATAGTTGCCCGCTGCCATTTGTGGCTAGTCAGCCATGACAGCGTGTAAGGCAGCCCTGATCTGCGGTACTCCTTGGGGTTCTCAATGTCTCTCTTCATTTCACTGATGTCCATGCTGAGACCCGACAAGGTTTCCCCAGGTGCGTCACGCCCTCGTCGGAGTCTATGATCCCGTCCCATAGTTGTTGCAGCTCAACACTGCTCGGGCCCTCCTCCAGGATGACAGAGATGCCCTTCTTCAACCAGATCCGCACGAGCTCCGCTGCCACGTCAGGCTGGATGGCCAAGTCGTCCGGGAGGTCTTCCTGGTGTGGTCTCTGCACGGAGACATCAGTGTAAGCTAGGTGCTTTACCGTGTCATGGCTCAGGTACCGCCCGCCGATGGTCATGAGCTCCTTCTTGCCCTCTGCCACTCTCAGGTAGACAATGAAGTCCTTCCGCTCTCTAGCATATATGTTGTCGATGTCTATCGTGCCGGACCGATTATCAGATTTCACACAGTTGATGTAGCCGCCAGATTCAATTGACGATATGGCGATGCCTTCACCAGTCCTGAGGGCAATCTTGATGGACATTGCAGCAACAGATGTGAGGCCTGTGATGAATAGTGCGAGGGCGTCCTTGATCCTGTCGATGTCCTGGTTGATGAAGGAGTAGGTGCCGGAAGTCATGTCGGCGATATATTTCATGACGTTGGGGTTGTGGTTAGTGCCTAAACCGAAAGTGTGCACTGGGAACTCAGAGTTCAGCTCCGTCTGGAATATCTCTGGGTACTCGCCGTCCGATAGGAGCATCATGCACCCTACACGGTGGCTGCACTCTGCTCCACGCCACAACAGAATCTAAGAATGAAAATATTAAAATAGCAACACATGTTGGAAAGATGATTCTAATAGATCAAGCCATGGATTAATTGAAAGCACGTCTGTACCTGAGCTCCCTCTTGCAGACCAGCACTAATGTTATTCTGACCACGGGCAACCAGCTTGTTGATCCTGAGTCTGGCGACATCCCGATCTTTATCAGACATGTAAGTGAGCTTCATGAGGCGATTCTCATAGGTGTTGAACGACACGATGGAAAGTCGGTCATCCACACCAAGCTTGTCGATGACAACCATCATGGCCTGCTTCATATGATCCAGCTTCTCCCCCCGCATCTTTCCACTGACATCGAGCACGGCGACAATATCGACTCCGATATGTGGCATCTCCTTAGCTAGCCTCCGTGGCGCCGCAGTAATTCGCAACAGGATAGGGAACTTGTTGCATGGGTTCTCACTTGGAATCTCCATGCTTCTTGTGAACGTTTCTATCTTCACCTGAATTATCATTTGTCATACATCAATCACCATTTAGGGGTAACATCACTAGACCAAGTTTAAAATGAGCAGATCCGCAGAGTTATCTGAAACAGCTTACCATACTGCCACCTTCATCTGTGTGTTGCCCTATGGTTTGGAAAGCACTGGAGTTGTTGGGTACCCTTGGTGGTTGCACGCTGCCACTTGTGGCACGACAGCCATGAAAGTATGTAAGCCAGCCCTGGAACATCTCTCTTCATTTCAGCCACATCCATGCTGAGGCCGTACAAGGTTTTTTCAGGTGTGGCATGGCCATTGTCGGAGTCCTTGATCATATCCCACATCTTTTGCAGACCCTGACTGGTCATGTGTTTTTTCTCCAGCATGGCTGATACTCCCTTATGTAATTGGGTGCGTGTGAGCTCCGCAGCCACATCATGGTGGATGGCCAACGTATCCGGCGAGCATGTAGAACATGGCTGTAGCAAGGATAAGTCTGTTTGAGGCAGGGATTTACTCCAGTTGATCCTCTGGTACTGACCGCCGATGGTCACAAGCTCCTTTCTGCCATTTTCTACAGTCAGGTTGACCATGAAGTCCTTCTGCTCACCGGCGTAGATGTGGTTGACGTTTATTGTGCCAGACGTTTTATCGGATTTCACGTGGTGGATGTAGCCGCCAGACTCGATGGATGATATGGTGATGCCAAAGTGAGCCCTTACAGTGATCTGTAAGGATGACACTGCAATGGATGTGAGACCTGTGATGAACATCCTGAGGGCGTACTTGAGGTTGCTAATGTCCTGGTTGATAAAGGAGTAGGTGCCTGAGGTCTCGTCAGCGATGTACTTCATGACTTCGGGGTTGTGGTTCGCACCCAAACCGAAGGTGTGCACTGGGAATTCAGGGCTCAGCTGTATCCGGAAGATCTCTGGGCACTCTCCAAGATCTGAGAGGAAAATCATACAGCCGAGACGATTTCTTCTCTCATCCGCTCCACGTGATCGCAGAATCTGAGCATGAACATATTGGGAAATCAAAAGAGTATTAATGTTTGCATCTGGTTGCATGCCGTGGATAATTTTAATGTACACATATATACCCGAGCTCCCTGTAGCAGAGTGCCACCAGTAATATGGCCCATCTCCCTTCCATTTGAAGTTTCCAGCTCGCTTATCTTGAGCCTGGCAGCATCCCAACCATGCCCTTGGTCGTCGGACATGTAGGTTAGCTTGGTAAGTTGGTGTGTGTGAGTCTGGAGCGACAATATAGAAAGCCGGTCATTGGGGCCGAGCTTGTCGATGACGATCATCATGGCTTGCTTCATGCGTTCCAGCCTCTCCCCTTGCATGCTCCTGCTAACATCCAGCATGGCGACGATGTCCACGCCAGCTCGTGGCATTTCCTCTGCATGATGCCAGGGTGGTACCGTGACCCGCACCAGGACAGGGAACTCGTTGCTCGTCCCCGTGGACATAATTGCATTGCTTCTTGTGAATCCCTCTACCTTTACCTGAGATAGTGTTTGTCATCCACCGATGATCAGTGGGTGGTAACAGTGTAGAGATATCAAGTTAAAATTAACTAATCAAATCCAATGGGCAGGTTTTCTGAAATATGTCGACGGACAACTTACCAAATTGGTACCTCCATCTGCATGTTGTTGTCCCATGGTTTGAAAAGCAGTGGAGTTGGAGGGCTTGCCCTTGGTTGTTGCACGCTGCCACTCGTGGCAACTCAGCCATGACAACATGTATTGCTTGTTGCCTTATGGATTTCAGCAATGTCCTTTTCAAGGTCTGACAACGTTTCCTCAGGGACTACGTCAGCGTGGGAATGCTTCGCCTTTTCCCACAGCGTTTCCTGCCAATGGCCGCTCACAACCTGTTCTCTTATAAACGAGTAGCCACTCACATCTTGATTCTGAATATCGAAGATGCCCTTCATGTGTTGGATCTTCGCCTTTTCCCACTGTGTTTTCTGCCAGTGGCCACTCGCAACCTGCTCTCTTAGAATTTGAAATGGGTAGCTGCTCACGTCTAGATTCTGTGTATCCAAGATGCCCTCCATGTATTGGATCCGCGAAATCTCTGCTGCCACCTTTGGGTGGATGACCAGTTCGTCAGGCAAGTAGTGACCCTGGCGCGATCGTAGCACGGTAACATTCATGCCAGCCAGCTCCTTTCTCGTATTCAGGTTCTGATACCGACCGCCGACAGTAAGGACCTTTTGCTTCTCCTTGCCCTGTGGGACTATCAGGGTGACGATGAAATTTTTCTGCTCATCAGCATAGATGTTGTAGATGTCAATTGTGCCAGACCGCTTGTCCAAGCTTACAGAGTTGCTGCATCCGCCAGACTTAATAGAAGATATGGTGACCTCCTCGTGAACCTGGAGAGTGATTTTGATGCACGTCGCTACTACCGAAGTAAGACCGGTGAGAAATAGCGCCAGGGCATATTTGATGTCAGTATCCAAGTCGATGTAGGAGTAGGTGCCGGATGTTATATCGGCTAAGTACTTCATTTCCCTGGGACAGTGGTAGCCCAAAGCAAAGGTGTGCACTGGGAATTCCATGCTGATCTCTTGCTCAAGGATCTCAGGGTATGTGCCTGCACTCGACATGAGCATGATGCAACCTGTACGGATCTTGCTCTCCCACATTCCACATCCCCGCAGAATCTATACAAGAAGAAATTAAAACAGCTGCGTACCATTTTAGTTTTTTCCCTTTATATCATAAACAAAATAAATGCTCTCACCTATTCATGAAAGTTCATCACTATGGTTGTCCGTAAATATGTGACTTTCAGCTTCTGTAACATGGACCAGTAATATATACATAAATATTTAGATTGGTAAGATAAAATATTATTACTAGATTTTCTTAATTATGTACTCATATATGAATGCAAAAATTAATTGTAAAAAAAATGCATATTCAAACCAATATCTAAAACGTCATCTAGTTTTGATCATGATAATTAATGTACATGGGTGTACCTGAGCTCCCTCTCGTAGAGCGGTGCCCAAATATTTCCCGTTCCCATGGGTGAGCTCATCAATATTGAGGTTGTCAATGTCCCGGCCATGGTTGGAAATGTACATGAGCTCTGTGACGCGGTGCACATTGGTCTTAAGGACGGGGTGCACATTGGTCTTGAGAAACATAAGGCAGAGCCGGTCATTGGGGCTGAGCTTGTTGAGTAACATCATCATGGCCTTCTCCAAGTCACGCAGCCCGACATTGAGAACCGCAATGACATCCACTCCAGCATGCGGCATCTCCCCTACATGACGCCATGTTGCCCCGGTGATCCGTACCAGTACGGAGAAGTAGTCATCGTACCAGTTACCCGAAACCATTTTGCTTTTTGTGAACGTTTCTACCTTCATCTGAATTAGGATTTTTCATCCACCAAATTAAAATCAACTAACTGAATCTAATGAGCAAGTGTTCTGAAATACATAGGCAGACAGCTTACCGAATCAGCAACACCATCTGCATGTTGTTGCTCCATGGTTTGGAAAGCACTGGAGTAGAAGGGCTTGCCCTTGGTTGTTGCATGCTGCCACTCATGGCAACTCAGCCATGATAGCATGTATTGCTTGTTTCCTTTTTGCATTTGAGGGACGTCCTCATCAAGGTCTGACAAGGTTTCCACAGGGATGGCAAGACCCTCATCGGAGTCCTTCATCTTGTCCCACATTGTTTTCAGCATGTGGCCGCTCACATCTTGATTCTGTATGGCTAAGATGCTATTCTTGTACCTGGTCCGCAACAGCTCTGCTGCCACCTTATGATGGATGACCAGCTCGTCAGGCGAGCATGTCCTGTACGGTCGTTGCACAATCACGTCGTCCATGACAAGCAGCTCCTTGCTCGAGTTGAGGCTCTGGTAACTGCCACCAACGGTCATGATCAGCTTTTCATTGCCTCTGGAACTGTCAAGTAGACGATGAAGTTCTTCTGCTCGCCGGCGTAGATGTAGTCGATGTCTATTTTGCCGGACTGTCTGTCTAAGCTTACGAGGTTGCTATAGCCACCAGACTCGATGGAAAATATTGTAACTGCATTTTTAGCCTGGAAGGTGATATTGAGATGCCTTGCTGCCAGCGATGTGAGGCCAGCGACGAATATCGCGAGGGCATATTTGACACATTCGATGTCCAACTCGACGTAAGAGTAGGTGCCGGATGTCTTGTCGGCTATGTACTTCATTTCCCTGGGGTTGTGGTAGCCCAAAGCAAATGTGTGCACCGGAAATTCCTGACTGATCTCGTGCTTGAGGATGTCAGGGTACCTGCGTGCACTGGACACGAGCATGATGCAGCCTGTACGGCTACTGCTCTCCCAGAATCCACGTCCCCGCAGAATCTGGTCATAAAAAAGATTAAAAGAGCAACACACTCTTTTACTTTTTCATCCTTTCTCTTAAACAAAATAAAATGTCTTCATCTAGATGTGGAAGTTCATCAATTAATTGATATTGTCATGAAAATTAATGTACTTGGGTGGATGGGGTACCTGAGCTCCCTCTCGCAGAGCGGCACCCAAAAATTTCCCATTCCCAAGGACTAGCTCGTTGATCTTGTGCCTGGCAACGTCCCTGCCATGGCCTGACATGTACGTGAGCTCCATGACGCGGTGCACATTGTTCTGATCAAGTGACACGACGGAGAGCCGATCATTGGTGCCGAGCTTGTCAACTACAATCATCACAGCCTGCTTCATTTCATCCATTGACATCTCCCACTCCATGGTGATGTTCACCACCGCAACGATGTCGACACCAGCGCTAGGCATCTCCTCATCACGACGCCCCACCCTGACCCGCAGCAGGACAGGGAACTTTTTGCATGTCTCGGCAGGATGAATCACCTTGTTTCTTGTGAACATTTCTACCTTCATCTGAATTGTAAGTGTTTGTCATCCATCCGATAATATCATCGACGGGCCGGCGAGTCGTATACAATGCACGTAGATCGAGAAACCAAGTTAAAATACGTAGATGGACAACTTACTAGATTTGTATCTTCGTCCTTTTGGCAGTTTTCCGGCATGGGTGAACGCAAATGCGCCTGCCAGGGGTCGGGCAACATTGATGTGTCTCAGTAGTAAAAAGAGCTATATACTGCATAAATTAGGATGCATGCATAGTATCCTGGATGATACCACACACCTCTCATGGGTAAATTTTTTTTTTGAGGACAAGGCAGTCGTTTGCCATTCGATTAGGTAGAATAAAAGAGTTTAATTACAGCAAGGCCCGGCGGAAACCAAAAACAAAGAACACAAAAAAACATGGAGCGGCCAACTAAGCCGTCGCCCCGTCTCCAGGATCCTGTGTGTGCGCGTACGCCCTCTGGTCAATCTCCTCCTTCACTAGGGCGGACACCTCGAAGGTCTGGAGTGCCGCGTTCTGAAAAACGCGGCGATTCCGTTCCTTCCAAACCCCCCACATGGAGTAGATGATCAGCCCGCTCGCCTCCCTTCGTCTCTCCTTTGGTAGGGCAGCGATGGTGTCATCCCACCAAACATTGAGACTCCGTCCTCCCGGCGGCGTAGGAACCCCCATGTTGCCGTTCCACGCAAAGATCTGTTCACGCACCGCGGTCGTGAAGTGACAGTCCAAAGTCAAGTGTTGGACGGTCTCGGGGTGTATCCTGCATAGCTTGCAAACAGGGTCGTGTGGCCACCCTCTGATGGCCAAATTGTCCGCCGTGAGCATCTTCCCGTGAAGGGCAAGCCAAGCAAAGAACCTGCACTTCGCCTCCGCATGGCCCTTCCAAAATTTTGCGGAGCGGAAGGGGGCGCAGGAGCCAAAGAATTGACAGCGGTATGCCGACGCCGCCGTGTAGCTTCCTGACTCCGTCCACCTCCAACGGATAGCATCCGGCTCCTCCCGTAGCTGCACCCCCTGCAACATAGTCCAGAGCTTCACAAACTGCGCCATCTGTTGACTGTTGGTGATGTTTGCAAGCGCTCGAATCCAATTCCGTTGGTGCAGCTCCTTCTTGACTGTCCTCTTCTTTCTTGTGGCTATGGTGTAAAGGTCGGGAAACTGAAGGCGCAATGCTCCTCCCGGCCACCAGCGGTCATGCCAGAAAAGGCATTTGGCGCCGTCCCCGACCGACACCTCCGTGGAAGCCCGGAACAGCGCCATGTCCACCTCATCGCACGGCGTCGCCATCCCCTGCCATGGCCGGTTCGCATCTCTCCAAGCAAACCAGGGCCAGCGGAGGCACATGGCCCTCCCAAACCGGTCCAGGTCCAGAACCCCCAGTCCACCAAGGTCCTTGGGTCTACATATTGTCCTCCAATTCACTAGAGGGTGCGGCCTCGCCCCCGGCGTCGCTCCTGGCTTCATCCACAAGAAACTCCTCTTGATCTTCTCAATCCTCGTGATCACCCACCTTGGCAGCTTGAAAACTGCCAGATGGTAAAGGATCATGGAGGACAGCACCGAACGGCAAAGAATCACGCGGCCCGCCCTGGTGAAATGCTTCCCCCACCATCCCGCAAGATGGGTAAATTTTCCAGTTATGTTAATTGGAGACAAGTATGATCTATCTTCGTTTCATCCTTTCTAACCATCAGATACCCAGGCTGCGAAGCATCACATAGCTATCCCCTCTATTGACTGGTTTGTTAGTCTCGCATAATTTTTCAGTAGTAGCAGTTTTATGTCGGAAAATTAGCACACCAAGATTTGGATATGCATGCCGTTGTATGTATCTTCCATGAATGACTGGGAGCCCGGGAGACAATAAGGCTCTTCCTTTATCTAAATAAAAATTATGTTGTCTGTTCTTCAGATGTTTGAAATCATCTACAAATTAAAAATTGTGTTAGCACTTTACTAAAGTTGTACTTCTTCAGTGAGTACAATTATGACCTTATTGTCGTGCAGTTTTAGGTGGATGCAATTTCTGAAATTCCAGACAATTGAGAATTAGCAAAAACGATAAAGAACTGAACATGCCTTTCACCCAGACTAAATGATTGTCCGCGTTTATATTTCATGGTGTTGTGTGTATACTATGTTGTAATGAGATAACTACTTATCACCCAAATTATGAACAACGTGTCACAGATTTAAAAAAAAAGTCAATTACCTTTTGTATCGTAGTTTCAGTCTCATCCAGTTGATCGATAATATCCACTATACTAGGTCTTTTGTGCCTCTCAATCTCCATGCATCTGAGTCCTATTTCAGTGCATATACTCACTTGCTGGCAGTTTGCTTCTAGCGTCCGTGATGTACACGTTGCTTCTAACCTGTTCCTCCAGTTCTCATGTACCTGTGGGATCAAAGTGTAAATGTAGAATGGTACTTCCTCGGTATGGGTACATAGGAGCTATTTTGATTTCTGAAGACAAAGTTGTGCCCAATAATTGAAATCTTCATATGTAGTTTATGTGGCACAAAATTGATGCCATTTGATTTTTATTAAAAAATGTCCGATGATTGTGATTTTGTAGGTAAACCATGTATTATTGAAGTAAGTATTGAACAAAGCATAGTGTTAACCAATCAAATTACACTATATTTGGACAGAGGGAGTACTGTGTTCAAATATAGGGAGCACTGTGTTCAAATATAGGGCATACATCATATTTATCATAAAACAACCATGTATCTTTGTTATGAAGTAAAGAGATGGTGATATGTACTTGATCGAGAAACTCTTGGCCAGGCATCTCAGCACTTCTAGTGTGGCCTCTTGGCCCTGCAATTATCTTTGTGATTACAACACCCAAGCTGAAGATGTCTAACTTCTTTGAGACGACTTGTCGAAATAAGTATTCTGGCGGCATGTATCCACTGTGCATGGCAACATATAATGTAACAAAAATGCGTATACAAAGTGCTAACACTTTAGTTCAGTAGAAAAGGAATTTGCCCACTTACATTGTTCCTAGAGGACTTTGTGTGACCCTGGTTTGTTCTTCGCCGAAGAGTTTCGACAAACCAAAATCCGCAAGTTTTGGTACCATATTCTTATCCAGCAGTATGTTGTCAGGTTTTAGGTCCAAATGGTAAATTGGATCTTTGAATCCTTCATGAAGGTATTTTAAGCCCTCACATATCCCCTTGATAATTTTGTAACGTGTCTGCCAGTCAAGTCCTAGAGTTTCATCTGCAGGTTAAAACAAATTAAGAGGGTGTTGATGAATGGCAAATATAGGTAACCATTTTTTCACATGCATGCTAGAAAAAACCATACTCAAAGTGGAGCAGCATCATACCAGAAAGATGTCTTTGAAGGCTACCCATGTGCATGTACTCGAAGCACAGTGCTCTGTATGTCATTTCACCAAAAACTGTTCTTCCTTGGAACTCCATATGTTGACGTCGAGTTTCGTAGCAGTAGCCAACTAGCCTTACAGTGTTCTTATGGTTGAGCATCATAAGGTTATCAAACTCATGTTGGAATTTATCAGCGTCAATTGCTTGCATGTTATTATAAAGCATCTTCACGGCAATTTCTTCTCCATTTTCAAGCATGCCCTATCGAAGATTTCTATCATCAGCATTCTATATATACCACCAACTGATAGAGGGAAAAAACTGGTAACTATAAATTATCGATACTTGGTTGCAACAAACTTCCTTTTACAAATTAAAAGTTTGTGCCAAGGCTATTGACTCCTAATTGACAATTAAGCAACATGTTGATATTTTTTATATATACTTGGTCAAACTTTACAAAGTTTGATTTTGAGTAAAACTAATCTACTCTATGTTTTGATGTAGAGAGAGTATTGAGTAGATGTTCAACGGAATTGAACAAAAAAATTGAAGACATCAGATTTGTGTTCAACAGACTTAATAGAATACAACCAAGTACACATGGTTAATCATCCAAATAGCTTCTAACTTGTACACGCCATGTAGTGTTGCAAATGTCTTTGGCAACTAGCTACATGGTATCGACCACAAGTATAGAGTTCTTCTCAGGGTGGGAGCGCTTGACATAATATAGTCGCTTTTGTCTACGTTGAAATGATGAAGTTTTTAATGGTAATAATTTTTCTCCTATGCAAGTCATTTACAGGTGTACACATGTTTCGTTTATGTAATCGCATCAACGGGTGGAGTTTCGAGACCTATTTACGCGGGTGTCTACACAATTGGAAGACGCGGTGAGGGTTATTTTTACCCCCACATGGGTGACATCGTGATCTTTGAATTGACCCTCCACTTTCCTAGGCGATTTACGAGCTCGACTGATCCTTGTAAGCATCTTTTTATTTTCTCGTTTTCTGTACTCTTAGGCTATGTACATCCTTGTTATGTGTTATGCAGAGGCTGGGTGTAAACTACTTTGTAGTTTCGCGATATTTTGGGTAATAAAATGTCATTTATCTAAAAAATGTCTCTCGAACTATTGGAGATTCTCGTAACAACATGTGGAATATCTCGTAGTGAATTGCACAATTTTCTTGCTAATTATTTTCCAATTAGAAACACTAGCAGAATGCATGTAGTGGATTGATTTCCCCCATCTCTTTCTATTTCTCCCATCTCTTTCTTTCTCTCCTCTAGCTGCTCCTTGAGAGTCGAAAGGTGTCTCATGGATCCTCTCCTCCCCTTCATCGCGGCTCTACAAGCCGAAGATGATGGGGGAGGGGAGGCCGGTCCTCTCCTCTGTATACTAGTAGTTGTAAGTTAGTTTTATGATTTCATCCTTTGTGTTGGACTGGCGGTATGCCGTCTGGGTTCGTTTCGTCGAAGCTTGCGGGCCGCATCTGGCGATGGATGGTGGTGCTATTGCTGATCGGTGTGCTCTGAAGGTTGGAGACGAAGGTCAACAACACCCCCTCAGCGACCCTTTTAATAAAGCTCGTGGGCAGAGTACGGATTCATGGAGATCTGGAGCTCCCTCGCCTCTCTCCTCGCAGCCGTGGTGATAAGCTGGAGGGAAGCGACGGGCCCGCTGCTCTGCATGCCCGTGCTCGGCGGGAATCAGTGTTATGCTGCTGAGGCGTTGTGCTCTGGCGCTTTCGCGTGGTGCTGAGCACGCCTTGGTCAAGCGCTGCGTCAATCCTCCATGGTGAAGGGTGGACAGTAGCTGTGAATCTGAGGCGGCCTTGTTCAATAAGCGCGTCGGTGGATTCATCTGATGGGAGCTGCTGGTAAGCGCCTTCTCCTTCTTTCATCAAGGTGGTGGACAAGTGGGGGATGGCTTCCCTGGCTTCTATCGATGGGTTTTGCCGCAGGGTTGTATATTTCAAGGGTTTTCTATTTTTCACTCCATTTTCGCTTCTACTTAATTTTGCTCCATGTTCTAACTTTTCTCACGTTTATCCTCCTCGTCGGAAACAACCTGCAAATATCCACACAGAGCGTTTCCGTCGAGTCAAGGTCATTGACCGTTACTATGCCGACATGTGAGATCCTCACTGTGATCTCTCTCGCCGCTCAGTCACACGGGTGTGATGTTTAGTCTCACGTCGCCATTTTACAACGTCTCTGAGCGGCTTATAAATCCGAAAATGAAGCAAATATTGCTCCGAGTCTAGATACACCATCTTGATAATTTTGATCAATCTGGTATCGAAGGTCAAAATTTTATATTACATAATTTGATTTATTAAATCATGATCAACATTTTATTTGACGATTAAAAGACGTGGTTCCTTTCGCGATGATTAAATCACTGATCACCATTTAATTTGACGATTAAAGATTTGGTTCCTTCCTCTGCTTCATTTGCAATGATTAAATCATGATTACCATTTAATTTGACGATCAAAAGACGTGTTCCCTTTGTCGGTTTCAGCTGGGAGCCCTAGGTCGTGGAGTTCTAATTAAGATTTGCAGCTCAAATTTGAAGCTAAATTTGGGAAAGCAATTCATAACTCTTTGTTTTCTTGGATAATACTTTTTTCAGTACACAAGTTGCTCTTACGATTAAAATTTACTAATAGTAATGCTAAAATTTACTAAGCTATTAATACTAATTGTAATGCTAATAATTTTCTTCTGCTTTTCCGAGGGTGGTTTCAAGTCGTCGTCGTTGTTCCCATCCTAGCCATCGTCTCCTCTGCCGCCGCCTCCTCCTCCTCCTCCTCCTCCTCCTCCTCCTCTGTCGGGTGCTCCTCAAGTGTCGTCGTCGGGGTCGTCGGCGTGGTCGCTCGAAGACGACGGGTCCGACTCCGAGAGCGCTCCTCAAACCAGGGGACAGAGTCCTCCTGTTTTTCGATGGTAGCGTCGTCGCTGGGTGCCTCTTGCCACCAGCGGTCGACCATTGTTGTGGAGAGAGAACTGTTGGAGAGAAGGGAGCGAATTTTGGGAGAGAACTTTGCATTTGGCAATGTCAATGAGGTCTTTGTATTGTGTAGTACACTAGGATATTCGGTGGAATAGTTAACCGCAGTGAAGAGATCGAGAGCACATTAAAACCGTCTACGGAAGTAGAAGATACGTGAGTTTTTTTCCTCCAAAATCTGCGTTTTGACAAGACATGATATGAACCGCTTATTCGCCATGATGTAATAATGTGATTTTTAGTTCAGTTGAAATGGCAGGATAACAACTGCATTGTTCCCCGTGTCATCTAGACATTTCACAACCATTTTGGGCACATGTTGTACATATGTCGAACATTTTACATGCATTGACGGTTTGGTTAATATACCCAAATTGAGGATGGTTTGGTCAATGTACCCCAAATTTAGAACGGTGTGGTCCATCTACGTGAAATTGCACGATAATTTGATATTTACGTGCATTCGTGACATACCACAGAGCACGATCTGAAATGAATCAGCATGCAAATTTGTGATATTGCAAGTTCATATTTTTTTTCTTGAAACTAGTTTCACCCTGATTACGCTGATAAAACCATGCTTGGAATCCATTCGGTTCCAGGGCCTTTTGAGTGTGTACTGTGTAGGCTACAAATAGTTTTATTTTCGGTGAAGTTTTAACGCCACCTGTAACTATGTTTTTTTTTTTCATATTTTTTTTAATTTTTTTCATCTTAATACGATTCTCATTGATAAATAAAAGACGAGATACAAAGTACGTATACACCGATCTTACAGATCTGGAAAGATAGGATAAACCTATGTGACAAACCAACGTCTATCCATCTTCTTCGGCACCACCGTAGCAGCCACCAAGGAAAAAAAATAGACAGATCACCTTCTCACCCGAGCTCGATGCGGCTCCATCGCTGATCATCAGCTTTTCGGACCTCCAAAGTAGTTTGCCATATGACAAACCATTACCGTTGAAAGAATCAGACCGGGGCAGCACGACCTCGGACACGCCAACGAAGTTCAGCACTGGCACCCTCGCACGACGACGTCGGAGTAGGGAACCAGAACCATCAGTCTCCATCCACAAACCCACCACAAGGTGCATCATCTTCCAGCTGTCACCAGTGCAGACCACCGTCTGCACGTACTCCTAGACGAATGCTCTCTGCTCCACCATGGCGCCGGAGACAACACCGCATCAACAGGGACAAAGCAAGAGGAAAAACCCATCTGATGGAGTCGCCGCCGCCGCCTCGCCGACGCCATACATGAACCCTACAGCCACCGATCTGAAAGATAGGCAAGCACACAGTGCCACCAACTCCGAGACGCCGCCATGAAGGATAACGTCGGTGTGGGAGTAGAGTTGAGGCAGACTTATTTGCCCGGGCGCCGCTCCCACCACCCCAACGACGCACCATGCCAAAAACATCCTAACCCTAGTTACCATGCAAAAAAACGGGTTCCCCTTCCTCCTGCCGCTCGGCAAGCGAGGCTACATAGTGTGTGGGCACCACTAGCTGCGAATTTTAGTTTACCTGCTACTGTGGAAAATCGCAGCAAAACAAGGTGTAGTTTTCGACAACACACACGGAAAGGGCCCCGTGTCCGTGCAACCTACAGAGATCTTTGCTCTTCCTCGACAAGCCGTTTGGTTGGATAGAATCCTTCTCCAGGCTTTGAAGGGAAGCCGGACGCGGGGAGTGAGGCCGGTCACCGGCGACAGAAAGCCATGGCGGTAGCTCTTCTCTCCCTCCCAAGCTCCGCTTCCTCCTCCTCCACACTCCACCCAAGGTACGCGTCACTCCATCCTCGTAAAGTCCCCCACTCCACGACCAATTTAGTCTGTACGAGCGTGCTGATTCTTGGAGGTTTCACAGGGGCAAGAGCACGGCACGTGTAAGAGCGTGCGCTCCATCATCCAGGAGGAGAGCCCGTGTGCTAGTTTCTTGTTCTTGCACGCCCAGTTCAGGGAACCACGGGCTGGAGAGGAGGCACCTTGTGCTGTCCGGCCTCGTTTCTTCTTTTGCAGTTGTCCTCCCGGTTTCAGGTCGGGAAATTAACGGACCCTCTTGACTCATTACATATTCGTGTTTGCTAGTAAACTGTGGATCACATTATAAGCATGTTTAATCTGGGGTACAGAGTCAAAGGCATGCTAATTTTATCTTTAGGACATGCCATTGTAAAGCTTAAAGTGGATTGGTGATTTTTACCCTTGGTGTACCATGGAATGCGATACACCAACTGTCTTCTGTTTTGCCTCTCTGATTTGTAAGTGATTTGGTCTTGATGACCCTGTAGACTCCTATGCTGCTGCCGAGCTAGATGACGATGTGAAGATGGCTACGCTAGTAGATGAGACCAATGCATATTCTTTTCTTTACCCAGTTCAAGTGCCGGGAAAGAAATCCTCATTCAGATGGTATTTCAGTTTCCTTGTCTGAAACTTTGTAGCCCTTATTTCTTCCTTGGAGATATATTTTGTTTTCCTTCTGTCTTCTTCAGTCATCAGGACAGAACTTACTATCCTATTCTGTTTTCCAGGGTAGAGTCCAGGAAATCGGAGCGATATTCCTCTGCAGCGCCACTATCTCGTGAGTAGCCTCCGGTATAGCAATGATGGCAATATGGTTAATTGCTCTGTTCAATGTGGTCTGAAAGGAAGGCAAAACTGATAAACTCTATGCAGCTGATGCACGGCAACGGATTGTGTCGGAGCGACTTGACATGATAAACAATGCTGTCATCTCAGTCTCGGTAACTCCTCAAATACTATCTAGAAACATGGAACACACGATTTTACTATGTGCTTGCTTGTGCTAATGCAATTTAGTTCTGTTAGCAATTCGGTTTTAATATGTTACTATTGGTGGTTTTGCTCAAGCTGCCATCCAAACAGAATTTTTAGATGGTTTCTTATCAGTCAAGCTCCCCAAAACATAATAAATTTAGCAAGAGTACAACACACTTATGCTCACCAATTTTCTTGAGCAGATTGGGCCACCAAGTTCACGCTTTCTACCTTCGAAAGACAAGACCACTTGGGCCGCTAAAGATGTCGCTGATTGCGTTTTGTCTGACAAATCTTCCTTGGTAATTATTTCTTTTCTTTATGTAAATGAAATATGTGTCTGTTTTTGTCCAGAACAATCTTGGACCATATTAAATTTCAGAAGGAAAACTTTCTACTTGAATGTTTATTGTGCTTTCAAATATTGGTATATCTAAAAGATAAACTTAAACCAAAATCAGATACTTCTTAACATGTACTTGGTGCAATTGTGTATTCTATAACAAACTATATCCCATTGCAGAAGGTAACGACAAGCCAGCGAATGGCGGAGAGTTCTGTCCTTGATGCACATACTACAGAGGTAAGCTGTGGTTACTTTTGCCTCACCTCCCTGCTGATTGTAACCATCTTTTGTTCTTCCAGAATTGACACGCATTTGGAAAATACAAATCTTGTTTTGTAGGTTGATGGACAGCCATACTGGTTTTATGAATATATAGTTCGGAAATCACCAACAAAATCTGTAAGTTTCTTGCGACCTATACATTTTACAACAAACATAGCTAATCCACAGAGATAAAGGAACACAAATTTTGCATTATAATGCTTTCTCAAGCACTGCATTAACCTTCCTTGTTTCTTCAGGCACCAGAACCAAATCTGTTTCGGCACAATGTAGCATGCACTGCAGAGCGAGATGGTATTGTTTCATTTTTGCAGTTTTTTTCGAGACATTTCAGTCCTTTATATGTACAGGATGGCTTTGTTCACTCCTTTTTTACTAGGTTATCTGTACACATTGAACGCTTCCACTCTCAGCAAACAGTGGGAATCTGTAAGTTTTAAATTATTGTACTAATGTTGATTTAGTTATATTATCACAAGGAACAATAGTATGATTGGGTATTTTATTTCACTTTCATTATTGTAGTTACAAGAGAAATATGGATTTTTTAAACATATCTTCTGTATTTTTAGCTTCTGGCTAATGATAAAACTTTTTTGGACGCAGATGGGACCTTTGCTACAAAAGGCTGTGGCATCCTTTCACCTTCTTCCCCCAACAGAAAAATATGTTCCTCCTTACCAGGATCCTTGGAGATTTTGGTGACTTGATTAAAGTTTGAGACCATATTTCTTGTAATAGAAGTTTCAGTAGCACTTTGAGTTTTGCAAACAAAGTCCGGAAACTTAGTTTGCTTTTGCCCATCAACTTCGAACTGGCTGTTGTGACTAATTGAAATGTAAAATGTGTCAACTGTCAAGTGTACCCAACAGCAATGAACAATGCAATTGTCATTATTTCTGCCAAAACCCCATGAGACCACAATCTTACCTCTTCGTTTCGTCCATTGCCATAATACAGTTAATATTTGTATTCTAACACTGATGGCATGTCGATTTATGCCCCCACCTTTCCTTACTTCCTCCATTTCCTGTTAAAAAGAAAAACTCCGTTCCTGTCTTTTTTCCATAGTGGATAGGTTTTGGTAGATTTTCCAGTGGTGAGTTGTCAACTAGTATGCCATCCTTTCAGGCCATTTCATCCACCAAATGAGACCTCACAAAGTTTTCTACTCTTGTGCTCTTGTTGCCCACAAGTTTCCAGGTGGAACTAGGTTAGGTGAGAGAAGTGCAGCTCCGTAGGAGAAATGCTAGCCTGATACAAATACCTTCCTCACATAGCCCTTCACCACAACCTCCTAGCCAGTAGACGATAGGTGAGCTGGAAGAGCAACGACCTGGAGCTCCAGCCCTGCTTCTTCTGGTAGATGGATTACTCAGAAGAATGAGCTCTTCACCGGCGCGAGGAGTAGGTGCGGTTTACAGGTCTTTTGGTTTGCCAACAAGGCTGCAGCAGCGAAGCTCTGTAAACCGCACGACTCCTCGCACCAGCGGAAGAACTTGAGGTGAGCATGTCCAGATTTCCGCGCATCCAACCTCGGTGATTGGTTATGTTTTTTTTTTCAGAGCCATTTTCTTGTTCTTCATGGTAAGTTGTCTTATCTCGGGTGGCAAATATGGGAAATGTGGTACTTTATGTTCTGGGATTTGCATGTTCCATTCTTGACTTGCTGGACCAAGTGTTATATCTGCTCCTGAGTTAGAAACGAGTGTCTTCCTCGATATGCTTCTGAAATTCTATTTGTGCAGATGCCTGTGCCAAAATTGTTATTGTGTCCCAGAAAGCCGGTAAGACTAGAGAGCTATGTCACATAGTTAGTACAGTCTCAGTCTTTTATTACAGTACACGAGCAGAAAATTTACATGGTTCCTAGATACAGTACATTTGCTTTTATTCGTAGAACATTATTTAGCACTCGGCCTTCACAAGATACAGGCAGCACCATTCAGTACAATAGCAGCTAGCATGACATGGCTGTTTTGTCCGCACACATGGCTGTCTATAAAATCTTTTGTACTTTTACTTCTTTGGTGTGTCTGCATAGTTCCAGGTCATATGCGCAAAAGAAGTATATTGCCTTCCGCCAGCCACATCTTCCTCGCGTATCTGGTCGCTAATTTCTTTCAGCTCATCTTCTGTTAGCTTTACCTTTACAGAGTCAATGTTGGAGTCTAGATTCTTGATCTTAGTTGTCCCTGAGAAATTGTAGAGCATATTTACATTAGATGTCGGTCTACTGGACAAATGATCTTGACTACTGATGTACTTGTTTGAAATTCGCGTGCAAAAACAAAGGCGTCAAAACAATTTACAGTTCAGTTTATTACCGGTTTAAAATTAACACCATAGCACAAACTGTAGAGCAAAAGACAACATCTCACAGACGGTGTTCATGTTTCCATCATAACTTGGCCAAAGAAAGCTAGATTGCAACTGAAACATATTTGTTTGTATTTCTTATATTTCAATGGCATTTCTTAAAACTACACATTTCACTTTTATCAGAAAGCACGTGGAAGCAAGACAATTTTCACTTTTTTCGCCTGCTATGTGAACTGAGAACACGACAAAATTACCATGCATGTTCAACACTAAATGCTATGAATGACATGGAAAGGGAATACAGCATTAACCTGGTATCGGAACCACATCGTCCCCTTGATGCAGAACCCAAGCTAAAGCTAGCTGAGCAGGGGTGCACTGGTGCTTCTTGGCTAGTTCTTCCATTTTCAGATAAAGAAGCTTGTTCTTCTCCAGATTTTCTGCGGAAAACCGTGGATGCCCTTTCTGAAAAAAACAAGAATATATAAGTGTTCAGGCCTAAGTAACTGAAAGGAATTGACTGCTGCAGAAAGCAACTGATTGTATCCGTACCAGATTAGATTCAGCAGACACTTGTTCTGTGACCCCTCTTCCACCGAAAAACCCACGGGCAATCGGGCTGTAAGGAACAATTCCAATCCCCAATTCTCTGAGGTCCACAGAACACATGAATAAGTTTCTTTACATGATCAATCAATCAGGACCAAGGATTATGGAACCGCACAACGAGAATTTGTAGTGCTGAGTTCACCTGCAGAGAGGCACAATCTCGGGCTCGATGTCGCGAGCCCACAGAGACCACTCCATCTGCACGGCAGTGATCGGGTGCACGGCATGAGCACGCCTGATGGTGTCGGGGCTCGCCTCCGACAACCCAATGTACTTGACTTTCCCTTCCTCCACCAGCTTCTTGAGCTCGCCAATCTACAGCAGTTTCAGCGCAAGAATTGCAGTGAGCAACCGCAGCAGTCAAACCCAGGATTCAGGCTGAAGGAATTGATGAAGAAAGGGGGAACAGCGAGCGAGAAGAGACCGTGTCCTCGATGGGGATGGTGGTGTCTATGCGGTGCTGGTAGTAGAGGTCGATGTGGTCGACGCCGAGGCGGCGGAGGCTGGCCTCGCAGCAGGCGCGCACGTACTCCGGCCGGCCGCACACGGTGCCCGTGCCGTGGGCGTCCCGCTGGACCCCGAACTTGGTGGCCACCTTCACCTGCTCCCTCGGCAGCTGCTTCAGCGCCTGGGCCAACCAAGATCCACACACTCAGACAGTGATCAGACTTATTTCTCCTCGGGAAAGGAAGAACAGAGGCGAGAAAGGAATCAGGAAATCAAACAGACGAAGGACGGATGACCTTGCCGAGGAGGGTCTCGTTGGTGTGGGGGCCATAGACGTCGGAGGTGTCGAAGAAGGTGACGCCCCGGCGGAAGGCGTGCGCGATGACGGCGATCCCGGCGTCGTCGTTGAGCGGGGAGTTGTACGCGCCCGTCAGGCCCATGCACCCGAATCCCAGCTTAGATACCTTGGTGAGTGTTTGATCATTCGATTCAGAGCGAGATAGGAATCGGAATCGGATGTGTACATCGGAATTGGATGATTAATCGAGCGAGAGGGCAAGGGGAAAATCACCTCCAGTCCCTGGGTGCCGAGCCTGACGCGAGGAATCAGTGGGGTTCCCGCCATGACGCGTCGCAGCTCGCAGTCGCAGCGGCAGCCGCCGGCAGGGGAACCAAGGAGGCGCTGACTAGAGCCGTCGAAGCGGAAGCGCGGGCTTGCCGAAAAAATCTGCAGCACTAGTGACCACTGAAGTGAGCCGGTGAGCGACCACAATTATTGAGCATAGCCGCCGAGTTAGAGCATCTCTAGCGGAGCCTGCAAAATGCGAACCCGCAAAACAATTTTGCAGGTCGCGCAATCAGCGTTTTTTAGCTCGAAACGACGCGCGGCGGAACAGAGCGCTTATACTCAAACCGTAAAACCGAATATTCGCATTTTTTATTTTTCCCACGTCTTCTTCTTCCTCTCGATGGCCGCGTTGACCCTGCTCCAATCCGTCCATCCACCGTCGCGTGAAAATCGATTGACCAGCCCGCGTGCGAGCTAGCTAGCTAGCCGTGGTCCGGCGGCTTTCGCTGCATGAATCGAACTACGTCCATAAATCGAACCAATGCTCCAGCGCTAGCCATGGAATCGATCGATCCATGGGTGCTAGTCAGCTAGCACCTAGCAACGGAGGTCTTTCAGCACCCAGCGACGAGGCCCGACACGGAGTACGCTGCTGACGCGGAGGTCCCCCGACACCCAGCCACGGAGGCCCTCAGGGGCGCCGCCGCCGTGAAGCAGGCCGCTTCAGTTTGGTGTGATTCCGGTAAGTTTGGCGAAAGTTCGCCGGATTCCGACGAGTTCCACGACGGAAGCTTGTCGGCGGGTCCTGAATGTTCAGCCCGCCAACGATACAAGGGAATGAGGTTCCGTCTGCGGGTCGGGGGTGGAAACCTAGCTTTCTCGGTTTCGAGGGCTAGATTCACGGGGCCTGCAAAATCTTTTACGGGTCGGGTAATTTTGCGGGTTCTGTTCTCCGCCTTTTTGCGGTTTTCAATCCGCATCGGGCGGTTATTATGCGGGTTTGCGCCTTTTGCGGTTTCTGCTAGAGATGCTCTTAGAATTGTTATTGCTGTCACAGAAAGCCGGTAAGACCAGGAACCGCGAGCTTTTATATGTAATGTATTTTTTTTAGATAAAGAGGATTATTAATATCGTAATATCGCGAAGATACCAATTACACCCATCCTCTGCAACAATGCATTGCCCTAGCGGTATACCTGGCCATGGGAAGCCCGGCCCGACCGGTCCGGCCCGAAATTCCAAGGCATGGGCCGCCATGGGCTTGTCCATGGGCGGGCCTGGGCCTGAGATTTCGGACCGAATGTCGCATGGGTCTGGGCCTGGGCTTTGCATATTGACGTTTTAAGGAAGAAGTTCGGCCCGAGACCCGAAAGACCGATGGGATTTTGCACTCATGGGAGGGACTGGGCCTGAAATATAGGTCCGAAGGTCGGATGGGCCTGGGCTTAGGATTTTGCCCGTGGGCTTTTTTAGGCCCGGCCCGAAGCCCAGCCCGTCCCATGGCCAGGTATACCTAGCGGCATTACGGATGCACACAACCGGAAAAAAAAGAAGAATTACAAAAAATAAAAGTCCCGCTAAAGTGGTCAGATCCTTGAAACAGTTGTACTAACACCACCAAGACAGCACCAAAAGTCCAGTTTCTTCAAAAGCAACGCCTTCAAGAAGGAACAGTGCACAAGTGCTGTCGTTGCCCCATCATAGATCTTAGGTTTTCACCCTGAAGACAATCCACATTCTCAAAACAATGCCTTCAACAAGGTCATTGCCAGGCACAACCAATTAGGCCAGACCTTGGATTTTCACCCTGAAAGATAAGACTTAGAACTTCTCCTGTGCTGTCGCCCCCACATACAAGCCACTGCTCCAAGTCACGAAACAACTAGCCAATTCCTCATCGCCACAAAGATTCAGACCACCATTGCTAGTCCTCAGATCTCGTCTTTCATGACATTCTCCGCCAGCACTATGGAACGAGAAAGCGTGCTCCATGATAAAAATAGCCAGCAGAGCTTCGAAGCGCTCCCTCTGAAACCAAACGGTCAGAGAAAAACATGGGTGCGCACGATCGAATACCATCCGATCAAGCAATCTCCAGGCATGAGTCGCCCAATGGAGTTCGCCGGCGGAGCCTTCCGAAACACGACTGTCCAGACAGATCCATGAGGACATGCATCCGGCAGATCTTCAACTTGGCGCAAGAAGGAACCCTAGGACCGCCACCATTATTCGCGAGACTGGCAGGCCCCCACGCTGCTAGTCATCTCGTTGCCGGATTGGTCGAAGAGGAAGGAGGTAGTCCAGCGCCAGGTTGCAGATCACTGGCGTCCCGAGGGCTGCCAAAGACCACACATCACCGGCTACCACCGCCGGCGAGGGCAGCGGCGGTGGCCAGAGGGGGAGATGGTGGAGGTGGCGGCTAGGGTTTGGTGGTGGAAGGGCCTCCAGAACCGCTCGGGAGGGGAACGGCTCGGGAGGTCTTCGGGCTCGCTATGGTTGCTTGCAACTGATCTTACTTACTCAATATGTTGTGATCGCATGCCGGTTTGTGTTTCCTGATTATGTATACTCCCTCCGATCCGTTCGAGAATAAATGTATTTTTATCGAACTTATCAAACTTGATTAGTATCACTAGATTCATTTTGAAATGAAGTTTCAAAATATACTAATTTGATATCATATTCATATATGTTGCTACTCTTTTCAAAAAGTTGGTCAAATTTTAAAAAACTGACTACGTGAAAAAGCTAGATGTACCCTTATTTGTGTACGAAGGGAGTATCAAACAAACGAAAGACGGATGACCATGTCACCTTTTTTTCAGGAGCAGATTGCTTTATACATCAGGAATATTAAGTTTTACACACTCAGGCTCAACAATAACAAGCATATCTGACCCATCCAGTAGTGGGTTTGACCTGAATATCTAGTTGTTGCAGCCAAGAAATGAGCAGTGGAGATTTCGTGCTCCCGAGTTCTAGTGATCTCTTTATTTTTAAAATTTAAAAATCTATTTTTTTATAAAAATATGAAAATAATCATGGTTGTTTTCAATGTTGTCTAAAGTTTTAATTTTAAATAGTTTGTATTTTAAGCTACACAAAAATGACAAATGTACAAATCCGAGTATAGTGAATAATGCACATTTTCAAATGTTCAGATTTTGTCATTTTTGTATAGTCAATAATAAAATTATTCATGTTGCGATTTTGCATGCTTATAAGATACATCATTTTATGCATCCAGATTTTTTTCCCAAGTTTCTTATTACAAAAGTAAGTAATATACAGATAAATCTTGGTATAGTAGCGAAAACAGCTCTCGCTAAACCCATCTAACCTAGCCGCCGAGTCCCTCTGCCGGCCTCCTCTCCATCGCCGCCCCTCCACCGTAACTCCCCTCTGCTCCCGTGTCGTCCCCCAAGGCGGCACCGGGGCTAAACCAGCCACCAAAAAACCTAGGGCCGGTGACCTTCCCTGTTGAAAGTGCATGTTGCCCCATGCGTGGTTTTGGTAATTAATGACAATCCTTATGGACTAATGTTTGCATTGAGATATTCTTTTAGATCTTGTCCATAGGAAAATATTATAGTTCATGTGTTGGACTCTAGAAGATTACATGATGACCAAGGTTCTATCCAAGGGTTTATATGAAGAATGGTCATGTGTAGAGTTGAGCATATTGCAAGCATGTCTTGAAGGATTCAAGACATCATCTTTGTGAAGAGAGAGAAGATTATGAAGTGTAAGTTCAATATGATCCATCTCGGAAGATATCATTTGATTGAAGCTTGCAATGGATACATGAAGACGGAGCATAGCGAGGCTCTCCCATAATGGAGTATGGGGGAGTATTTGGAGAAGTCTTCATCAAGCATGTGCTAGCAAGCACAATCAAGAAAGGTGTTCCAACTTGAGCGAGTCAAGATTGTCATCATCTAGCTCACGTGGAATACGCAAGGCAAAGGTATGATCTTGGTAGGGTTTCTATTTTACCGGTCTTATGGTGTAAGTGGGAGACCGGGTTATAGGATAGACGGCCTACTATCAAGAGGGGCTCTCAAGTGAGTAACTTGATCGCATCTTTGTGGAGAGCTCAAACCTTTGCATACTTGGCATATCATCTTTCTTGGTTTTTATTTGGCTTTTATCCATGTGATAATTTATAGCTTGTGTTCATCTTCATACCAAGCTCTAGTTCATCAAAACAGATTTCATATGCATATCTTGTTGCGTTTTTTATATTGGAGGTTTTACCGGCTTATCTTTTCTAGAAAGGTCAAACTCTCTCCTTGTGGTTTCCTCCTCACATGATGGACTATGATGTGTATATGCATGATCTTGTAGGGCTTGTGATTATCTTCGAAACAAGCCCAAGATCATAAAAAACGGAGTCTTGATGAATATCTGGTTGAGTTTTGATGTTGGAGAATTTACCGGTTGTTCTTTTATAGAGAAGGTTTACCTTTCTACATTTGGTTTTATGCTCCATTGTTGTACTATGATGTTTCTCTGCATGATCTTACAGTGCTCGTTGTAGTGATTCCAACGAGCCCAAGAACATCGAAAACGGAGTTCGTATGCCAAGATATCTTTATTTTTGTGTTCGGTGTTGCTGCAGATTTTTTCCTGGCCACAGTCTCCGGTCCCAGACCGGAGTCTCGGTCTGCGCGTTTTGTTTTTCGTCCCAGCAGACGGCGCTTGTGGTATAGGGGTCCGGAGGAGGTCCGGAAGTGGGCCGGAGTCACCGGGCAGGCCGGAGTCTCCGGGCAGGCCGGAGTCTCCGGTGTAAGTTTCCTGCAACGTCTCTTTTTCTAGGGACCTATAAAAAGGCCCCCTTCTTCCCCAAAGCAACCAACTCTTCCAAGCACGTTTTCCCCCTCTCTCTCCTCCATTGTTGACCTTGGAAAGCTTGCCCTCCCTCATTTCCTCCATGATTCTTGCATATCTTTGAGGAAAAGAGAGAGGAGATCTAGATCTACATTTCCACCAATCCATCTCTCCTCTAAGTGAGGGGAACCTAGTAGATCTTGATCTTGGAGTTCTTGGTATTTCTCCTACATTGTTCTTCCTCTCTTATCCCCCCATAAGCATTAGTTGCTTTTGGTGGGATTTGAGAGTGAAGGATTTGAGCACTTGTGCTCTTGCCATTGCTTTGTGCATCGGTTTGTGCTCTCCACGAGGATTCGTGGAAGTTGAAAGCTTGTGAACTTGTTACTCTTGGGTCTTTGGACCCTAGACGCCTTTGTGGTGGTTGAGACCTTGTGTGGTCACTTGTAGCTGTTCGGGAGCCCCCAATCGTTGTGGGTTGTGCCCCGGATCGTTGTTGTAAAGGCTCCGGTTTCCGCCTCGAAGGATTCCGATAGTGGAAGGTGAACCAAACCTTTGTGGTGCGGTTCATCGGAGAATAGGGTGAGCCTTTGTGGCGTTGAGATCGACCTTTGTGGTGCCTCACACCTCTCCAACGAGACGTACTCCCCTAAAAAGGAGGAACTCGGGAATACATCCTCGTCTCCGCGTGCCTCGGTTATTTCTATACCCGAGCTCTTTACTTATGCACTTTACATTGTGATAGCCTTCGTGCTTGAAGTATTCTATTGCTATCACCTTGTTGCTTGTCTTGCTTAGCATAAGTTGTTGGTGCACATAGGTGAGCCTAGTTTATTTAGGTTGTTGGCTTGTTAATTTAAACACCTAGTTTTATTCCGCAATTATCAAGCCTAAACCGGAAAAGTTTTAATCGCCTATTCACCCCCCCTCTAGGCGACATCCTTGTCCTTTCAATTGGTATCAGAGCCTGGGCTCTCTTTTTGGGCTTTACCGCCTAGAGAGTAAAGATGTCGTTTAGAGAATTAGTGCACGATCCCACTTTCATATTCGATGGCACAAATTATGATGTTTGGAAAATTCGCATGCTTAATCTTTTTAGGGCCATGGTCCAAATTATATAAGAGAATTGTAGATGTGGGTTTTTCTCCTCCAAAGGATTCCCAAGAATTATCTTTAGAGGATGAGGAAAACTCTCATCTCGATACTCTAGTTTCTAATGGCTTATATGTGTTTTGAGCGATGTAGTTCTTGCTTCAATCATGCCTTTTCGGAACGCTCATGAGCTTGGACCAAGCTTCAAGATATATATGAAGTGTCCAACATTATTGAGGATGATTGTTCTCCTTCCACCTCCGGCCGTGATGAGTTCACAACTTCTTCCACTTCACCAACATGTGATTTGTCACAAGGTAATGATATGGTGAGTGGTGATAGAAATTGCTTTGTTGATGGTGAATATTCTATTGACTATACTTCATCTCTATCTCATTGCAATGTTCTATCTTTGGACTTAAACTCTTCTAGCACTCCAAATGTCATACATGCTAGAGTTGATAGTCCTTGCATATCATGTAATAGTTGCTTAACTAAATCTCATGATGATATGCTCTCTATGTCTTGTTGCCATGAAAATAATGCTTCCATATCCTCTAGTACTTGCATGACTAACAATGTAGAGGAATCCCAACATTTGTTGGAACAAGACATGGACCTCAATGGTGCTTCAAGTATTCTTCATCATCTTTGTCCACTACTCACTTTTGCCTTATGGCTAAGGATTCGAGGTATCTCTACCTCAAATCCAAATCTTGTGATGATGTGGATGAGGATTCTCATGAGAACATTTTGATGTTGAATCCTTAACAAAGAAGGGTGAGATGGTTTTGGTGCTCTCCCCAAAGGTAGCAAAGCTATCCCTCCTCTATGTGAAATCATTGCTTATGTTATTAAGAGTAGGGAAATCATTGAGGATTTGGAAACTCAATTTGATGAGAAATGTCAAATTGAGAGAGAGATGCTATGAAAAGCATCCTTATGAATGCCCTTGAGGAAGAGCAAGAGCTTCGAGTGTCTCTTGAGGAGAAACTTGAATCTCTTGATGAACAAATGATCTTATTATTGCTAAAATCATTAAGGAAAGAGATCATGCTATTGCTAAAATAAAGTGCTTAAAAAGGAAAAAGTTGAATTTGGTGTTGGCAATGCTAGACTAAGTGAGGACATAGAGAGACTTGACAAAGCTCACAAGGCTTTAGAAAGTGAACACTCTCTCCTTATCAAGTCTCATGATCAACTCCAAACTCAACTATCTAAAATGATGAGCTTGCCAAGTTGTCTTCTTCCATTTCTAATGTTAATGATGCTTGTGCTACTAACTCCACTTCTGTGAAGCATCTATTTTGAAGGAGAATGTTGAGCTAAGGGCTCAACTTGAGTTGCTAACTAGCAAGTATGGGAAATTGGAAGAAAGTCATGAAAAGCTCTCTAGCTCTAATGAGGATCTTCTAGCATCCCATGCTAGGCTAAAGTTAGCTCATGAGGCTATCACTACAAAGGTAACATCTTGTGAGCCTCATGTGGACAAAGGCACAACTTCTACTAAAATGCTATATTGCCATGTGCTAGTCCTAGTAATTCACATCACATGTATTGCTACATCTTGTGATGAATTACTTTCATGCCTTGTTGCTCTAACAATGAAGCTTCTACTTCCTCTAGTGTTTTTGTTGATACTAACCATGTAGAGGAATTAAATGAGCTCAAGGCCCAAGTCACTTCTTTGAAGAAAGACTTGGAAAAGCGTCATGTTGGGGATTCTACACTTGACAATATGTTGAGTGTTCAAAGACGCCCCAATGACAAGAGTGGACTTGGATTCAACTCCAATATCAAGAACAAGTCCAAGTATAACAAGAAGAACAAGGGCCAAGAACAAGTTAAAGATTCGGCCAAGATTGTTTGCTTCAAGTGCAAAGTTGAAGGGCACCATGTTAGATCTTGCCCTTTGAAGAAGAAGCTCTTAGTGAGAAGCAACAAGGGAAGAAGCCTCAAGTTCAAACTCAAGTTCCTCAAGTTGAAGAACGGCCTCTTCCCAAGAAGAATCAAGCTACCCTCCTCAAGTCAAGATTCCAACTAAGAAGAAGGAGGAAGTAATGTTGCTACCTATGCCGTGAGAAGGGTCACTTGCTTCTTCATGCACAAATGGTACCTTATCCAACCCCATTATAATTGATGATGTTATTCTCTTCGGAAGGATAAGGTTGGCAATGTGTTTGCCAAATATGTTGGTACTCAAAGTGGTGTCAAGAAAAGAACCATTTGGGTTGCCAAGCCTATTGTGACTAACCTCTTAGGACCCAACTTGGTTGGGGACCAACAAGCTAAAACTTGATCAATAGGTGTTGTTGGAGGGCATTGGAGACTTGGCTATATCATGAAGAATTAAGGGATCTTCATCAATTATATTATCTCAAGCCAAGTCATTTGGATTATATTGTTCTATCTCATATCCAATGTTCCTCCTTGCGGTAACTTTTATTTAAATCATATATACATTGAAAGTTGCTTGCACCCTTGCATGTGTTAGGTTTTGTACCTTGCTAGTGTTGTATGTGTTGTGCTCTCTACTTACTTATCTTGAGTAATCAAGTATGTGTATGTTGGTTTGCACACCATTTACTTGTGTTGAGCCTTATTGCTTTTATTTGATATCTTATCTTGTTGGCTCTCTTTTTGAGAGATTAATGGACTATCCTATTTTGGGGGAGTGATATGCTTCGTGCACTTCACAATCCTAAAATTGTGTATACATGAGGAATACCACTTAGTGTTGACATATTAATATTATCTATTCTCTATGTGGTATGTCATGCTCATGAGAAATTCAAATTCTATAATGTCCATTAATTTCTCGAGTTGGTTTTGTTTGCCTCTTGTTTTAAAATAAATGGATTATCACATTATGGGGGAGTAATAAGCTATGTGCATATTACAAGCCTAGAAAATGTGAACATGTGAGGTATTGCCACCTAGAATTGATATTCTTCATTATCTTATTCCTATGTGGCATGTTCTCAAACAAGTTCCATTTGCTTAAATGTTTTTTTCTTGGATCTTGTTTGTGATGGAATTCTTGGTATGGCTTTCCCCAAATATGTTCTCATATCTTTTGGGAAACCAATTGCTTCAAGCTACTCTTTGGAGTTGCTTTGCATGATCGCGTGAATATTTGAAGCTATCAAGAATATCTATTATTTAAGCATGGCTTTTAAATCTTATTTTTGCCATATGCTTATTTGTTGTGAATTGGTCTTCAATATCATTCCTATATACCACCGAGAAATATCTCATATACTCCTTGTCCATGACAAGTGATACTCATAATTGTGGTGGAATTTGTAGACCATCTTCACTTTGGCTCTTGCTTTGAATTGCCTTATTTTATTGCCAAGGATTTGTTTTGATCTAACTCTCTTTGTCTTCCTTGTATCTTTTGGATCTTTTGCTCTACTCAAAATTTGTTTTGTGCTTTCTTGTTAGGAAAAGCAATGATCCAATCTTGTGCATTTACATTCAAAGTCATACTTCTTGATAATGCACTATTCTTGGGGAAGCTATCCTACATTGAGTAGAACACCATTCTTTAAATTGGTATTGATTTATTGCTTTCCTTGAACATGACTAGTGTTTGAATAATATGTATGGAGAGTGATGATCCCATTTGTGTGCATTTGTATTCAAATGCAAGATCATAAATAATGCACAAATCTTGGGGGAGCAATCCTATATGCTTTTGAACATTAGTTGTCTTCAATTGGTTTTGATCCCGATGATGTCTCTTTGGAAGACAAACATTTTTCGTCTTGGTACTTTGTGCCATCATGAAAAGTGTAGAGGGTTTGGTTTATTCCTTGATGGTATTTTCATCAATTGGTATCTTGCTTTCATTTGGTATCTTCAATCATGTGTTGATTTGAGTCTTTGATATAATTTGGGCAATTCTTTTCTTGTCACACTTGTGTGTGCTTTCTTGGTTTAATTGGTGTTTTGTCCAAATTGTATCTCATTTGGTTCTTGAAAGTCTTGTGCATGCATATTTATTATATGTATATCTTATGGCATGCTTACTTTCGTTGATCCAATATATAGGATAAACTCCATCAAATCCTAAATGGCTAAGATGTGCATGAAATTCAATTTCATATCAATATGCACATATTTATGTGGAGTTTGTCCTATGTATTGTAGTTGCTCTAACTACTTTGGACCCAATGAGTTTGGGTACCATTGTACTTGAATTTGTTTTAGGTACATGAGATGCATTGGAAGCTTGTCTCATTTACAAGGAAGGTGTTATCACCATGTGCTTATTGGAGCCAAGCTCGGATGATCGTGAACTCTTATCTTCTACATCACCAATGCTATCTCGGTAACAAGTATCTACCTCATGCATACTTTTCTAGCTTTCAACCTTGTGTAGGTTGTTTCATGGCATGAATCTCTTTGTTGCAATTCATTTGGTTCTTGCAAAACAACTTTATTGCAAATGTGGGCAAGCCGGGATGATTACATATCAAGGGGAATATATATAATCATTTTCATGATTCACCAATCCCAAATATGTTAATCTAGCACTTTCTACTCTATGTCTCACATATGCAATATTGATGTTTTCAAAATCATTTGCCTTTTGCGATACTTGTTATCTTTCTCGGAGCATCCCATTTTTCACCTTATCCCTTGTGGATATTTTGATGCTATGATGAGTATGTGTTGGAAGTTCATCTATATCCTTTAAGATAAAATTGAGCTTTGTGCTATGCTTTTAAGCAAAGATCTTATTGGTGTATTTATGACTTCCTCTTGATATCATGTTCTTTACCTTTGTACCTATTTTGTGTGTACATATTTATTTGTGGACTTATATCTTCGTGATTGATGTCTACTTAGAAACTTATACACATGAGAATAGTTACATTTTTAATTGGTATTCCATTTCTTTTAGTGACCACCTCTTATTGCTTTTGATTCTTTGGTGGTTTCTAAAAGCCACAAGCTTTGCCTTTCATTTGGTTTACTTTTTCATCTTAAAAAGCTTGTGGACCTATTTGCCTCATCTTCTTTGGTTTGTGCTCTACATTATCTAGGAGGGAGTGAGGATTCCATGTTGTGCACACTATATTGCAATACAAATTCTTATTGTGCACGTACCTTGGGGAGTTCCCTCTTGATTTTTAGAACACTTTTTCGGATCCTTTTGATTGCTTGCTTCTTTCGTCGAAGTATCTTTCTCTTTGATATTCTTTTGCAATTTTTAGATCCTCGATATAGTTTGATCTCCTCCATCTATTCGTCATTGGATATGTGTATTTGATTTCACTCATATCATGAGAAATGCACACATTATGGGGGAGTTCTTATTATATTGGCCTTCTTAATTTTTCACCCATTTCGGCAATGGATGCCAATGGGGGAGAAATTTAGATGGTTTATGGGAACATAGTTTTGTTCTCTTTGCATCATTGCTTCTTGTGTTGCTTAATTCATTATATAAACCCTCGTAAAAGGGATTGTCATCAATTACCAAAATGGGGGAGATTGAAAGTGCATGTTGCCCCATGCGTGGTTTCGGTAATTAATGACAATCCTTATGGACTAATGTTTGCATTGAGATATTCTTGTAGATCTTGTCCATAGGAAAAGATTGGAGTTCATGTGTTGGACTCTAGAAGATTACATGATGACCAAGGTTCTATCCAAGGGTTTATATGAAGAATGATCATGTGTAGAGTTGAGCATATTGCAAGCATGTCTTGAAGGATTCAAGACATCATCTTTGTGAAGAGAGAGAAGATTATGAAGTGCAAGTTCAATATGATCCATCTCGGAAGATATCATTTGATTGAAGCTTGCAATGGATACATGAAGACGGAGCTTAGCGAGGCTCTCCCATAATGGAGTATGGGGGAGTATTTGGAGAAGTCTTCATCAAGCATGTGCTAGCAAGCACAATCAAGAAAGGTGTTCCAACTTGAGGGAGTCAAGATTGTCATCATCTAGCTCAAGTGGAATGCGTAAGGAAAAGGTATGATCTTGTAGGGTTTCTATTTTACCGGTCTCATGGTGTAAGTGGGAGACCGGGTTATAGGATAGACGGCGTACTATCAAGAGGGGCTCTCAAGTGAGTAACTTGATCGCATCTTTGTGGAGAGCTCAAACCTTTGCATACTTGGCATATCATCTTTCTTGGTTCTTATTTGTCTTTTATCCATGTGATAATTTAGAGCTTGTGTTCATCTTCATACCAAGCTCTAGTTCATCAAAAACGGATTTCATATGCATATCTTGTTGCGTTTTTGATATTGAAGGTTTTACCGGCTTATCTTTTCTAGAGAGGTCAAACTCTCTCCTTGTGGTTTCCTCCTCACGTGATGGACTATGATGTGTATATGCATGATCTTTTAGGGCTTGTGATTATCTTCGAAACAAGCCCAAGATCATAAAAAACGGAGTCTTGATGAATATCTTGTTGAGTTTTGATGTTGGAGAATTTACCGGTTGTTCTTTTATAGAGAAGGTTTACCTTTCTACATTTGGTTTTATGCTCCATTGTTGGACTATGATGTTTCTCTGCATGATCTTACAGTGCTCGTTGTGGTGATTCCAACGAGACTAAGAACATCGAAAACGGAGTTCGTATGCTCAAGATATCTTCATTTTCGTGTTTGGTGTTGCTGCAGATTTTTCCTGGCCACAGTCTCCGGTCCCAGACCAGAGTCTCCGGTCTGCGCATTTCGTTTTTCGTCCCAGCGGACGGCGCTTGCGGTATAGGGGTCCGCAGGAGGTCCGGAAGTGGCCGGAGTCTCCGGGCAGGCCGGAGTCTCCGGTGTAAGTTTCCTGCAACGGCTCTTTTTCTAGGGACCTGTAAAAAGGCCCCCTTCTTCCCCAAAGCAACCAGCTCTTCCAAGCACGTTTTTTCCCTCTCTCCCCTCCATTGTTGACCTTGGAAAGCTTGCCTCTCCCTCATTTCCTCCAATGATTCTTGCATATCTTTGAGGAAAAAAGAGAGAGAGGAGATCTAGATCTACATTTCCACCAATCCATCTCTCCTCTAAGTGAGGGGAACCTAGTAGATCTTGATCTTGGAGTTCTTGGTATTTCTCCTATTTTGTTCTTCCTCTCTTCTCCCCCATAAGCATTAGTTGCTTTTGGTGGGATTTGAGAGTAAAGGATTTGATCACTTGTGCTCTTGCCATTGCTTTGTGCATCGCTTTGTGCTCTCCACGAGGATTCGTGGAAGTTGAAAGCTTGTGAACTTGTTACTCTTGGGTCTTTGGACCCTAGACGCCTTTGTGGTGGTTGAAACCTTGTGTGGTCACTTGTAGCTGTTCGGGAGCCCCCAATTCGGTTGTGGGTGTGTGCCCCGGATCGTTGTTGTAAAAGCTCCGGTTTCCGCCTAGAAGGATTCCAACAGTGGAAGGTGAACCAATCCTTTGTGGTGCGGTTCATCGGAGAATAGGGTGAGCCTTTGTGGCGTTGAGATCGACCTTTGTGGTGCCTCACACCTCTCCAACGAGACGTACTCCCCTAAAAAGGAGGAACTCGGGAATACATCCTCGTCTCCGCGTGCCTCGGTTATTTCTATACCCGAGCTCTTTACTTATGCACTTTACATTGTGATAGCCTTCGTGCTTGAAGTATTCTATTGCTGTCACCTTGTTACTTGTCTTGCCTAGCATAAGTTGTTGGTGCACATAGGTGAGCCTAGTTTTTTAGGTTGTTGGCTTGTTAATTTAAACACATAGTTTTATTCCGCAATTATCAAGCCTAAACCAGAAAATTTATAAATATAACTATGCATGCGAAACATGTGCGGATGGTGAACTAACCTGAAAACCGAGCAACCAGTCAAGCTTGGATCCGTGACCCTCTGAGGTAAATACTCCAGCATTGTGGTATATACCCTGAAAACGAAGTGACATTTCTTGCTCCCAATTTTCTGGAGCCTGCAACGGCCCTATGGGCCGACCCGCCAACGGCAGTCCAAGCAAGAAAGAGACATCCTCCAGAGTAGGAGCCATCTCACCCCAACGAAAGTGAAACGTGTGGGTCTCGGGCCTCCATCTGTCAACTAAGCAAGTGAGTAGACAGTTGTCTATCGCTGTCGGGGAGTTGCCCCCGGGTAGGGCAAAGAGGTGGAGTGGAAAGTCAATCCGGGTCTCACAAACCGGATCACTCGGACCGGATCATGTTTAAAGACAGGAAGAGACCAAGAGGCATCAGGCAAAGTCTAGCCGGATCAGAGGAAGAGACCCGGCTCGACTAGCCGGGTTGCCTAGGAAGAGATCCGGCTCAACTAGCCGGGTTGCCTGGAAGAGATCCGGCTCAGCTAGCCGGGTTGCCTGGAAGAACCCGGCTTACCAGCAATGTCGGATAATGCACAGGGGCCGAGCAATGTCAGTAAAGTTCACGGGTCCTGCAGGCCTCCTGCCCGAGGCTCAGAAGACACGGGATTCCTGGGAGCGCAGCAACCTAGGAGCTGACTCGGCCAATTCGGGAAAGGGGCTAGGGCCTAGACCCGGTGGGCTACGCCTGCCATTGCCTGAAGAGGCAAGATAGGCCTGCTAGGACTTGACAGCCAGGTCAAGCCACGGGATTCCTGGGAGCGCAGCAACCTAGGAGCTGACTCGGCCAATTCGGGAAAGAGGATGTGACCTAGACCCGGTGGGCTACAGCTGCCATTGCCCGAAGGGGCAAGATAGGCCTGACAGTCCGGCCGTTGGATTGACAGGGGGCAGAGGCTTGTCCTTTTCCTCTTGGCAATGCCATTATCATCTCCGGCCAGGGGCAAAAAGGTAAACCGGTTAGTGTATAAGTAGACCACTACATCCTCCAGTGCGAGGGACGACGAGGAGAGGCCTCATTTCCCCCTGTTCCATCTTCCTCTTAGAGCTCTCACCATTGTTGCTTCATACAGCTCGAGGAGCACTTTGTACTTGTTCCCTTTGAGATATAAGAGAGTAGGCTAGTGCTGCAGTAGGGGTGTTACCTCCTCAAGAGGGCCCCGAAGCAGGGTACATCTTGGTGTGCTTTGGTTGTTCTTGGTTTGGCTTGTTCTTGCTTGTTCTTGTGAGTTCTTGGTTGTTCTTCATGCGTGCTTCTTGAGCGCGCACACCCTCCCCGGATCCCCCAACGTCCCAGCGAGCCCCCAACTTAAGCCATCCTATGGCATCTGCCGTGACACCACCACGACAGTTGGCGCCCACCGTGGGGCAAGCAGTGGCGTTGGTTGGGGTTTCCATCCGGACGGGTTCCGTCACCAGCTCCGGCGTGCGAGTGCGGTCAGGGCTCGTCTGCAACTACGGCGGGTTCACCTTCATCAGCGACAACGCCGGCTGCTTCGCGGGAGGACCACTCCCTGTGGATGGACACTTCATCCAGTTCGGCAGCTTCCTCACCTACGTCACCACCGAGCTTGTCCGCGAGTACCCGGCGCAGGTGCTCGTGGCCGAGGATCCTCCGTCTTTCCGCGCAGCTCTCGGACGGCGTAGCGCTCGCCCCGGGAGTAGCGTGGAGGTGATGATGACCGGGCAAGTGCTGGAGCAGGCAAAGGAGATGCCGGCAACAGCATGCCCGAGGAGCTGGTCACGCCAACCGACCGGGACAAGCCGACTCGGACGGCGAAATTCCCAAAGGAGAAACCAGATCCGGTTGGCCCACTTGGCATGTCAAGTATGGAGGCTCCCTTAGAGGATGTCCTCGAAAAGTTGGCTCGGCCAGTGGCGCCCGGGGCAAATGTAGAGCTTACTATAGCTCAGTTAGAGGCAGAGCGCCTGAGGTTGCAAAGAGAAGCCCGGTTGGTGGTAGAGTCTAGGCAAGCATTTGATAGAGACATGAGAGAGTACAATGCTGCCAATGGTATCACCGATGGTTTCACTCCAGTAGCGCCTCACCCACGCAAGAGAGTTGACTTGCGCAACAGGGGTAAGGACCTCAATGACGAGTTAGCTAGAGCCGCAAGATCGAGCTCGAGTAAGGCTACTAGTCATAGATCGGGTACAGGCAAGCCGGTGTATAGCTCCCCGGCCAAGAATCTTAGGGCTGCAGCGGCAGCGCGAGCCGAGTTGACCACTTTAACCGGGGATGCTTGGCGCAAGCAGGCAGAAAGAGTCAATGAGCTGGTTGATGTGTGTAACCGGCAGAATGAGGCTTTTCGGAAAGCTAATCCGGACGCTGGTGGTTCTCGAGTGGTAGTGTCGGCTAAGGCTGTTAGCCAGAGATCCAAGGGGCAAGCGTCATCTCCACATGTCGGAGTTGACCGGGCTCAGAGCGTGAATTCGGGCAAGAGCAAGCAGCTGCAGGCCTATGATGCCGAGTATGCCGGCAAGCAACTAGCGGCACAAGGAAGAGGTGGCCAGAGCAGAAACAATGGCGGTCAAGGCAATCCGGGAGCCGGAAGGGGCAATTCGGCTGGCCGAGGTCAACCACCTCGTCCTCCTGGGCAGAATCAACCCCGGCAGGAGCAGCAAGTGATGGTGCAAGCGCAGCAACAAGGTGGTGGCCAGGCGGGCTACCACTATGATGATGGTAATTCGGCTATGGCGCGAGCCGGATACCAAACGTATGATAATGCACTTGCGTCCAGGCTGGGACCTCGGACATTGGCTCCGGATGATCAGCGTCTCAGGTTGGATAGGATTTATCAGTCCGAGAGGCTGGAAGAGCAAGGCCCACCAGGTCCTCCTTGCTTTGGGCCTAGGATCATGAACGAGCCGAATGTGCCGTTGTTTCAGCTTGGCCGAATCACAAAGCCGTATAACGGCAGCACTAAGCCGCAGGATTGGCTGATAGACTATGTATCCTCGGTGCACATTGCGGGGGGCAATCGCCGATGGGCGGTCCGGTATCTCCCGCATATGTTGGAAGGGCCAGCCCGGATTTGGCTGAATAACTTACCAGAGGGCAGTATCAATTCTTGGATGGACTTGGAACAGGCTTTTTACAGCAATTTCTCCAGCACTTACAAGAGGCCAAACCGACCTCAGCTCTTGTCTGCATGCAGACAGGAAGAGCGGGAGACAGACCGAGAATTTTTGACTCGGTGGAGCAACATTCGCAATTCTTGTGAAGGTGTTGTGGAGGAGCAGGCCATTTCTTGGTTTGCGCAGGGTTGCCGACATGGCACCCCGCTCTGGCAGAAGCTCCAGAGAGATATGCCAAAGACACTGGCTGAAATGATCCGGATAGCAGATACATATGCTCTTGGCGATCCGACGCAGCCAGCGTTGGATGCGGTGGGAACTAGCAGGAGGCAACCGGTCAACAACCGAACAGGACCATTGAGGCCCAGTGACCGACATGAGTTCGGTTATAAAAGGAGAGATCCGGATTACAGATACGGCTCAGACCAGGTTGCTGCAGTAAATATGGATCATCCTGATAGCCAGAGACCAAAAAATGAGGGTCCAGCTTGGAGGCCGAATCAAGGTGCTTGGCAAAGAAAGTGTGGGATGGACCGAGTCCACCTCTAACTTTTGAGGCAATGATAGATGGGCCTTGCCGTTATCACACAACAGACCCACGCAAGCCGGCCAATCATTCAACTCGGAATTGTAGCTGGCATCATCGCATCCAGGCGGAAGGTCAGAGAGGGCCACCTCAGAGAGGTGCTCCTAGACCGAATTTCAGGCCAAATACGCCTTTATCCGGAGCCAATGCAACCCCGGTGAACGAAGGAGCTCCAAGGCCGGCAGCCACAAAGCCGGTTAACCTGGTAAATATGGGAGGCAACAACAATGCAGGTCCAGTCGGCAAGGTGGATACCCCGGAAATGATTACAAGGAAGCTCATCAAAGCTATGTGGTTTTTGTGACCGAGCCAACTGACAAGAAAAGTCAGCTACGAAGGGCGAAGGAGGTGAATGCAGTCACACCAGCAGTACCAAAATACCTGAACTGGTCCGAGCAGGAGATCACTTGGAGTAGGGCTGATAATCCCAGGGTTATGCCAGCCCAGGAAACTACGCACTGGTGGTGGATCCGACTTTGGTTGGACCAAAGATTAATGTGAAATTCACTCGAGTCTTGGTTGACAATGGCAGTGCTATAAACATCATGTATCGGGACACAATGGTCAAGTTGGGTTATTCGCCGAATCAGCTGCAGCAGAGCAGTTGCACCTTCCATGGTATAGTACCCGGGGTGTCTTGTTCCCCAATGGGAAAGATCTGGGTGGATGTGCTGTTTGGTACCAAGGACAATCACAGACTGGAGAGTCTCGAATTCGAGGTGGTAGACTTGGAGAGCCCATACCATGCTCTGCTCGGCAGGCCGGCATTAGCCAAGTTCATGATATCCACTCATGTTGCCTACCTCAAGATGAAGATGCCTGGCCCAAATGGTATCATCACCGTTGTGGGAGATTACAAGAAGGCCATACAGTGTGCCACGGTTGGTTCCACCTTAGCCGAGTCGTTGGTGATCCAGGCGGAGAAGAGCAAGATGCATGAAGTAGTGGCAATGGCAAAGTCAGCTCAGCTCGGTGCTGGCCATGACCAATCCGGATGCAGGTGCAACATTTGAGGTGCCCAAGGAGACAAAGAAGATCCCCATTGACCCGGAGAATCCGGAGCGCATGGCCATCATTGGTGCCGGGTTGGGCGAGAAATAGGAAAGCGCGCTCTGTCACTTCCTCCGTGAGAATCGGGATATCTTCGCATGGTCGGCTAAGGACCTGCCTGGTGTTCCGAGGGAGTTGGCAGAGCACTCTTTATTTGTCCGGCCGGAGGTGAAGCCGGTGAGGCAACCGACTCGTCGTCTTTCAGATGACCGAAGAAAAGTGGTGCTTGATGAGCTGGCTAAGCTACTTGCAGCCGGATTCATTATGGAGGTGTTGCATCCAGACTGGATATCCAATCCGGTTCTGGTAGAGAAGAAGAAGGATGAACCAGCGGTGGTCAAGGTGTGGCGTATGTGCATCGACTTCACCAACCTGAACAAGGCGTGCCCGAAGGATCCGTTTCCTTTACCTCGGATTGATCAAGTGATCGATTCTACTGCTGGGTGTGAGTTGTTGTCTTTTATTGATGCGTACTCTGGTTTTCACCAGATACCACTGAACCCCAAAGATCAAATAAAGACTGCTTTTATTACCCCGTATGGGGCGTATTGCTATCGTGTCATGTGTTTCGGTTTGAGAAATGCCGGTGCAACTTATCAGAGATGTATGCAGAAATGCTTACACTCTCAAATGGGCAAAAATGTGCAGTGTATGTCGATGATATCGTCATCAAAACTAAAGAAAAACGTACTCTCCTCGAGGATCTCGAGGAAACATTTGTAAACTTGAGAAAGTACCGGTTGAAATTGAATCCGGATAAGTGCACCTTTGGGGTCCCAGCTGGAAAGTTGCTCGGTTTCCTTGTATCGAGCCGAGGTATCGAAGTGAATCCGGCTAAGATCCGGGCCATAGAAAACATGAAATTGCCTAAATGTCTAAAAGATGTACAAAAATTTACCGGGTGTCTAGCCTCGCTAAGTCGATTTGTGAGTCGGCTAGGAGAAAAAGCCTTGCCCTTATATCAATTGATGAGAAAGAGCACCGGGTTCACGTGGACCCCGCAAGCAGATTCGGCTTTCAATGAATTAAAAAAGATGTTGTCCACTGCACCAATTCTGGCGTCACCTTTGCCGAATGAACCAATGTTACTTTACATTGCGGCCACTAACCGAGTCGTAAGTGTGTTATAGTGGTAGAGCGAGATGAGGAGGGTAGATCCGTGCAAAGACCGGTGTACTATTTAAGCGAGGTGATCTCAACCTCAAAGCAAAATTATCCTCACTACCAAAAATGACATATGGTGTATACCTGGCGGCCAAGAAGTTGAAACATTACTTCCAGGAGCATCCGATCACCGTTGTATGCGAAGCTCCAATCTCGGAGATCATTGGGTGCAAAGATGCGACTGGCCGAGTTGCCAAATGGGCAATAGAAGTGTCTCCTTACACCCCGCATTATGAGAGAAGAGATGCTATCAAGTCTCAAGCTTTACCGGATTTCCTTTGTGACTGGGCAGAGATGCAATATGAACCACCCAAGCCGGATTACAATTACTGGAAGTTGCACTTTGATGGCTCCAAAACCAAAATCGGACTGGGTGCTGGGATAGTACTCACATCACCAAAGCAAGATCAGTTGCGATATGTATTGCAGATTCATTTTTCAGCATCAAACAATGTGGCCGAATATGAGCACTGATCCATGGGCTTAATGTGGCTAAGGACATCGGCATCCGCCGGATAGAATGTTTTGGTGATTCAGATTTAGTGGTGCAGCAGTCTTCAGGGTTTTTTGAAGGTTGCGAGTACAAGCACATACCTCGGCTGGAGAACGAAGCTGCTGATATCTTGTCAAAACTCGGGTCGTCTAGGGATGCAATCCCACCCGGGATATCCTTGAATCACCTAAGGATCCCTTCAATCAAACCTTCACCTGATTCCGAGTCGATTTTTATCCCGAAGCAAGAATCTGAAGCTGTTCCTATGAATGTTGATGTCGGGTACATTTGGGAGGACCCGGGGACTGCATGGCGAGACTCGGGGACTGCGAACCGAGACTCGGGTAATGCTACTCTAATCTTAGGAAAAAGGGGAAGAGAGGAAGATGGTGCTAACCGAATCTTAGGGAATGGACAAAGGCTGATAGAAGAGATAATGGCGGCCGAACCAGTGGAAATAGATGAACACTTATTCCCTTTACATCCAGTACCGGAATGGGCTGAAGAAATCATGAAGTTCATGTCGGAGGGGAGTTTGCCAAAGATGAAACCGAAGCTAGGCGAGTGCAGAGGAGGTCCAAGGGCTACACCATCATAAATAAGGAGTTATACAAAAGGAGTGCAACCGAGGTGCTACAACGTTGCGTGGAGCCAGCCGAGGGCAAGGAGATGCTCCTGGAGATACATCAAGGAGAATGTGGGCATCATTGCAGTACAAGAGCCCTGGTGGCTAAAGTATTTCGGCATGGGTTTTACTGGCCCACTGCTCATGCAGATGCAGAGGACATAGTCCGAAAATGTGAAGGATGCCAAAGGTTTGCCAAGCAGACACACCTACCCGCATCGGCGCTCAAAACAATACCTATCACTTGGCCGTTTGCTGTATGGTGTTTGGATATGGTGGAGAATTCAAGCCGGCTAGGGGCAACATGACACATATGCTGGTGATGGTGGATAAGTTCACCAAGTGGATAGAGGTAAAACCGATCCGGAAAGTGGATGGTCATTCGGCTGTAACTTTCCTGAAAGAAATCATTTTGAGATACGGTTACCCCCATAGCATCATCTCGGATAATGGCACGAACTTTGCTGTGGGAGAGTTTGCCCGATTCTGCATGAATAAGGGGATCCGGTTAGATATAGCCTCAGTGGCACACCCAGAGTCCAATGGACAGGTGGAAAGATCAAATGCGTTGGTATTAGCTGGGATAAAAGCCCGGTTAATAGAACCCTGGTAAAGACTCCGGGGTGCTGGATAGATGAAATACCATCAGTACTATGGGGTCTAAGGACCACGCCGAATAGGTCAACTGGCTATACGCCATTTTTTCTGGTATATGGGGCAGAAGCAGTGCTACCCACTGACATAGAATATGATGCACCAAGGGTGACAATGTATACGGAAACCGAGGCAAAAGAGGCTCGGGAAGATGCAGTGGATCTGCTAGAGGAAGCAAGGGAATTGGCCCTGTCTCGGACAGCAGTATATCAGCAGGGTCTCCGACGTTATCATAGTCGGAAGATCAGCCCTCGTGTATTTCATGAAGGAGATCTAGTACTAAGGCTGGTGCAGCGTAGCAAGGGTCGACATAAGTTATCACCTCCTTGGGAGGGACCATTCATTGTGAGCAAGGCTATGCACAATGACTCGTACTACCTTGTAGATGCACAGGAACAAAGGAAGGATGGCCTGGACAGACCCGGAGAGGAAACCAAGCGACCCTGGAATGTAGCTCTGCTTCGACCCTTTTACTCTTAAGGGTGCAATGTATGTATCTCAGTTTATCATGAATGAAATTTCGGCAATCCGAGTCTGGACTCGGGGACTGCCTTGTTCTTATGCATGTGTTTTTTACTACTGTTTTGTCCATACCGTTCATGTGTCGAATTGTTTTGAACTTCGTCCCAAAAATTCAAGTAATGTATGCTGTGTTGTTGATCTCGTGACTCGACTGACAAACACCAAAATGGTAGTCAAGAGCAGAGGTGGAGAATATGGGAAACATGAAAATGGACTCGGGGACTCGGTCCGAAACCGATTCGGCACATGTCGTTTACTAACCCCTGTTATTTCTTTTTGTTTATGTTAGATGATTCTAAACCAAAACTCGAATGTTCAAGTATTGTATGCTATGTTTCCTATCTTGTGACTCGACTGTCAAACACCTAAAAGGTAGACAAGAGCAAAGATCCGGTAAAAATAGTAAACAAGAAAACACACTCGGGGACTCGGTTTAAAATGATCCAACATAAACCTGGTCCGGATCACTTTAAGCAAAATAGAAATAGTCTCGAAGGAACTTAAATTGTATATTACATCTGCTCCCGGCATACCGGGGATTTAACGTTTTTCATTAAGATAAATCAGGACGAAGCCTAGGCTGCAGGCGTCTCGGTTGCAGGGATGGACTCGGATGATGGAGGAACCTCGGTTGAGATAGGGTCCTCACTTGCAGGAATGACTTTGGACGGAGAGCTTGAGGGCTTGGCAGATTCGGAAGCATCCGGATCAACTGACGTCTTGGCGGTGATTTGCTCTGTGGCCTTAGCCGAATCAGTGGATGGCGTCTTGGAAGTTTGGATTACAGCTTGTTCGGCAGTGTCAGCCGAATCACTGGCTGGCATCTTGGAGGTCTTGGCCGAGTCGCAAGCTGCAGGTTGTTCGGCGAAGTCAGCCGAATCACCAGAGTCGGCCTCAGACTCGGCGTAGTCGTCAAGTGAGGCATCATCTGATTCCTCCTCTTCAGAGTCTTCCCCATCCGAGTAGATCGGAGCTTGCAGATCAAGATGCTTGGTGTTGGCGAATTCGGCCATAAAGTTAGCAGCTTCCTCACGGATCTTGATCCGGTCTGGATCTGAAGCCCATGAAGAACCCTGGCGAAGGGAGCGCACTTTGGCAAGATCAATGAGCTCATACCAAGACATGATGAATAGCAAACCTGCGTCAGCACCAGCGCGGGCGGACGAAGATCTCCACTGCCTTAGCCGGGTCTCTGCCTGATCCAGGTCTTTGATTAGCTCGTCCGCAGACTGGGCTTGCCGAACTTCAGGAAACAAGACTTGGTGGGCTTTGAGACTAGCATTGAACAGAGCAGTGTGGGACTCCTTTAAAGGAGCAATCCGAGCTTTCAGTGCAGTAATGTGGTCTTCAATATCCCACGTCTCTGGCAGAGGAGCCCCAGCAATCTTAGCCCTCTCAGCTCGGGCATCTCTCACAGCTTTGGCGGCTTGAAACCGGATGCTGGTAAACTCTCCTACATATAGATGAGCTAACACTGAGTTAGACGAGAAGGAATAAAAATTATGAGGCGGATAAGAGCAGAAGGGAAAGAAGAGATTCGGCAAGCTTACGATCCATGTCTTCATTGAGGATAGCGAGATCAGCAAGCCATTTCGCGCTGATCGCCTGGTGAGCAGCCAGATCATCTTTCGCCGCTTGAGCTTCGGCCTCAGCGGCTGCAACGTGCGTTTGGATTTTCTTGTCCAATTCGCCCGCTTCTCAATCCCGGCTTTGAAAGTGTCTCGCTCCTTCTGGATCGAGTCTTTTCCCTCTGCAGCGTATCCCGGTCTTTCTTGAGCTTGTCCTTCACTTTTCCAACTCGGTCAAGCTCCCGCAGGAGCCGAGTCACTTCTGACTTCTCCTCCGATAAAGCGCGCTTGTGCTCCTGATCTTTCTTTTTCATCTCCTCACTTTGCGCATCAAAGGAAGCTTGGAGGGCCTGGTGCTGCAGGACTAGCTGTTTAAAGATCCGGCTGCGAGCAGTTGTGGTTTCCTGAAAGAAGAGGAGTTAATGGCGTAAAAAGAGTCTCGGGGACTGGCACCCGAGACTAACAGCGTGAAGCCAAAACGAATCTCGGGGACTGGAGGCCCGAGATTAATAAAAAAGAAAGTTGACCGAATCAATTTGAAAAGAGACTCGGGGACTGGAGTCCCACGATTTTTTGTTTGGCTAGCACAAAGTCTATGATCAAATGTTAGAGATTCAAGCCGGATGACTTTCTTACTCTGAGGAGTATCAGTCATTCGACCCGAATCTCGGGGACTGGGGATAGTGTAGAGTGATCATGGTGAATTAAAAGCGAGATTCGGCTTTGTTACCTCGAAGACCCGGTTAGCTTCAGTGACCGAGGCCTGCACAGAGTGTAGAGATTGAAACATCCGGCTAGGCCCAGCCGGATGTGGCGATGCTGTTGTAGAAGAGCCTTCGGCAAGGTCCGCAGCGTTCCAAGCCTTAACAAATTCCTCTGCGGAGCCGAGTTTGTCGCCGCCCGGAGTGCGGAGATTCGGCAAGACCTGGCCGCTAAGTCGGGCACGAGTAATCGCCTCAGAGAGCTGATCATGCACCCGAGTCACTGATGGAGCGGCGGAAACCGGTTTGCTAGCGACCATCTGCTTATCCGAGGTTGTTGGAGTTGTGCCAAAGGAGACCGGAGTCGGCTTAGGCAGAGGTGATGCGCTCGAGGTCTTGGCAGGGTCTGACTGCTTAGGTTGGTTCTGTGACGCTTGCTGGGGTGGTTTAGATGCTTCCTGTTTCTGTTTCTGCTGCTTCTCGAGAGGTTGCTGCTGCTGCAGTTTCTTCTTCTTCTGCTGCTCTTGATTCAGAGCCTTGGCGGTAGGGGGAGGATCCGGCTTAGTCAATGTCTTAGCCGAAGTCTTAGCTTTCTCCTTCTCCAACTCCTTCAGAGGACGTGGCCAAGTTGAATCTCGGGTCGAACCCGAGATTTCCTCACTCTCCAGGTCAATAACCGACTCTGGGACGAGATCCGGCGGGGGAGTTTTGGCAGTTGTGGCACGCGCGGGAGAGGTGGCAGCCTTTTTAGGAGACTGGTGCTCCATGGCCGTATCCAGTGGAGGAATGGGAGAAAGGATGGATGAATGGGTTTGTTCGGTGACAAGGACGTCACTGCATAGAGTAAAATAAAACAGTTAACTCGGATAAAGATGACTCGGGTAATAAAAGAAGAAAGCAAATAAAATTGGCATTACCCCTTGGTAGTAGGCATGGCCTTCAGCCGATTCGGTTTGGAGACAGTTTTCTTCATTCTCTTGGCTGGAGGGGCATCTGATCCGGACGCGTCAGGGTGTTTCCGAGATGTCCCTTGAGCATCCGGTTTGGCTGGAACACAAGGTGGTGACCATGAAATCGGAATGGGATCAATAGGATCCAGGATCCAGCAATCATCATCTTCATCCTCGGAAAGGTTGTAAATAGACGGTTGCTTACCCTTGCGGATAGGCTTGGCGCGCGGAATCGGCAAATAATCGTCCGTATCCGCATCCTCTTCGCCTTCGCGCAGCGGGCTGCGGTCCCGTGCCCACACCTTGGTGGAAAGATCTCCATCTTCGGCGATCTGGCGGTCGAACAGCTGCAGTAGAATCAAGGCAGATCCGGATTAGTCCAATGGCATTTTGGTGGAGTATGGGTTAATCCGGGGGATGATGAACTAACCTGAGGTGGAAGTGCGTCTCGGTGGAACGGCTCCACGCCCCATTTCCACTTATCCGACATCTCGGTGAAGGCAATAGCGTTTACCCGTCTCCTGACGGAAGCTCTGGTGAGGTCATGTTTGCTGATCCGGGTAGGATCTAGCAGACCGCTCATATGGCAAATCTTGTGCTGACGTTGTTGTAAAGGACTGACACGGCGAGAGACGAAGGCTCGGAGGAGATCGTCCGAGAGCAGGCCCTTCTCCAGAAAATCCTCTAGAGTTTGGTGTACGATTTGAAGCTCCGCGAGAGCGTCAGCCGGATCATATCTGAAGTTCAGTTCGGCGGTGGGGGGCTCGATCCTGAACTCGGGCAAGTTGAGAGCATCATGGCCTTCAACGCTCTTCACGTAGAAGAAGGACCTTTGCCATTTCTTGCAAGTGTCCAGGCCAGTAATCCGGGGAAAGATGGAGCCCGTCCTCGGGGTAATGCTGGACGCACCACAGGCGGTCATCACCTTCGGGTCACTACCCGGGATCGTATGTTTCCGGAGGTGGAAGTACTTCGCCCAGGTTTCGATAGTCGGCCAGAGACCGAGATATCCCTCCATAAAGGAGGTAAAAGCCGACAAGGAGACAAAGGAGTTAGCCGGAAGGTGGTGAGGCTGCAGGCCGAAGAAATCTAGGAATCTCCGGAAGAAGTCACTCGCTGGAAGTCCGAATCCACGTTCGAAATGCGCTAGAAACACAACGCGCTCACCCGGTTGGGTGACCGGTTGGAGTTCCTTCCCCGGTTTTCGGCATATAACTTTAGATGTTATACGCCGGGTACTCAGCAGCCATTCCAAGTCGTCGTTTGTAACGTCGGAACCCTCCCAACTGCCGGGGGGCAACTTCGGCATATCCGAATCAGTCCTGCAAGAAATCGGAGATAGCCGAGTTAGAAGATGTGGAATCTCAAATCCAGAGCAAGTCGGATAATGGTCTAGCCGAATCAGCTGTTAAGGGATTCGGTAAAGGATATCCCGGATAGAGTTGCCCGATTACTGCGGAGAAGTGATTCGGCTAGTAACTAAAAACACCTTTTTGTAAGGATCTAGGGTTACGAAAGATCTACCGCAGCAGTAAAATAGAGATGAAATCCCGAGTAAAATAAGGTGGAACGGTTCATGAAGTGGCAAGCCGATCTGGGGCAATCTAGCGCAAAACCTAGAAAGGAGATCTAGGCAATGCACTAAGGCGCGGCAATGGACTCGTTTGCTAGAGAATCTAGGGAGAGCAAGTGCAAGTTCACGGCGAAAGAAGAACTCGCTCGAGGTCGCCATGGCCGGAAGAAGAGGAACTCACGGTTGTGGTGCGGCGAAGAAGAAGCGCGTGGAGAAACGGCGATGTGCGGCGCGGTGCGCGGCTCCGGCGAGTTTTCTCCGGCGTTGTGGGTGTCTCCGGCGTTGCGAGGTCGCAAGGGCCAGGTCTCGCCGGCGGTAATGGTGCGGATGGAGATTTCGAAGTGGAGGTGCGGGGAAGAAGAAGAGGAACCCCGCACCCCTATATATAGCCCTAGATGGTAACGGGCGCACTACCGCACGGTTTCCGGGGTGTGGCTGGATCAGGTGTGAACCAAAACTTTGCGGTCGCAGCTGTGGCCGTGTATTTCAAGCACACGGTGGATCATAGAATTGGAAGCGGTCCGTGGATCGGGTGTGCTAGTTAGTGAAGAAATCGAGGAGACGCGGTATTTAGTCAAAACTCAAGTACCTGATGGATCCGGATAATATGTTGTCAGTGACATGTCAAATCAGAGACCCGGATTATGAGGCTTTGTGCAGAGATTCCCTGCCAAGTGTCCCAGGAAATCCTGAGACAAGATTGGGTGATATGGAATTCGGTTAAAGGCGTTGGTTTTTAACCTGCTACGGCCCTTCATCCGAGGCTGTAGGACCGCACCAGCTTCGGGGACTACTGTCGGGGAGTTGCCCCCGGGTAGGGCAAAGAGGTGGAATGGAAAGTCAATCCGGGTCTCACAAACCGGATCACTCGGACCGGATCATGTTTAAAGACAGGAAGAGACCAAGAGGCATCAGGCAAAGTCTAGCCGGATCAGAGGAAGAGACCCGGCTCGACTAGCCGGGTTGCCTAGGAAGAGATCCGGCTCAACTAGCCGGGTTGCCTGGAAGAGATCCGGCTCAGCTAGCCGGGTTGCCTGGAAGAACCCGGCTTACCAGCAATGTCGGATAATGCACAGGGGCCGAGCAATGTCAGTAAAGTTCACGGGTCCTGCAGGCCTCCTGCCCGAGGCTCAGAAGACACGGGATTCCTGGGAGCGCAGCAACCTAGGAGCTGACTCGGCCAATTCGGGAAAGGGGCTAGGGCCTAGACCCGGTGGGCTACGCCTGCCATTGCCTGAAGAGGCAAGATAGGCCTGCTAGGACTTGACAGCCAGGTCAAGCCACGGGATTCCTGGGAGCGCAGCAACCTAGGAGCTGACTCGGCCAATTCGGGAAAGAGGATGTGACCTAGACCCGGTGGGCTACAGCTGCCATTGCCCGAAGAGGCAAGATAGGCCTGACAGTCCGGCCGTTGGATTGACAGGGGGCAGAGGCTTGTCCTTTTCCTCTTGGCAATGCCATTATCATCTCCGGCCAGGGGCAAAAAGGTAAACCGGTTAGTGTATAAGTAGACCACTACATCCTCCAGTGCGAGGGACGACAGAGGAGAGGCCTCATTTCCCCCTGTTCCATCTTCCTCTTAGAGCTCTCACCATTGTTGCTCCATACAGCTCGAGGAGCACTTTGTACTTGTTCCCTTTGAGATATAAGAGAGTAGGCTAGTGCTGCAGTAGGGGTGTTACCTCCTCAAGAGGGCCCCGAAGCAGGGTACATCTTGGTGTGCTTTGGTCGTTCCTGGTTTGGCTTGTTCTTGCTTGTTCTTGTGAGTTCTTGGTTGTTCTTCATGCGTGCTTCTTGAGCGCGCACACCCTCCCCGGATCCCCCAACGTCCCAGCGAGCCTCCAACTTAAGCCATCCTATGGCATCTGCCGTGACACCACCATGACAATCTCCATGCGTGGAGATTCACGAGTGTCCTCAACTAGACGCGCGAAAGGTAAAAGCCCAGCCCACTTCAACCTGCATATCCAAAAAACGAATATAAATGCGTAATCATATATATCACACGGACAAATAAATTCAACACGTACCTCTCAACCCAGCCAGGGTGTATCTGCCAGTATTCCCTCGGTCCGCGAGTGACAAGGGCCTCGAGGCTACGCTCCTGCAATACCTTAGCTCGATGGGTACTATCCACGTCCGGATTAATCAAGTATACTTGTTCCATTTCTGCAATGCAAATTATAAACTTAGTATAAATTTAAAACATGGTTCCACACTTATTACAGATAAAAACATAGTCTAAATGTAAAAACATTGATCCACACTTATTACAGATAAAAACATAGTCTAAATTTAAAAACATGGTTGCACACTTATTACAGATAAAAACATAGTCTAAATTTAAAAACATTGATACACACATATCCTAGTTTCTTCCTCTCCCTCTTCGTCCTCGGCTGCCTCGGCCACGTGAAGCAGCTGGCCCAGTCCCGAATCTTGTACAAGCAGTGTCCCTGTGACCAAAATCATTGCACAGAAAACATTGCACTGTCGGGCCTCCGGCTTCAGATTCATCCATATCATTTCGGATACGCTTGCATTGTCGTCGACCTCTACCAGTACGCAGTAGCCTTGGGTCGGGGATGTACTGCCTTTTAGTAGGGTCAACCGTGTTGAAATTACCCATAGCTCGAAATCCTCCCATCTCACCAGTCCGGGTATTAAGAACAGACTCTTTCAAAAAATATGGGGACACGAACGAGATTGCTGCCATCCCTAGCTGCCCACAAGCAGCTAGTATATGGGAACAGGGCATATGAAGCAATTTTGGTTTGTTGCATGTGCACTCACATGTTGGCCGGGCTTCATTTCCAATTCTCACCTCATGCGTTCTGATTTGATTTCCACAACCAAACTTGTCATACGGCAAGCGCACCTCAAACCTCCTTTCTTGATTTCCTATGGCCTGCACAGCGTGATTCCGAGCTTTTGCCATCTTGTTATCCATGTACTTCATAATCTTTTCACAATAAGGTGTGTTTGGGTTGTTCACGATATGTAAATGGGCTTTCTGGCGTCTATCTCTGAAATACTTCACTATGCCCTGAAAAATACCCTCCACAATGGCTTGGCAAGGCCCTATTTCCTCTCACCACAAAGTTGTATGTTTCAGCGAGGTTGGTAGTCATGACACCGTACCTAGCTCCAAAAGTGTCGTGCAGCAAAGACCACCTCTCAAGAGGCTCGTGCTCTATCCACTGCTGAAAGTTTTTAATCAGTCTCCCAGCCTTTCTCCTAACCCCAGGCGGATCAAATCCTGGCAAGTCACAAAGCCCAACGGGTTCATCCTCCGCTGGTGCAGGTCCTGTTGCCAGCTGTTGCGCTACAAGTTGTACATGTGCTGCTACTGCTACATTTCGTACAGCTTTCCTCTGCCTAACATGATTGTTAGTGAACTTATCAAGCATCTCACGTATATAATTGTACTTCCATGTCTGGTTCTGCTTGCAGAGTTTTCTGAATAGATTCATCAAATCCTTATTTCGGAATTGTGAGAAAAAATTGGCCCCCAAATGCCGCATGCACCAACGACTCTGCAGGTCTAGCCATGGCGTTTGTTCCTCAGGTCCAGGGTTTGTGAGTGCCTTGATGGCGTTTAGTATACCAGCATGCCGGTCATGAAGGATGCACACATTCGGCTTATCTTGCACAACTGCTATTTTAAGCTGCCTGAAGAACCACGTCCAACTATCAGTGTTCTCGCTCTCCACAAAAGCAAATGCGAGTGGCACGATTTGATTGTTACCGTCCTGACCAATGGCGGTCAAGATCTGTCCCCTATACTTGCCAGTAAGAAAAGTTCCATCAACACAGATGACTGGTCGACAATGACTGAAACCTTCGATGCATACACCGAAAGAGAAGAACACACGATGCATCACCTTGACAGTCGGAAACTCTGGCATCCAGAAGTGTTTGATGCCAACATAGGTGCCTGGATTACGGGCCTGCAATGTCTGGAGGAGCCGAACAACTGAGTCATATGAGTCCAGGAATGAACCAAATCTGATCTCAAGTGCCCTCTGCTTAGCCCTCCAAGCTTTCCCATAAGAAATTTTGTACTTAAACCTGGTAAACACCTTATGCTCAATAGCCTTCACTTCCATCGCTTTGCCCTGAACTATCTCCGAGTAAAGAAACCGAGCTATAAGCGTCGACGAAATGTTACGATGATCTTGAGGGATACAGTCAATTTTACATGTGTGTTGTACTACGTCGCTCACTTTCCAGTTTATTCCCCATTGAGGGCGATAGCCATGCACCCTTCCAGGACAGTCTGCAACCTCACATTCCATTGTCAGATATTTTCTACTTGACACCTTGGTTCTAAATACCCTCCACGTCGACATTACCCACTTAATGATTGCGTCTTGCAAATGTTGCTTGTCGGGATATAGAGCACCCACGGCAATCTGGTTCTGGTGGTATTGCCAGGCAGAGTCATGACCATCGTTCACAATCACTAACGAAGAGAAGTCATGACTCCATGACGCAGGATTATGCACCACCTGTTCGTCATCCGACTCGTCGGAATCATGGGCATAACCACTATCACCATATGTATCTTCCTCTTCCATCTGGGTCTGCATATGCCCAGATTCCTTGTCTGCATCTGCCTCAACACCATCGTCATCTCCTACTTCTGCCTGGCTGTTCTGCCTTGAATCGTAACCACCACCTCCAACATCTTCCTGACTATCATCATGTCCAGATAAATGCATCTCATGGCTGCTCTGGCCAGGATCGTGCCCACCCTCGCCTTCAGGAGGGTTAACCTCCTTCGCGACAGGTATCAGTAAGGCGACAGGGGTTGTTCCCCTGCTTTCGCAACCTTGCAGCCAGCGCACCAACTGAGAGGTCCGATCTATCGGCCTCAAATAGAAAAACACCGGTGACCTTGACTTCGTCCACAATGCATGCACACCGACGGTGTCTCTTTCAGCTGACTTATGGACCATGTTTGTGGGGAGTTCAGTTCCAACTCTGACCATCGAAACTGATCCAAATCAGCTCCCAACTCAGTTATTTCAACAGTACCAGGACCGTAGTAAAACAGACACTTCACTAAATTACTCATCTCGGCAACCTAAAAATGTATCACAAAATAATCATTATAACCGGAACAACTACATACTTAATTATTACTACCGCGACAAATACCTAGTAATTTATACCGGATACTTCGCAATATCAATATCACTCGATTAACTTAACAATAATGCAAACCTAACTAATCTAAACCCTAATTAGCCAAAAATCGCATACCCTTGAAGCGTGCCTTGATTCAATGGAGGAGCAGCACCACCACCACCACCACGGCCGGAGCAGCAGAACCACCACCACCCCCTCTTGCTCGGCCTACACCAACCTCCACCGCATCTCCACCATTGCTCCAAAAAAAAGCACCACCAAATCACCCCCACAACCTAACCCATCTGTAGATCGGAGTTGCCGTAACTCTCTAACACCTATAGGCTTAAGATTTGATGGCTGGATGGATAAATCACCGGGGGAGGGAAGAAATCGCCATGGCTGCTCGGGTTGGAAGAAGAAACAGAGAAGGACGCGAGGAGGAAGAAGAAACCCGTTGGCAATTATGCAGCGACTAATCGGCCTCGGCCTGGCCGAAAGGCTTATCGGCTTGGGCGCGGCCGATTAGGTCCACTCGTAACCCGACAGGCCTGTCGGCTGCAGGCCTGGCCCGCCATGTCACCTGGTCGGCTTCGCCCGGGCCGACAGGATCTAATCGGCCCAGAGGAGGCCGATAGGGGCCTATCGGTTTAGCCCAGGCCGAGGCTGTATTATTGCTGCAAATCTTCATATTCGCGTAATATTTCCCGAAATTAATTTAAAAAATGTATTATTAAAAAAAAATTAGCCCCGTTCCCCTCATCATACAGCTCACCCACGCCGCCGGCCACCCTCTCTTCTCCGCTCAAAGATCGAACCTTTGCAGACCCGCCCATCCCGATTCGATTACATCGCTCGCCCTCCTCTCCTCCCGCTGCACCCGATCGAACCGCAAAGGTAACCGCACCCCGCATTGCCCAATCCAGATGGTGCCCGATAGAGGCGTGAAGGACCAGGAGGTATCGACCTCGTCGTCTCCAGCGGCTGCGGCGACAGCGAGGGCGGGGCGGCCGCCTAGGCCGGTGAGCTTCAAGAGGTTTGCCGCGTGGCACCCGATGAAGCACCGCCGGTTCCGTCCGAGGGGAACCAAGAAGATGGCCAAGGCCTCGTCGCCCGCTCAGGCGGTGGCGGGGGCCAGAGAGGTGGGGGAGGCGACCACGGTGGCGGCGGCCATGAGGGCGCCGATGGAGAGCGAGCGGGACGACGAGAAGGGACAAGTATGGGGCGGCTGGAAGAGGTAACCTTGGCTTCGTTGTGCTTGCTTTACTCAGAGTCTGATTTTACAATTTGCATCTACGGTGTATTTACTTTAAACTGGTGATTGTGACTGGGCTTGGTGATGTGTTACTTGGAGATGACCTTGTCACCAATCACCAGACCATATGGGTTGTTTAGACTTGAGAATGCATGTCAGCAGTAAGCCTACTTCTTCATTTTTTGTGTTCCGCATCCCTCTCTTGCGATCATCTGTGATTGCAGTGAGGACGGAAATCTGCATTGCGGATATTCTAGCTATAGAGGGAGAAGAGAACGTATGGAAGACTTATATGACATAAGATCATCGAAAACAGATGCTAAAGGAATAAACATCTTTGGAGTATTTGATGGTCAGAATTTTACTGTTCAATCACTTCCTCATTCTCCTTTATTGTTCAGACTTCAGACTATAATTCTTTTGTCATCACAGGACATGGTGGTTCATGTGTCGCTGAGTATCTGAAGGATCACTTATTTGAAAACCTCCTGAAACATCCAGCTTTCATTACTAATACAAAATTGGCAATAAGTATGATGTTTACTCATTCAGTGTTACTTTTAAAACAGTTTTTGCATCTAGTAGCTAAGCAACCATCCTAACTAATGGTAATTCCCAGGTGAATCTTATAAGAAGACTGACTCAGATTTCTTGGATGCTGAAACCACTATTCAGAGAGAGGATGGATCAACTGCGTCAACAGCAATTTTTGTTGGCAACCATTTCTATGTGGCAAATGTTGGTGATTCACGGGCTGTAATATCGAAGGCGGGCAAAGGTGAGTGTTCTTTTCATGACTTTTATCACAGTTAGTTTTTTATACAGCTACATTAGAGCCTTGACCATGCATTTATTTATAATTGTAATGACTCATTCATAATTTTCTATGACCCCTTCATAAATCAATGTAACTCAGTGGTGGATAAATGCTCACACCAGTTGTTATGATTCCTGGTGTGTTCTTCAAAATTCTGATGGACCTCATCATGAGGGAGGCCCAACATGATAGAAATTAGGATTGTACTTTTATCAGTAATCAGTATCCTGGAACAGTTCAGATAATTCAGTATGTATTTTATTATGTAAGCAATCCAGCTAGTTAATTTTAGTAGATTTTTCTTGTAAAATAATCATCTGAATTTTTTCTTTCAAGCAAAATTTCGCAAGGAAAAGCCAATTTTCTTTGTTTAACGGGATACTGATTGGACAGTTCGTGTGTTAAATATGTACAAGGGTGGAAACTGGCAGTGATATTCCAAAATATCCGGTATTCGTATTCATGAAAATACATATATAGGAAACATCACAACTGGAAATGCCTAAATAGGAAACATCACAACTGAATCGAAACTGTGTTGGCTAACATTTGATCACTGTTAGTATTCCATTGGATAATGCATTTGCGTCCTAGTTGCGTAAGTCGTTTGGTTGACCACTTGACTTGTAAAATGCATTTACGAGAGAAAGCAAGACTATATTGCATGGGCAGCTTATCTGCCAGTATTTGCCCTATTGTAATATATATATTTGTATCCTATAATATGTTGGTAAATCAGTTCAGTCTGTCTTGTTTGCAGCTATTGCACTCTCCGATGATCACAAACCAAACAGAAGCGACGAGCGGGAGCGGATTGAAAATGCTGGAGGAGTTGTTACATTTAGTGGTAAGCCTGGCACTGGTTATGTCGTGATTTACTTTGGTATAAACTAATTACGCGTTCGTTGAAAGATCTATTATCTGATAATGCCAAATATTTGTTTTGTAGGAACATGGAGGGTAGGTGGTGTACTTGCAATGTCTCGGTCATTCGGTGACCGCCTGTTGAAGCAGTTTGTTGTTTCAGAGCCTGAGATTCAGGTGATCTGGGAATACTCGTTAACTTTTTACTGTATATAGCAACTAAAAAGATACAATAGTGCAATTTCTCTGGATCTTGATAGATGTCATGTATGCGCTTTATCATAAGACATAGCAATTTACTTAAACTTTGCAAAATATTCTGTCAGGAACAAGAAATAGATGATGAACTGGAGTTTCTTATTTTGGCTACCGATGGGCTGTGGGACGTGGTGTCAAATGAGTTCAGTATGTCATATACTCCCTCCGATCGGAAATGATTGACATAGATTTGTCCGAATAAGGATGTATCTAGACATACTTTAGTGTGTAGATATATCTGTATTTGTGTCAACCATTTCCGATCGGAGGGAGTACCAAATTTACTATACATACATGTTTGCCTCTCAGGTACCAAAAGTAAAATACATGCTTTCTTGGGTGAACTATATATATATATGTCATACTGATTGATGTGATCTATTGAAATTTATGTGTCTAGTGTGAACTGCGAACCAATGTTAAGGGGTGGTTTCAGCCTCATTCAGTCATTAAAATCATAATCAAAATGCATGCCATTTTGTGATACCATCTCTTATTCTATTTAAATGATTAAATGACAAGAAATGATCCACAGTGACTCTTTTGCCAACAGCTTGTTTGATTTTTCATATTATAAAACTAGAATCAGGGGAATACACCGCGATTCCCTAATATTTTCAGTTTGTTCTGATATTATAAATGTGATTTTCCAGCATGCCGTTGCATTTGTGAAGGAGGTGGTGGGCCCTGAGGCTGCAGCGTGGAAGCTGACAGAGATCGCTTTTAGGCGTGGGAGCACGGACAATATAACATGCATTGTTGTAGAATTTCATCGTGACAATGTTGGCAATGGTTCCCCACCATCAAGTGGCCAAAGTTGAATTCATATGTTCGTGTTTCTTGTTTCTTTTTTACTTATTCTGGTATCATCTTTATTGATACAGGTCGAACTATGGCCTTTTAATTGCTTTGTTTGTATATTCGTTCATCCGTAGCTTTAGTGGCTTAGCTGCCCTACTGTTTTCTCTGGTCTTCTTATCCTCAGTTGATCAGTTTGCCCATTTGAATCTGAGTTGCTCTGCAGTTAGGATGTTTACAACTTTGAGCAACGATCAGACCCTACATCATGACTTCATGAGTACTGGATCATGTTCTGCATGGTTGATGTTCCTGGAAATGCTGACACTATTTTAATTCCAATTGTCTCCATGAGGAATTTATTGTAAGATATTAGTGATGAGGTACTCATAATAAGCAGGAAATCCATGATATTACTTCAAAGGATTGAATTGATACAATCGGATGAAGTCGCAAACAAGATGCTACCCAGAAAGTATAGATGTGCTTTGAATTCGTACTTGTGTTGCTACTACCTTTTTCCCTTGCTGAGGTTGCTGCAAGTTCACTGTCTGTCCAACACACGCCGCATAAGAGGACACAAGTTCTTTTGTGCAAAACAGTTGTCGGCTCCTTATATAGACTCTTGACGATGACGTTGTGAACTAAGGTGGAAATGATGATGAATTCGAGATCTACAACTGCTATTCTCCGTAGTCCGAAGAGACAGAGTTGCACAAAATACAACATAAAACTTGAAAACAAAGAAAATCTCATTGTGCCATTGTTTCAGATGGTTATGAAAATGCAACTCTTCATCGACTTTTCATTTACGTGTTTGCCATCGATATCAAGTATTTGTAACATGTCGTTTTAGAACGTAAGGAGTAAAACAATTTTTTTTACCGTTAACACTTCTACGCCTATAATTGCATGATTTGTGGTACAAAAACTCGATTTGTTGTATCACCTGGCTTTGGTGTACAGTCCATATGCAATGGCTTGTTGAAACTAATAATACGTCAACCTGTTATGAAGGAATCAAATCAACACACAACATCCAAGAACGAGAAAATTCAACCGATTTCTCAAACAAAATCAGTCAGACTTCTATGCATGATATTGCGCCCCTGCTATCTGTGTTACCACGGCCTGCACGCGGGACTGGATTGTGACTCGAACTGTCATCGCGTACGGCTGTACGTAGACCTACGTGTCGTCAGAGTTTGCAGTGTTGGGGTTGAGCTAGGATTTGAATCAAATTTTGAATCGAACAGCCCAGTTTGAAACAAAATAATCACCTGGTACATCCAAAGTTTACAGAAACCAGTTCATGTACGTGCCGATTCAGACAGTACTTGCAACCTACACCGACTAGGCCTTGAACCCTATCGCAACCTCCACGGCTCCACGCCCCAATCCTACTATATAGATCGCCGGGGGCACGCACCAACCTCCCCAAGAATCACAACACGAACCAACAAACCACAACTCGCCGTGAATCCATAGCTCTCGATCGAGTTTCGAGCCTCGACACGACCTGATCTCGAGCAAGCGACCATGGCGGGCGGCAGCAGGGCCGTGGCCCTGGTGGCCATGGTCCTGGCCTTCGTCCTCTACGCCGTCGCATCGTCAGCAGCAGCCGCCGCGGTACCCGACGACATGAACATCATCTCGTACAACTCGGCGCATGGCGTCCGCGGGCTGGCGCGGACGGAGGCCGAGGTGCGTGCGATCTACGACCACTGGCTCACACGCCACCGCCGCTCCTACAATGCGCTCGGCGAGTACGAGCGTCGGTTCCGCGCGTTCTGGGCAAACCTCAAGATCGTCGACGCCCACAACGCCGACGCCGGCGCGCACGGGTTCCGCCTCGGGATGAACCGCTTCGCCGACCTCACCAACGCCGAGTTCCGCGCCGCCTACCACGGCGGCCTCGCGAAAAGCCACGGGCGCCACGCCGTCGGGAGAGGTACATCCACGACGGCATCGAGGCTCTGCCGGAGTCCGTTGACTGGAGGGAGAAGGGCGCCGTGGCCCCCGTCAAGAACCAGGGCCAGTGCGGCAGCTGCTGGGCGTTCTCGACGGTCGGCGCGGTGGAAGGCATCAACAAGATCGTCACCGGCGAGCTGGTGACGCTGTCGGAGCAGGAGCTTGTGGAGTGCGCCAGGAACGGCCAGAACAGCGGGTGCAACGGCGGGATGATGGAGGACGCCTTCGACTTCATCGCCAAGAACGGCGGCATCGACACGGAGAAGGACTATCCCTACACAGCCAAGGACGGCAGGTGCGACCACGCCAAGAGGAACCGCACGGTGGTGTCCATCGACGGCTTCGAGAGCGTGCCCGAGAACGACGAGCTGGCGCTGACGAAGGCGGTGGCACACCAGCCCGTGAGCGTGGGCATCGAGGCCGGCGGGCCCGAGTTTCAGCTGTACGAGTCGGGGGTGTTCACCGGCAGGTGCGGCACGGCGCTCGACCACGGCGTGGTGGCGGTGGGATACGGCACGACGGAGGACGGCAAGGACTACTGGATCGTGCGCAACTCGTGGGGGCCGAACTGGGGCGAGGGCGGCTACATCCGGATGGAGCGCAACGTCACCGCCCGTACCGGCAAGTGCGGCATCGCCATGATGGCATCCTACCCCGTCAAGACCGGGCCCAACCCGACACCCAAGCCGAACCCGCCGGAGCCGACGAAGTCGGTAACCTGCGACCGCCACAACAAGTGCCCGGCGGGGAGCACCTGCTGCTGCACCTACGGCGTCAGGAAGACGTGCTTCGTGTGGGGATGCTGCCCTGCCAAGGGCGCCACCTGCTGCAAGGACCGCGCCGCATGCTGCCCATCGGACTACCCCGTCTGCAACGAACAGAGCCGCACTTGCTCCAAGGTACTACCACCTTGCCCAATCTATGACGACTCGTCGATTTCAGTTTGATTTCTGGACAAAATTGTTGGTTTGGTGCTGATATGTATTTCTTTGATTTGTTTGACAGAGCAAGAACAGCCCGTACAAAGTGAACTAGGTTCCTGGGGAGAGCGGGAATTTGGTAATTTGAATAAGAAGGTACGTAAATTACAGAAGAAGCTAGAAAGCTTACGTGGGATCTCCATGGGGCGAGGTCCCACGGAAGAGGAGAATAGTGTGGCTAACCAGCTTCGCGATGCACTCAAAGAGGAGGAGATATGGATGCAACAACGCTCTCGAGTGCAGTGGTTGCGAGCTGGGGATCGGAACACTAGTTATTTCCATGCGCAAGCGGCGCAGAGAAAAAGAGTTAATCGGATCACTTCTCTTCAGCGGGCAGATGGCCATATATGTGAGAACCCTGAAGAAGTGAAGTCTGAAATCATGGATTTCTATCAGAACTTGTATCTCTCTCAAGGGTACAATGACATGAGCGAAATTCTGGATGTGGTCACACCTCGAGTTTCTGATGCTATGAATGAATCTCTGGAGAAGGTTTATTCAGTGGAGGAAGTTCGTGTCGCACTCTTTCAGATGGCACCGTCAAAAGCTCCAGGTGTTGACGGTTTCACTGCTGGTTTTTTCCAACGCCATTGGGACATTCTTGGTGAGGATATTTCAAAGGCGATTTTGGACTTTCTAAATGGTGGAGAGCTGCCTTTAGGAATAAATGACACTGCCATCACTTTAATTCCTAAGGTACGCAATCCACAAAAGATTTCCCAGTACCGACAGATTGCTTTATGTCCAGTTCTGTACAAGATTGCAGCAAAGGTTTGCACTAACAGACTAAGAGGTCTGATGGACGAAATAATTGGTGTGGAACAAAGCGCTTTCGTCCCGGGTCGCTTAATCACGGATAACGTTCTCGTTGCATATGAAGGTATACATGCGATGAAGAGGAGAAAAAGAGGTCGGAATTCTTCTTGTGCTGTTAAACTCGATATGCTCAAAGCCTATGACAGAGTCGAGTGGCATTACTTGGAAGCAATGTTAACAAAGCTGGGTTTTTGTGAGAATTTTGTACGGCTGATTATGAAATGTGTCTCTTCAGTCCGGTTTGCAGTCAAGGTGAATGGAAATCTCCTACCGTATTTTACTCCTTCGCGGGGACTACGGCAAGGTGATCCCATGTCGCCCTTTCTCTTCCTCTGCTGTGCGCAAGGTTTCACAGCCCTGCTGAACAATTATGGGGGAGAACTTGTGGATCGTGGAGTTCGTGTAAGTTTTCGAGCACCATGGATCAGTCACTTGCTGTTCGCTGATGACAGCTTAATTTTCATGAAAGCTAATCTGCAGAGTGCGGCAAGGCTGACTGAAATCTTAAGGATTTATGGGGAGTGTTCGGGTCAAGCTGTAAACCGGGATAAGAGCTCAATCTACTTCACTCCAAACACCTCTGAAACAGCCAGAAACGATCTGAAATTGGCGTTGGGAATTCATGTTGAAGCTTTTTCAGAAAAGTATCTTGGTCTACCGACAGCGGTTGGTAGGATCACGAGTGGCACGTTCGACCATATTGGAGAACGGGGCAGGGGTAAGATGCAAGGATGGTCTGAAAAGAATATGGCATGTGCAGCTAGAGAGGTCCTTCTCAAATCAGTCATCCAAGCTATAGCGGTTTATTCAATGTGTTGTTTTCTCCTGACCAAGAAAGTTTGTAAGCAATTAACATCCAGCATGGCAAGGTTTTGGTGGAGCAGCTCAATTGATAAACGTTCTATCCACTGGATTTCTTGGAAGAAGCTTACAGCTCCAAAAGCTAGTGGTGGCATGGGGTTCAGGGACTTTCATTTGTTTAATTTGGCACTCCTTGGCAAACAGGGCTGGCGCCTCATCACCCATCCCGACTCCTTGTGTGCACAAGTCCTTAAAGGAAGATACTTTCCTAATTGTGATTTCATGCAAGCTTCTGCTCCAGCTAGGTCTTCGGCGACTTGGAAAGCAATCATAGCTGGACGGACAGCGTTAGAGAAAGGCTTAATCAAACGAGTTGGGGATGGAAGTTCCATCTCAGTTTGGAATGACCGGTGGATCCCCAACACTGTTGCTCTGAAACCTTCGGCCAACCTCGGTAAAGATCAGTTGGTTCTCGTCTCTGATCTGATTCATGATGGTTCTGGTACCTGGAAGGTAGATGTGATACGGCGCAATTTTATCCCTCCCGACGCTGAAGCAATTTTCAATATTCCGTTGCGTTCGTCGGGAGGTGAAGATTTAACTGCTTGGGCTTTGGAGAAGAATGGAATTTATTCTGTAAAATCAGCTTACCGTGCTCTGGTGACTCAAAACGAGTGCTCAACTCAAGAGGAAGGGTCGGTAGCGGGGACTTCAGTGTCAGAAAAACAGCAATGGTCCGCTCTTTGGAAGCTCAAAGTGATCCCGCGTGTACGGGTGTTCTGGTGGCGGGTACTAAGGGGTATTCTTCCTGATAATGTTACCCTGAAGTATCGTCATGTAAAACCAATCGCTATGTGCGATCTCTGTAAAGCAGCGGACGAGAACCTCTACCACGCTCTTGTTCGTTGCTCTCATGCAAAGGAGTACTGGGTGGCTGCTAGGGATCAGTTCGAAATCAAGCTTCCCTGCTGCACCCGGATACATGGTCCAAAGATATACTGTTGGACAAAATGTTCTCTGACCAAGACAGATGCAAAATCATCTCTATTATGTATAGCATTTGGTCGGCGAGAAACAGGTGGACACATGATCAGGAAAGCTTCAGCCCGGAGCATGTGATCGCGAAGGTTAAAGAGGACCTAGCATTACTAGAATTTCCTTCAGTTTCGAGAAAGGCAACAGTTGGTCAGAGCTGGCGCCCTCCTGATCCTGGATGGATCAAGATCAATATTGATGGTGCCATTGATTCAGAGGCTCGGAATGGAGGAGGGGGAGGAGTAATCCGATCTCACTTGTCTGTTCTTGGTGCCTGGAGTAAACCATTCCATGGAGTGACTGATCCTCTCATTGCAGAAACCCTAGCTTTGCGGGAAGGAGTTGTCCTTGCACGCCTACGGGGGTATACTCAAGTCGTCATGGAAACGGACTGTTTAGAGGTGGCGAACCTCTGGTTTTCACGACACAAGACTCGTTCGGTTGTGTCGCCTATCTTAGATGAGATTGGGGAGATTATTACTAGTTTTACAGCTTTTAGCATTATTCATGTAAAGAGGACTGCTAATGCCTCTGCGGATCTGTGTGCTAAGCATGCTTGTCGTCTTCAGACTTCAGACTGCTGGTTTCATAGGATGCCGTCGTTTCTGGTTAGTAGCCTTCGGGCAGATTGTAATCGTTTGTCGTTGATTGAATAAAGACCCTGAGTTCAAGTGCAAAAAAAAGAACAGCCCGTACACCGTGGAGGCGCTCATCCGTACTCCGGCCAAGCGAAGGATGACAACGCCGCTTATTACAGAACTGATCGATTCGATGTTTTCCTAGTTGGACATCTAGGCTCTAGGTTTTCATAGTTACTCAGTAGTATATAGGAGATGTTTGTACCCAAGCACTCCTTGTATCCATTGTTTTCTTGTACATATTTTGTAAATACTAGTGGAATTTGGCGTGCCGTCACGGCACGCCCTTGATGTTTTTTTTTTTCTGCAGTATATATATATTTTTTAACCAAAATGTTAGCTAAATTGGTATGTTGGAACATGTTTTTATTTTGTCATGAATAGGTAGCATTTTTTATGAGTATTCTTGTCATATTTTGTGAGTTTTTTTTGATTTTGTTTGTACGATGTCAGAAATGTTGGTGAAATTGAAATGTTGAAATATATTTTTAATTCGTTATAAGTATGTTGCGGTTATTTTTTGGGAGCATTCTTGTCATATTTTGTGGAATATCAGGAAAAGTCGCTAAAATGTTGGCGAAATTACAATTTGCAAACATGTTTTTTATTTTGTTATGAGTAGATAGTAATTCGTTCGAATTTTTTTATATATTTTATAGAATATTCAAATATTTAGATAGTTGAATTTAGCGCGGCGACACGACGCGCCTTTGTTGAGGATATGTTATAATAATTTGTTTGTTTCTTTATTTGCGGTATATATATATATTGTAAGGGAATGTGGTTGTTCTAATTTGTATAATGTAGTTAGGTGGAATTCAATTTGGAAGCAATCCATAATTAGAGTAGACGTGTTTGTATTTTCTTAAAACATTCATGTAAATAATATTTTTTTAAATGTAAATACATAATTAGAGGGATTTAAGTTATATTACTTGCAAATATGTTAAGCAAATTTGAATGGTTCAATATGGTTTTATTTTGCCATTATTTTCATACGAACCACCATAATTAGAGAGAATATATTCTGGTTATGTCTAAATATTATGTGTCTATTTCGCCGTAATATGTGATTTAGCTTGTTGGTTAGAGGAAATATTTTGTGTTAACATCTATTAAATTGAATCAATCTTTAGAGGAAACAAATTTTTGATTTCTTTAAATGTGAATGGAATGAAGCATTATTTAAATTTGACTACATAATTAGAGAGAGTTAAGTTCAAGTTGAACATTTATTAAATTGAACCACATAATTGAAGGAAGTTCAGTAATATTATTTGTAAACATTAATTTAGTTGAGTTGGTATGATATGGCTGTGTTTTGTGTTAAATATTTAATCGAACTCAATAGTTGGAGGGAATAAGTTGTTTGAGTGCTTATTAATTTCAATTTAAAATCAAGCCATAATTAGAGAAAATGGTTAACTATGCTTTTTTTCCTGTAAGTATGTAATTAGTGGGAATGCACATTTTTTGGATTTGATTCTACAATTAGAAAAAATCTATTTATATTGTATTCAAATATTAACCAAATTGGAATGTTCAAATATGTTTGTATTTTACCATAAATAGTTAGTATTTTTTTCTGTTTTTTTTATAGTTTTTTTAAAAATATAAAAATATTTAGCAAGTTGGAATGTTCAAACATATTTGTATTGTGTTATGAATGTTTAAATGTAATTAGAGAAAATGCATTCGAATTATCTCGAAATATTTTCCAAATTCGAATGTTTAAATGCGGTTGTATTTTGCCATAGATATCTAATGTAGTTACGTAATTAGAGGAAATGCATTATGTGTTTGGAAGGATTCGATTTTTTTGGAATTTTCAAATTTGTATGATGTGGCTATGTGGTGGAATTGAAATGTTGAAAATGTCTACATTTTAAGTTTTGCAGATCTGAAAATTGTTGAAGCTGTATTTCGGAAGGTACGAAAGTTTTTCGGGGGAAAAAAAAACCAGGGGAAATGTGGTGAATTTCAAATTTTGGAAATGTCCACATTTTCAAGTTGTAGTGGTTGCGGAATCAGGAGACTTGGAAGTCATATGACACTATGAAAATATTGATACTTGTAATTTGAGCTGGAATGGTGAAATATGATTGCTTTTCTCATAAAATTGTGCACATGTAGGGCAATTTAATTGTTCGAATTTATTTGTCTTTTGTGGAAAATAGGTGATCCTTTTTTTTCCTCTAATATTTTCATATATTTTTTTATATTTTGGCGATGGGTATTTATAGTATTTTTTTCTGTTGGTTCTACTCTTTTATTACAGAAATTGAAAGAAGCTTGCAGGTAAAAATTGACAATTTTTTCTGGTGGATATAGTCGAAGCTACTGATTTCGCGGCATTTAGTAGTTTCGCAAAATGGTTCAAATATCGTAAAACAATATGTATAAAGTGTTTAAAATTATGTAAATCATGTTATATTTTATAACTTGGTTTCCAAACATAGTGGCTTAGGAAATAACTGTAGAACAACTATTTCTCGATATTTACAATTGTGGTATTTTAATTTTGATTTATTTAAGCTCATGGTATAGATGGGTACTTGTATTTAAATGATTTAGCAAACTCTATTTAAGTAGGATGGTTTGTACCAAAAAAAAAACGGTCTATCATATTGAATGATACTATTGATGTTATTTCTGCTGATTTTATTTGACTATAGAAGAGGGTGAAATACATATTTTTGAAATGTCGTAAAAAACGTGAGCTACAAATATTTAGCAAATTTGTGGCATAAGCAGTGAGTATTTTTTTTACGTGCATGTTCATATATTTGTCATATTTGTAAATGCTGTCATGGCAAAAAGTTAAATTTGGAAATGCCCGCTGACATGGGTATGCCTATCGGGTACCCTACCATGAGGGTACCTGGTGCACGTATCGACTAGGCCCAACTATCAGAGCCTACATGAAGCCCATGAAGGGAGGCCCACGAAGATGGAGTATCCTCCAAGTTTGGCGAAGCAATAGTCGGTTTAGAGTTTCCTTACTTGTAAATCGAGTCGGTTACGAACACCCGAGACCCAGCCTATTATTTAAGGACTGGGAGGGCCATCGAACCAGACACGTACCAGAGCCACCAAAACCCTAGCGAGATCGACATCTCGCCGGGACCTTGTAACCATCATATTCACAAAGCAATAACAGACAGGCAGGACGTAGGGGTGTTACCTCCACACGAGGGCCCTGAACCTGGGTAAAATCTTTGCCCTGCTTGTCAGCCGACGATACTTCCAGCTCTACCACGTTCTCTCCCCCATATTCATAACCTAGGGACCTTAACCATGGGTCTTGATGAGTCTACCCCTCGTCAAGTGGCGCCGTCTGTGGGAAAGAATAGCGCTGGACTCGAAGTTTCGCCGGTCCCAACAGCAAACGGCAAATCGCCGATCACACCAGCAAACGGCAACTCGCCGATCTCATCTGCAAACGGCAACTCGCCGGCCATGTCAGCAAACAGCAACTCGCCGATCCAGGCGACACACGGCGACTCGCCGATCCACTCGAAAAGCGGCAGCCTGCCCGCTTCACCTGCAAAAAGCGCATCTGCTCTTCCAATGAATTTCAATCCGCACTCGCCGGAGCTTCAGGAGGCGTTTTCCGGCCTTGAATCAGGTTTGAGTTTAACTGTTGGAGCATTCAATTTTTTCGTAAACAATCTTGGCACGCAGGACTCGACAGATCCGCAACAACTGGCGCTGGGCGCACTCGAGGCTCCGTCGACTGCGCTCGCCCCGTCGTCGATTCCTGAAGCCTGCTCGCCCGCAACAACCATGTCGACCGGCGAGATCGACAGGTTCATGATGACGGAACTCCAAGGCGAGGAGGCAGAATCAGCATACCGCACAAGCAACGTCGACTTCAACCTACCACTCGACGAGAGTTTCGACTGCGGGATCTCCCTCGATGACTTCTACGAGCCCGCGATTCATAACGACAGCAACGTCGACTCGGAGATCTTCACCAACACCAACCTCGACTCAGAAATCCATAATGGCTTCGCCAACACCGAGATGAGCATAGGCGATGAGCACATCGACAACGAGATTCGCCTCGAAGATCTACTCGATGAACATACTGGCTCTGACATGAGCCTCGACGGCGACGTCGAGTCCATGACTGGAATCGACAGCACATACACCTGTCCACGGGTCACGCCCCATCAGGTCTACGTGGCCTTCTCCGCAGAATCATCCGCAGACGCAGCCGCTCGCAGGCCTGCACAATTCCCATGCACGGTAACCATGCCGGATGGGGTCACAACCTTGACAATCACGGAGGAGATGGCAGCAAAAGCAGATAAAGTCATAAAGGAGTGCACAATGATGCCACCAAATTCCACCCCAGAGGAGATGTTGACCTTCCAGTACTTCAACTGGCAGGAGTCAATTCGACTGCAAAACTACCGAGCGACGCTCGAGAGCGCAAAAGGCAAGCCAGCCTCTCGAGTGCCCGAAGAAGGGAGCAATCCCTCGGGTCCACAATGCAACCAACCCCACGACCTAGGTCGCGGTTGGCAAGCCTTCCAGAACATGAAAGGGTAGCAATCACCCGTAACCTGTCGTTCATGACAGAGGACGCTAACGGAATCCCAGTGCCCAAAACTGCTGCGGGTGCATTATTCTCCGTAGGTGCTTACCTCAAGGCAATGCAACCTCCGGCGAATGACCCTAACGCAGCCCTGCATCGCCAACAACTCAAATCGCTAGCTCTAGCGGCACAGGCTATACAGCCAGAAGACAAAACTCCAGCAAGGAATCGCGATCGCGACATAGTCGACTCACGACACGCAGCACATCATCGCAGTGGTCGCAGCCACCACTCGGATGAAGGAAGGAGAAGCACGCGCCGGCACAGGTCCAGCAGAAGCAGATCTCGAAGATCCTATAGCAGCGATTCATACTCTGATCGCGAACCAGAGCCATGCGGAGCATTGTGCTTCACTCGACGCATCCGTGAGACGCGGATGCCCAAAGGTTCAAGTTGACAGGCGAACAACCCAAGTACAACGGTCGCCAAGAACCTTCGGGTGGCTAGAAGATTACAGACTCGCCGTGGCATGCCAGCGTGGCACGAACACCACGGCGATGCAGTACATACGACTCATGCTCGAAGGAACTGCCCGCGACTGGCTCAATCGCTCCCTCCATCATCATACGACTCGTGGGACGATTTCCGCAGAGACTTCATCAAAAACTTCGAGCCTCTGTGTGAGCGCCCGAAGACATTCGAGAATTAAGGCATGCACTCAACGATCAGACGAGTCGTTGAGATCATACATACGGCGGTGGACCGAAATACGCAATTCGGTTGGCAAAGTGTCAGAAGACAGGGCCATGGATGCCTTCATACAAGGTCTCGCCAGGAAGGACTTCAAAGAGGCACTTGGTCGTGAAAAGCCAACCTCCCTGGCTGACCTCATCAAAGTTGCGACTGAGTGGGCAGATGGAGAGGATTCTGTACGCAGATCCCGTGCTTCCCCACACGCGACAACTACGAAAGCGGCAGTCGAGGCCGCAGAGATTCATACAGAGAAGATCGCAGGCGCAAACGTTCCAAACGTCCTTACGACGATAACAGACCCGAGTTCATGGCGGCTGGATACACACAACCCGGGAGGACCAAGATAGAAGCAATCGACGCTCGGATGATCGACGGACAGTCGAGATCGCGAGCAGCGGAGCGACAGCTACAAAAGGCAAGAATGGCGCAAACGCAGCGACGCAAAACCCGAGCGGTCATTCGAGGAAAAGATGGACGACTGGTGCAGATTCCACCTCTTCAAGGGGGACGACGGAAAACTACGCTCCAATCACACCCTAAGGAACTGCAGGGAATTCGACCAAATGGCGACTGACTACATGATACGACTCAAAAGGTACGGCCCAGCACCTGCTCAGCCCACGCCTGCACCCGTACCACAGCCGAACGCTGTGCCCGCTCTCATGGCGCCACAGCCGCCACCGCAACCACCACCACAGCCTGCTCCAGGCGCAAACCTCGCAGGTGCCATACAACCCGTACTACGGGCGGAAGATGATCAATATCCACAGCCCCACGGGCAGATGTACATGATACAAAAGGGTCGCCCCTCCAACAGGCAGCAAAAGCTAATCACTCGACAGGTGAACATGGCTGTCATGGCACCTCCTGCCGTGCCGAATTTCTGAAGGGATCGGAAACCATCATAAGCTTCAGTCGAGAGGATCATCCCCCAGCTGTAGTTCGACCAGGGCACGCGGCTCTGGTACTCGACGCGCAAATAGGAGGCTACGCCATGACCAAGGTCTTCATGGATGGAGGCAGCGGCATAAACATCATCTTCGCGGACACGCTCCGCAAAATGAACAGGTCAGTCGAAAACCTCCCAAAATCTTCAAATACCTTCCACGGTATCGTTCCTGGCAAAGCAATTAGCCCAGAAGGCACCATACAACTCGACGTTACGTTCGGGGACAAAAGCCACTTCAGGACAGAGTCGATTGAGTTCGAGGTCGTCGACTGGAAATCACAATACCATGCTATTCTTGGTCGCCCGACGTTTGCTCGATTCATGGCGGTGCCACACTACGCGTACCTCACGCTGAAGATGCCAGGACCAAAGGGAGTCATCACTGTCCGTGGAAACTTTCAAAGGTCCGATGCTTGCGACCGCGAGTTCAGCAAAATCTCCGAGATGTTCGGGGTGGAAGAATCACTCGCCGACTGGCGATTTCCAACGACCGCACACTCCTTCCGGAGCATAAGAAGTTGGCAGTCGACAGATCCTTCAATGCTACAAATGACACAAGGTCGCATCAGGTGCACCCGACCGATCCGTCCAAGACAGTCAACATATCTTCGAGCCTGCCTATCGCATAGGAAGGCGCGCTCGTCGAATTCCTCCGTGAGAACTGGGAAATATTTGCGTGGTGTCCAGCCGACATGCCAGGTATTCCCAGGGAATTCGCCGAGCACTCTCTCCAATTGTTTCCAGATGCAAAGCCAGTCAAGCAAACGATGCGTCGAATCTCCGGCCCAAAGCGAACCGCAGTCGAATCTGAAGTCGACCGGTTACTCGCAGCAGGATTCATTAGGGAAATCAAGAAATCACAATGGGTGGCCAACCCCGTACTCGTAGAGAAGAAGCATACAGACATCCTTCGGATGTGCGTGGACTTCACAGCGCTGAACAAGTGCTGTCCAAAGGATCACTTCCCGCTACCCCGAATCGACCAGATCGTCGACTCCACCGCCGGATGCGCACGACTCTCCTTTCTGGATGCTTACTCAGGTTATCACCAGATAAGGATGAAGCAAGAAGACGAAGAAAAAACGGCGTTCATAACCCCACTCGGGGTCTACTGCTACACAACTATGCCCTTTGGGCTCAAAAACGCGGGTGCAACATACCAGCGCATGATGCAGGACTGCCTCAAAAAGCAAATGGACGCAACGTCCAGGTCTACGTGGATGACATTGTCATTACCACAAGGGAAGAACACACACTACTCGACGATTTGAGGGAGACGTTCGCAAACCTCAAACGCTTCCATATCAAGCTCAATCCTAAGAAGTGCACGTTCGGCGTTCCAGCCGGGCAGCTCCTAGGGTACCTAGTCTCTGCCCGTGGAATCGAAGCAGACCCGGAGAAAATACAGGCCATCCTCACAATGCAAAGGCCTTCAAAGCTTCATGATGTGCAGAAACTAGCAGGACGAGTAGCAGCGCTCAGTCGATTCATCAGCAAACTGGGTGAAAAGGCTCTACCATTCTATCGACTGATGAAGAAGGCGGACAAGTTCGAGTGGACGCCAGAAGCTGAAGCAGCCTTCACAGATCTCAAGCGGATCCTCACAAGCCCTCCGATCCTCGTCGCACCTAAGGAACGGGAACCACTCTACCTGTATGTCTCGGCTACAAACAGGGTGGTGAGCACCGTACTGGTAGTCGAACGCATGGAGGAGGGGCACATCCAAAGCATACAACGTCCAGTCTACTACCTGAGCGAGGTTCTCTCCATATCAAAACAGCGGTACCCGCACTATCAAAAGCTGGCATACGCTGTATTCATGTCCTCAAGGAAGTTGACACACTACTTCACCGAGCACCCGATCACCGTGGTAAGTAACTCAGCAATCGGTGATATCCTCACAAACCCCAATGCAACGGGTCGAGTCGCAAAATGGCTCATCGAGCTGGCTCCAAGAGACATCAAGTACGAGCACCCGAAGGCTATCAAAGCACAAGTCCTACCCGACTTCACAACCGAGTGGATAGAGGCCCAATTACCTGGAGCACCAGACGTGTCCAATTCCTGGACCATGTACTTCGATGGGTCCAAGAAACACGAAGGCGCAGGCGCAGGCGTCATCCTCATATCACCAAAAGGGGACAAGCTACGTTATGTTTTGCAGATGGGATTCAAACTACCCTCCAATAACGAGGCTGAATACGAGGCTCTGATCCATGGCATGCGGATGGCAAAAGCACTTGGGTGCACTCGATTGATGATCTACGGCGACTCCAATCTCGTGGTGCAGCAAACAATGAAGGCCTGCGACGCAATCGCGGACAACATGATCGCTTATCGCGACCTGTACAACACACTGGAGGGCAGCTTCGAGGGCTGTGAGTTGAGGCACATAGGAAGGGAAAGTAACGAAGAAGCAGACATGCTAGCCAATCTTGGCTCAACTGGCGCACAAATTCCACCTGGTGTCTTCCTCGAGCGCATCGAACACAGATCTATCAAGGAGAAACGAGAGCCTCCTCCGTCGACTACGCCAGCCAAAAGCAAAGCGCCTAGCACAGAGGACCCCCCAGTCGAGGTACTCTCATTGAGCCAACTTGGACTCAACCTTTTCTGGCTTACATACTCCGGCGAGCTACCAGATGACATAACCGAGTCCCGACGCGTGACTCGAAGATCAAAAGCATACACCGTTATCAACGGCGAGTTATACAAGCGCAGCATATCAGGTATGTTCCAAAGATGCATCGCATTCGAAGATGGCCAAGCCATACTTCGAGACATTCATGCAGGTACCTGTGGGCATCACGCCAGCAGTCGATCACTCGTAGCCAAAGCCTTTCGCGCAGGGTTTTACTGGCCTACAGCACTCAAAGACGCGGAGGACATAGTCAAAAGGTGCGTCGGCTGCCAGAAATTCGCAACAAGGCCGCACGCACCCGCATCGGCGTTGAAGACTATACCGCTGGCCTGGCCTTTCGCCCAATGGGGGCTCGATATGGTTGGGCCACTCAAAAAATCATCGCATGGCGGGCATACTCACCTACTGGTGGCAGTCGACAAGTTCACAAAGTGGATCGAGGCGGTCCCCATCACAAATTCGACTGCTACTACGGCAGTCAACTTCATAAAGAGCATCATCTACCGCTTCGGTGTCCCAAACAGTATCATCACTGATAACGGCACAAACTTCACGGCTGAGGAGTTCAAAACCTTCTGCAAAGAGCAGGACATTACGCTCAACTACGCATCCGTGGCGCATCCACAATCCAATGGCCAAGTCGAAAAGGCCAATGGACTTGTGACGAGTGGGATCAAGAAGCGCCTCCTGGTGCCACTCAAAAGAGCTGCGGGTGCTTGGGTCGAAGAACTACCATCTGTGCTATGGAGCCTACGCACAACTCCCAACACTTCTACGCAGTTCACCCATTCTTCATGGTCTACGGTGCAGAGCAATTCTGCCATCAGATGTGTGGTTCAATGCACCACGAGTTGAAGCATACAATGAAGACGACGCAGAAGAAGCACTCGAAGATGCAGTCGACTTGCTCGATGAGCGCGAGACACGGCCTTGGCCCGCACAGCTGTTTACCAGCAGGATCTCCGCAACTACCATAGCCGTCGACTGCGAACCAGGTCCTTTGTTGTGGCGACCTGGTTCTTCGACTGAAGCAAAAGAAGGTGCACAAGCTCGCTTCCCCATGGGAAGGTCCCTTCATCATCACGGAGGTCCTTGGAGGAGGCGCATATCGACTGAAGCACGCGAAGACAGGCGAACTCTCTCATAATCCTTGGAACGTTGCGCATCTGCGCCGTTTCTACGCATAAAGTGCTCACAGTCATACAATGTAATAGGCTATATGTCGGATGGCTGCAGGTTTCAGACGCGCTCTTTTCCTTACCAGGGTACCTAAGGGGACTGGAAGGTTTTTAATGAGGCGGCCTGCAGCCTAACATTCAAAAGAGGAATAAAATCAATGTTCCTTCGACTTCTTTGTGGTTACTACCCGCATAATTCATACCTTAACCGCACCCGAAACCCTCGGGGGCTGTGTTATCGATCAAATGAGCTCTCGCTCTTGCAGAAACACAATGCCTTAGCCGCACCCGAATGCTCGGGGGCTGCGTAACAAGGATCCAACGAAGACAACAAAAACTATGCAGTCGCACTCGAATACTCGGGGGCTGCACAGTTGTTGCTTCACAATCAACACATATCTCATAAACCCCACTCAAATGGCTCGGGGGCTGGGCAAAAAATCAAGATATACAATCAAATATTCATTTACAAAGAGTCGAGTGCGTCCTTCGCCTGGGTGCATACGGCGCCTAGGCCGCCCACAACCTGGTCCAGCGGAAGATCACCGCTCAACGCATCTGCAGAGGCCGGTGCGCCAACAGCTTCTACACAAGTCACAAAAGGGCAAAAGTCATTTCATGGCACTCTACAGCTGCGTCGTAATATCAAAAGGAGAAAGAGAATACTCACCTCCCATGGCCTGCGCAAGTACCACGAGCTGGTCTGCATATCCTCGCTCGCGTGTGGCGGCTGAGTTCATGGCGGCGTCTAGCTCCTTCTTTGACTCAGCGCGCTGTGCGGCGAGTGCTTCCTCCAGCTCCTTCTTCTCGCCTGGTCCAGCAAAATCATGTACATTCAATACTCGACAAAGTCAGGCACGGCAAAAAGAACCTCAGCAAACAACAGCAAAAGAGAACTCACGGCTGAGCCGCTCTAGCTCGGCGCGCATGGTATCCCTCTCCTGCTCCACCTGGACATAAGCCTTGGCAGAATCTGCCAAGGTGTGGTAGAAGGGCTGCAAGCACACGAATTCAGCAAAAATTCAAACTCTCACAGACCTACAACTAAACGGGTCAAGCAAAAAGCTACTTACGTGGTTCATCCACGGCTCAGGAGCCGCGACTGATGTCCCGACATCTGGAGTTGCCGCCTTGGCTGTCTCAACGACAGCATCAGTGGCCATTGGCTGGGCAGCCTCGTTTCCAGTCGGTGCATAATTCGAGTGCTCCAGGGTTGGAACATTCTCGACTGGAGGAGTCCCAGGCTGATTGTTTTCAGCGCTGTGGGCAACACAACAAAACAAAAGGACGGTCAGCACAAATATGTGACAGCACAAAATTCTCATATCATACTCAACAATCACACACCTGTGTTCCTCATCCTCCTCATCTTCGGAGTCGCCAAAAATTGGGCCTCCAAAAGCTGGGGTACCACTCGACTGAAGAGGAAGAGTTGAGCTCGTTGAGCACGCACGCAAAGGAGCGGCTTGGAAAACAGGTGGTGAGCCTGATTCCTCGTCATCCTCCAAGCCCTGCCCCTCGCGGGTGAACTCACAGCAGAAGGCGCCTTCTTGGCCAGTCGACGCCGCTTCGGTGGCGCGGTATCGACTTCTTGGTCAGCGGTGGCCTTGTCTTCAGATTGGACCTCTTCTGCTGCTTCCTCCTCGACCTCCTCCACATGTGAAGTGGTGGCAGAAGGGATGGGCGACTGATCCCCTTTCGGGTCCACCACCTGTACCTGAGTTTCTTCAGTCTCGCCATTTTCAGGCAGAGGAGGAAGGGAGGCAGCAGTCGAGTGACCCTGCATAGCATACATCACAAATTGCAAAGTCAGAATCAAAAATCGCATATCGCAGAACATACGAGTGGCAAACTCTTCATTGCAAGCAGGCTATAACACATACATACCTCAAGCAAAGGGTTCTCCAACCCATATGGTTCAACAGGGCAGTCGACGTTGCAAGTGTCGGCTGCCGTCAGATTGGTGATGTGCCGCACATACGTCAGCAGCTCACTCCTTGACAGCTCCTCTGGGTTCATTCGGGTGATGTCACCCGCGCCTTCATACTCCCACATCGGGTGCGCTCGGGCACGGATGGGCCACACCCGTCTCTTCACAAAGGTGGCGATTAGGTGGATGCCTGTGACCTTGTCCAGCATGCCTCCGATCCGAGCCAGCAAAGGGCTTGCCTCCTCCATTTCTTCGGCTGAGAGCTGGTGGTCCCACGCCTTGGTCTGGCAAAAGCTGCGGTCGAGAAGGCGGCGATTCCGTCTTGCTCGACAGTCGCATAAAACCACCCCTTCCTCCAGCCTTGGGCGGAGTCGACGGTCTTCAGGCGGAAGTAGCGGGTGTCGCTGCGCACCTGGATGCCGCAGCCGCCACGGGGTAGGTGCGACCACCTCCTCTGTTGGGTCGCACCATGAATATGGCTTCCATAGCGCCCAGCTGGGTGCGACGCCAAGGAAGCACTCGCACAGCGTGATAAAACACGCAATATGCATAATACCGTTCGGGGTGAGATCATGGATCTGCACCCCGTAGGCAAAAAGAAGACCACGCACAAAGTCGTGGAGGGGAAGCGAGAAGCCCCTGGACGCAAACTCCGCAAAACATACACGCTCGTTGGCGCGTGGTTCGGGGAATACCTCCTTGGGCGACGGCGCGCGGACGGCGAGCTGTTCCGCGGGTGGCAGATACCCTTGCTCGCGGAGCTTGAGCAAATGGGCGTCCTTGATGGTGGACCTTGCCCAATCCCCGCTGCCCTTCTTCAGTGTGGCGGCGCCGCAGATGTACCCGCCACGGTCTTCTTGCCCTTGGCCGCATCGGTCGCGGCGGCGGCGGCAGCACCACGCTTCGCACCTCCACCTTTCGCCATTGCTACAGTGGAGGGTGTGTGGGGCAAAGAACTTGGGCGCAGAGCAATGGAGGGGCAGCGCGAGGAAGGAGACGAGGGGCGGCGCAGGGAGCAAATGGCAAGTAAAAAACTCTGCCAGCGCCGTCCCCACTATTTACCACAGAGCGCAAAAACGATCGCAACCGTTAAAACAAATGCATACGCTCCGCGCGAAATCTGGCCATACACGTGGCAGCCACGGAGAGCAAGCGTCGCCGGCCACTCCGCCCACTACGCACGAGAATCCAGGAAACCATCATCACGCCCGTGAAAATCGCGCCAGAACGGTCAAATCAAGTCCACGCGGCGTCATCCCTGGTCAGCTCTGCAGAAACGGGCCCACAAAACAGGGTCACGTCTTATCAAGCCTTACCAAGCACGCCACCGCTTGTCAGAGATGGCAGTCGCAAAATGCGTCATTGCTGACGTTATTCATACTGCACAAATGGCATAAATGTCACTCGATGACATCTTCGGGTGGTTCTCACAGGAATTTCGATTGGTTCTCGAGCAAAGGTCATACATGTCATTTCGACTGACAACATCATACTCCCATCGGGAGCATATCAAAAAATTTCTTTGACTAATATGTGCAGGGTAAAAAGATTTTGAGATTATCCTCCATTGCAAGCAATAAAGCACAATCTCGGGGGCTACTCCCATCGGGAGCGCTGTCGCGCACCCGATAGAATTATGGCAAAGTATCAGTCGACAAATCATTCGACTCAGTTCATAAGCAAAATCATACTCGAAATATTCCCGAGTTGATCCGACGATCCTTGGATGCTGCATGCATAGTGCAAAGGTAAGACCGCCGATCAGTCGAGCTGGGCTAAGGACCGCTCCAGCAGCGTTATCCTTAAGTGTTCCGTGTCAGCAGACATGATGAATAATCCCCGACGGACGCGTTGGGTAGATTCAAAATTATACTGCAGTTCGATTCAGTAAGACCTCAACGGCCGTTTCGAGTCTGTCCAGTTTGTTCCAGATTCGAGTCCGGGGACTCGAGTTTGATTGAAAGCTAGTATGGTTTTGCCACAAATGGTAGTTAACTGGCCCCGATCCGTCGTGTGTGCCGGGCCTGCTAAGCTAATATCCCTTGATTATCATAAGCAAAAATCATAGTCGATGAAACACTCGACATAGCCAACATGTGCTATTTCATAAGAATTTCAAATCATATGATATAAACGCAAAAAAATAACGTGCATGATGTATGAGTCCATGCCCGACTCTTCGAATCAGACAAGTACTCGGGGGCTACTGACATGGGTATGCCTATCGGGTACCCTACCATGAGGGTACCTGGTGCACGTATCGACTAGGCCCAACTATCAGAGCCTACATGAAGCCCATGAAGGGAGGCCCACGAAGATGGAGTATCCTCCAAGTTTGGCGAAGCAATAGTCGGTTTAGAGTTTCCTTACTTGTAAATCGAGTCGGTTACGAACACCCGAGACCCAGCCTATTATTTAAGGACTGGGAGGGCCATCGAACCAGACCACGTACTTTCAGAGCCACCAAAACCCTAGCGAGATCGACATCTCGCCGGGACCCTTGTAACCATCATATTCACAAAGCAATAACAGACAGGCAGGACGTAGGGGTGTTACCTCCACACGAGGGCCCTGAACCTGGGTAAAATCTTTGCCCTGCTTGTCAGCCGACGATACTTCCAGCTCTACCACGTTCTCTCCCCCATATTCATAACCTAGGGACCTTAACCATGGGTCTTGATGAGTCTACCCTCGTCACCCGCAGTAAAAAGTGGTTTAGATTTGAATGTATTGAATTTTTTTAAAAAAATTAACATTTGTAAGTATCTGAAATTTTTACATTGTTAATAGTGAGAAAACATTCGTACGTAATTTCTTCTTTACGGTTTTTAAATGCTAAGGTTTGGAAGGCAGGTTTTCTCCGCATACTTGTGAATATCGTGGTGTAAATAATTGAAATTTGGAGGTGTGAACATTCCGAAGGTTTTCAGACTTTAATATGTTCAAACATGGTTTATTTTTGCCATAATTTTTTTTATCTACCACCATATTCAGAAGAAGCCATATTTGTGAGTATCGTAGTGTAAATAATTGAAATTTGAAGATGTGAACATTCAGAAGGTTTTCGGATTTTAATATGTTCAAATATGGTTTAATTTTGCTGTAATTTTCTTATTTAGCACCATATTGAGGGGAAGTATATTATGGTTATGTAGAAATGTTAACCAATGTGAGCAGTAATTTAAATTTGGAAATGGACGTATCCAAGAATATTTTTTAGCGTTGGAAATTGTTGCAATTTAAAAAAAACAAACGCTTGAAAATGGTTCAGATTTCGAAGTTTGTTCAAACTGTAAAATTTTGAAGATAAAGTTTTTTTTACGCCAGTAAAATGATTAGATTTGGAAGGCATTTAAAATTTTAAAGTATCCAAATTTGAAATTTCGTCGTATGTCGTAAGTAATTAGCATTTAATTTTATGATCACTCTGATACATCAGTAGATATATTTAAAGTCACTGATTTTGCATCATTTAATACAGTTTGAAAAAATGTTCAAACACCATAGAACAACACCTATGAAGCGTTTTAAATTATCTAAAGCATGTTCTATTATGTTTTTTGTGTTTTTTTTTTTTCCAAAAGGAAAATACAAAATTCATATTTTGTAAGATGGCGTGAAGGTGTCAAATGAGTCTTTACGCATTATTTGAAAAAGTTAAGGTTTGAAATAGTTTTGGAAAGGGCATAAAGTATCTGAAATGAGTAGTTTGATTTTTTATAATTTGTTAAAAATTAGTCTGAATTTATTTGGAGTTGTATTTGGAAAGGTTTAAAAGATTAAAAAAAAACAGAGAAAGTAAGGAAAAAAAAAAGGACGCGCGGCTGCACAGCAGGCTGGGCTGCACAGCAGGCAGGCCAGCCCAGCAGCCGGCCCGTGCCCGCAGCCCAGCCCACCGTGACGTCACGGATGGCGTCACCTGGCGGCGGCCATGGCCGGCTCTGCCGAGGTCGCCGGCGAGCGGGGAGCGCGCGCACGGGAGCGGCGCCGCGCGATTCCGCGCGAGGACGGCGCGGGGAGGCCAGGGAGCGGCGCCCCGGACCATATGGTCGCCGGAGGCGCCGCCGGCGAGCACGTACAGTGGCCGCGGCTGCCGAGGACGACGACCACGATTGCCGCAGCGACGCGGCGTCCCGGCACGCGAAAGACGGCGAGGATGGAGGGGCGGCGATGGCAGAGCGCGACGTGCGCGTGAATGTGGACGGGGAGGAGCAGAACGGCGGGGCGGAGCGGCGGCCGGAGCGCCGCGCGGGAGGAGAGAGAGGGGCTGGGGGATCCGTGGCAATTTTACAAAAAAGAACCCGAAGTTTCATCTAATTGCAAAAAGGTCCCTGGAGCCGAATTTTCTGAGAAGGACATAGAATTTTCGCCCCCCCCCCGTGTGCTTCTCTGCAAAAAAACCGGGCGCGCTGTGAGGCTGACGCGCGGGCCCACCGTGCACTGTAGCGCACTGTAGATAGCTACAGTGCGAACTGTAGCTAGCTACAGGAACGCGGAGCGCGGAGGGGCCGAGATTTTGGCCAGCCATTATACAATCGATGATGCGTCCTTTTTATGTCCTCCGGATTAGTCATGATTTACATTAATTGTATCGAACTATTTCTATATGGTGTTATTTAAGAAATACATCGGTTTTGTTTAAACTCTCTTGTTTATTTATACGAGAAAGATGCATAACTTAGACACCTCTCTTGATAGGTGCTTAATAAAATCTTATTTGTTTGTAATCACCACCCTAATAACACAACATTGTGCATTTTTTGATAGAGGAAACATGTTGATATTGAAAAGAAACTAATTACACACAATCTTTGCACAAACAAAATGGCAAGACCTCATCGAGACATCGAGAATGCACACACCCAACCCCCACCTCACACACACAAGACTCAAGACTACAAAAGAGATTTGCAAAAAACAATGTCTCTCTAGAAATGAACATTGCATAGACGCCGATTGCAAGTCTTCCTACAGAAGAAAATCCAAACTCTAAAAAAGGCCTTCAACAACAGAACTCGACGTTGTAGATATTATACGTTTAGGGTCACTTCTAAGGGTGCAACCGACTTCCGATAAGTTTTCAACGTTAAATTCATTGCGAAAAAAACTACCATCCGCTGCAACAAGGATTGCCCATAGGTTTCGTTCCCTCCTTGCATGTGCACTTTTTTTTTGTTATTTTTAAACAAAGCTATTTTTCCCTGCTCCATTAATTAAACCCGGTTTGTTCGCAAGATAAACCGACGAAAACCATACAAACATCAACATCACAGGGGGAGCCCACACGGAAGAAGGTGCACTTTGTTGTCTTCTCGGTTTGGGTACAAGAAAACTTTACCATCCAAATTAAGTAGGAGTAGCCGAGTAGGACAATTGGACAAAGCGAAATCTTCACTCATTGGAATTCAGATCAGAAGTCAAGCACAACTAGAGGTAGCACATGAGAGCAAAGGATACATGGGCACTGAGAAGCATTGATGATGTAGCCGACGTTAGAGCATCTCCACCGGGACGCCCAATAGAGCGTCTAGCAAAGTTGCCGGGCAGGTTCTTTTGGACGCGCCGGCAACAGTTGCCGCCTATTGGGAGCGGCGCGCCCCACCGGTCGCTCCCAATAGGTTTTTGAGAAAAAAAGTTGAGACGCGAATTCAGTTAAACATGCGAAATTTCATTGAATTTGAAGTACATTTAACAAACTTAAACGGAATTTAACTAAATTTAAACTAAACCCTAAACCCTAGATCTCGCGGCGGTGCCGGCGTGCGTCAGAGAAGGAAGCTAGTTCCGGCGATGGCGGCCTCGAAGAAGACGAGGGCATGTCTTGCATGCCTCAATGATCTGCGGCTGCCGAGGAGGAAGTTTCAACTGCGCCGCCGCCGCTGAGGCTTCCGGTTTCACCTCGTCGGCTGCGGCCTTGAGAAACGAGTCCCTCCAGCCGCCGTTGCCTAGTGCGGTGGGATTTGATCTAGCAGCGGAGGGAGGCCTCAATGGCCGCATGCATTCCTTTCCACTCCGTCTCACCCCACTCGCCGTCGCTGCTGTCCTCCTCCTCTGCCGGTGGCGGTGCCGGTGCGGGTTGTGCCCCTCGTGCCGGTGCCGGCGCCACTGGTGCCGGTGTCGCTGCTGGCGGTGCCTGCAAGGGGAGGTCGGGTATCTCCGGGTCGGACGACGCAGGGTCGCCCTCCTCGTCGGACTGGCCGAACCACTCCGGCGGTGGCGCGGACATGCCGCTGGGGAGGAAGAAGGACGCGCGGCGCGCCTCGTGCTCCGCGTCGATGACGGCGTCCCAGTACGACGCCGAGATGGAGTAGAAGGGGTATGCGCGCTGGTTAAACGACAGGTCCCTCCACTGCCGCGAGATGTAGTCGAGGCGGGCCCTGCCGCTCAGCGGCGGCGCCACCGGCACCTTGACGACGTTGAGCACCCACCCCGGTGGGAGCACGAAGCCGTCTGGCACCGATATATTGTGCCGGCGGTACACCTCCACCTCCTCCTCCGAAAGCACCAACGGAGGAAACGCCGCACCTCCTGCTGGTGCGCGAGACGAACTGCCTTGCTCGGGGCGGCGATGCGGCTTGAACAGGTCCCCCTCGCGCTATACCGCGAGACGGCGCTTCTGCTCCGCCTCATACTCCTCCTCCTCCCGGCGCATGGCGCGGCTGAACGACTGGTTCATCAGCCGATCCTCGTGGAGGAGGCGTTGATGTAGGTCGCGCTCGTTGCGTTGCTGCGGTGTCATGGCCGCGTTCGTCGCGGCGTTGTCGCGGTCGCGCCGATCTCACCGTTCCGCGGCCACAAGCCTGCGGCGGGCTGCATCCTCGGCGGCTCGGCGCTCACCTCCGGTCGGGGCTTGCCTGTCATGGTGGCTAGGGTTTCTATGGGAGAGAATGCGAGTTGTGTGGAGAGGAGAGGCACGTCGGGCCGCGTTTTCAAGACGGCGGGGAGCGGAGGAGGCCGGTGTCTACATTAACGCCGCCACCGGTTCGCCTGCCACGCGCATTGACGCCGACGACACGTGCGCGCCACCGCCTGACCTTCCAGTTCTGCGCTCGTCGCGTCGCGTCATCTGCGCCCGCCAGGGGAACCGCTACGTCATTAAAACGAGCGTATCTGCCGCAGTAAATCAACCGTCGACCGTTGTGTCGCTGACGCGCCGGGCCCGTCCGACAGGTTTGGACGAGGCGTGCGTTGCCGCGGTTACTGACGCGCCGGTTGCGGCTTAGAACCTGGACGCGAAGCGGGGTTGCAGGACGTTCTATTGGGACGTGCCGGCAACTTTTTTCGTATTGGGCGCGCCGGTGGAGGGTTTTTTCCATGCCGGCGCCCAAAATATCTATTGAGAGCGGAGTTACACGCCGGTGGAGATGCTCTTAAAATCAACGAAACTCCTACGAAGGCACGCTCGTGATCTATGGCGCCGCGCGTCAGGAACGAGTGCAGGACCCCGCTGCCCGCCGGCGAACACGCCTGCCTACACTCGGAACAACTGTGCAGTAGTGCACCTGGGCCATGGTCGCTCCGTACGCGAGCACGCGGCGGCGGCGGCCGGGAAGAGCACAGCACTAGTACGCCGCCGACCGGGAAGAGGCGAAGAGCAGTAACGGCAGCGTTTGTTCGTGGATTAAACATTCTGCACTCGCCTCCATCGATCAGCAGCTGCACCGTGCGTTCGAAACAACCGCCAAATTCTCGACAAAAAGAAGATAAAATTGTTTGACCAGAGTGGGATTTGAACCCACGCCCTTTCGGACCAGAACCTTAATCTGGCGCCTTAGACCAACTCGGCCATCTGATCGTTGTGCTATCGTCTGCAGAAAATCCTATAAATACCCTTCCAGAACTATCGTCCTGACTTACAATAATACCAAGTACAAAAAGGAAGTGGCCAGCGTAGGAATCCAATCCACGGACCAGAAAAATACTGAAGTTGAGCATATGAACGGAGGTCTTTTTATAAAATTGAAAATGAAGATCTATCTACACCCACTTGAATACGTTGCAAAATCATGTAGTGTCGAGATCATTACCAATTTTGGGACAATACTGTGGCACACACGATTTTACACTGCAAAATTTTATTAATACTACCTCCGGTCCACAAAAAAATGTCACGAAGAAAACTACTACTACAGTGCAAATTCCTCTATAGCTAGCGATACTAATTACAAATACTAGGGAGTAAATTACATATGTATGTGCAAAGGATATTTATGAAAGGGGAAATATTTAAAAAGTCACTGAAAAGTGCTTAGCATGTCATGAAATTGCTGAGAGTAAATTCTCTAAATTATATCGCCAACTAGTAATAAATTGGTGAAATTAATCGTTTTCCGTCTTCGAAAAGTGTGCCTTTGATTCCAGATGGTTTTATTGTTTTTGTTAAAGACGGAATGCTCCAGGATGCTAAGGCAACAATCTTTATGGAAAAAAGGCACGTTGAGCTTAGGCTTGACATTATCAAAAGTCTCAATAATAGGCGGATTCCTTGCTCTTCAATTATAGACATAATCCAAGAGATAGCCGCAAAAACGGTAACTCCAAAATAGATGAACCAAAGTCTCATCTTGGACATATAAATACTAAGTAGTGGTACTTATAAACAACAAATAAAGCCTGGCAATCAAGATATTTTCAGATACAATGAATTCAACAATGGATCAATCCATTTGGCAATTCTTTTTTCACTCTGTGAGATGCATCTCACTCCTTGCAATCTTTACTATAATACGAGTAGTGTTTCTTCCTTCGTCCGTTTGGTGGTACGTGGTACGTCTTCGTTTCTGGTTGTACGTTCGTACGTCGTGTGGGTCTCCGATCGACCGTTTGGCATGGGCCGGCCCAGTTGTAGATCAACACTTACCGGTTCGCGTACATCGCCAAACAAACAAGACACCGGGAAAAAAAAAACAACGCCTTAACTATCGTCTCCAACCTCTCGTCCCCGACCTCCCCCATGGAACCTAGCACAGGGTACACGCCGCCGCCACGGCGCCGCCCCTACCTGTGGGGACCCCAGACCGGCAGTCTGAGACCTCCAGTATGCATACATTCACGATCCCATGATCAGTCAGTCGTGAACAACATACTTAAGTTGGCATTGCAGATACATCATTCATTACATAACGAATACACGTTTCGCAAAATCTGGTCACATGACCCAGTCTTAAACAACCGCCACGCAGGGCAGAAAACACATATAGCAGCGGAAAACTTCAAACACAAACGTGGCAAAGCCCAAGTCATGCCTTGACTACCTACAGGCAGCTGACTGGGAAGACGGCCTAGTTCGCAAAGACGTCGACGAACTCTCAATCTTCCGCATACTCCTCATCCTCGACGTAGGTCTTCTAGTTGAGAATCTGGACATTGGAATATCCAGGGACACAGCCATGAGTACAATTACGTACTCGCAAGACATCCCGAATGAAGCTTATAAAATGCAAGTATGCTTATATGGTGGAATAGGTAGGCTGTACTTAGGGTTCACTACCCATGATGGATGAAAAATTCATCATGGTTGATTAACAATTTTATATCTCTGTTGAAAAAGATACTTCAAAATATTATAGTTTCTCTGGTGGATATTGCATACCCGAGAGATTTTGACAAAGAAGGTTTTAAGAGAAGAAAGATTTTCTTTGCAGAACTTCTTGTAAAACAACCTCCGGTTTTCCATCATCCGTACCTCCCAGGTACAAAGTTCACCTTTCCAGTACCTCCCAGGTACAATTCCTTTTCCCAAAACTTCATTTTGAAAACATCGACACAATGCTAGACGACATTGCCATTCAGCTGTCCATGACCGCGGACGCGGCTATTCGAATAGTTTTGACTCTGCAGAGTTTGTACACTTTCACCACACCATCCGGTACACCTGCCGTGATCACCACGGACTGTTCGTGACAGTATGCGAACATCAGGTAACCAATCATAACTTCCACTATGCCGATGCTAGTATGCGATTACCTCTTCAGTGGGTTTGTTCTCCCCGGCACCGAGTGAGCTAGCCGTATCGATCCGGTTGCCCCTAGACATCACACCGCCATGACAGGAGACCCACCGTTGCTTCCCGGTGGCACTCGTAGTCCACACTTTGTATGCCCATATCCAGCATTCGGTTCCGGGGACTCTAACCCCTTCTAGCCAATTGAGGTAAAGTCTCACACTAACACAAACAAGCTTCCATTAAGCCCGTGCCCATTTTGAGTAATGTGGTTGTACTGTAGGGCTGTCCGGACAAGACTAGTCTATGTGTCGTTTTCGAAAACACTTCCAAAAGCAATCTTCTTCACCATTCTCCCGTGGACAAGGTCCCACCTTTCCCGGGGTTTTCCGTAAAACCTTTGTTTTTCCAAAACACATTTGTTAGGGTGTCCACTTAGGGACTTCAAGATTACTATCTTGTGGTGGTAAATATACCATATGGTGGCTATGGGCTTGGCAACACCAAGTTGTGACTAATGGCAATATAATAATTTATATAATAACACTAGTAGTAATATCCATATCAAAAATAGTTTTGTTTGTCCAAATTTTGTAAAACTTCAGAAGTAAAACATGCATGACGTATAATGATAATTATAATAGAAACATTGGGATGGCTTGCCTTGGTCCTGGTTTGTCCCTGGTCTTGGGCAATATAAGATATCCAGACCTTCTCCAATAAATCCCGCAACTGTTACCTCTTCCTCGTCGTTATCTAACGTCGCAAAGAGGAAAGATAAACCTCCAATCAGAACCAAACAAAGACAAACATCACAAGCATAAGGACATACAGCAAGCAAACATCATCACACAACAATCTCCTAATTTTCAAAAGAGAAAAACAACTAGATACACATAGTTGATAAAAAAAGGCTATTAAAACTATGCCTGGGGTTGAGAAACCTATTCTTCAACCAATATGCAATGGAATCAGTGGGTGTTCCACTATCAAACCAAGGCATAAAGAGGTCAACTAGCCTCTGGTCACTTATAAAAATCACCTAAACACAAACTAGATAAAAAAACTATCCATGCTAGTGAGTCACAAATATTCTTAAATACCATTCTAGCTATTCATGCTTGGCTAAAGGCTAAGTAATGTCCAAACAATGGTGACATGTTAACCAACCAGTAGCAACATGACTTGCTACTGATATTCAAACAACAATCTCTAAAATCATGCCACACAAATGATTTCATCCTCAAACAAATTCTAAAAACTAGGAAAAATCTAGGAAATAAGCATTCTAGTGATATTACTCCTTAACAACCACAAGCAACACCAAAAATTTTCTAACATGCTATTTATAAGAAGTAACACACTCATATCAGAGAGTATCAAACCTACACATGCTAGAAATCACAAAAAGAACACTAACACAATTTATAAAACTAAATAAAACTAAAAACAATTAATATCAGAAAAGCATCAAAACTAGTTTTGCACACCAAATTTAATCTACAGCTCAATAAATCACACCAAGCTAGGATTAGGTACTCCTAAACATACAAGCCAACAAATTGGATTCACATCAAAAATCATCACCAATAAATTACAAAAATCCTAGAAGAGCTCACTGGACATTTACAAAAACACATGCCATTTTAATTGGGTTGATCTTTTGCAAGCAAGGCCAAGTGCTACTGCTAGGTAACACTTAGGGCTTTCCAAAACAGTTGAGTTTGCATTTTTGGCATTCTTAGAAAAAAAGTTATTTAAGTTTTGGTAAAATCCAGTACTTCTGCCTCACATTTTAATTCTCTAAAACTATTTGCCCAAAAGTGGATCTACCACTTGGAGATGGTTACAAACATGCTAGTGTACTTCCATGATTTTTGGTTTGGGCAGATTTGATGTTTTCATATTTTAAATCGAATTAAACCTAGCAGCAAGTTTTCTGGTAAATAGGAAAAGAATAAAACACCCAGAAAAAAATGCCCAGCGGGCTGGATCCGGGTGGACCTGGGCCGTGGAGCGCAGTTCGCGGCCCAGCTTCGCGGACAGCGCGCGCGGGGAGGAAAAAAAAACATGACCAGATCTGGGCCGTCGATCAGGAATCCAACGGCTGCTGTGCGTCTTCTCCGGGCGTGTCCAGAACGGGGCGACGGCGACGGTGACCGCGGCGGCACGGCGTGGCCGCGACGGCTCCGGCGAACCTGCGAGCAAACTACGATGTCTCAGAGGTAGCCCGCGAGGAGGGGGTTGCAGGGAGGCAAGAATGGCGGGAAATGGTGCACGAAATCACCCACGAGCTTGCTCGACATCCCGGCGGCCGAGGATGAAGAAGACGAAGATGATTCGCTCGATTCACGGCCTCCCGCGTCGATTCCCTGGACTAGGACAGAGAGGACGTCGAGGCGGTTCTTCTGGTGCACATGGATAAGGCCGGGGGAGCTCCAATCGCCGGCGATGCGCGACGGCAACGGCGAGCGGGTTCGGTGTTGTGGAGAAAAATGGAGAGGGAGAGAGTGGGGGAGATGGTGAGGGAGCAGAGGAGTGGCGTGGGCGTGCCTCTTATCTCCTCTGCAGCAAGGGGGAGGGGTCACGGCGTTGACACGGGCGGGGACACGGCGACGGCGGCGTGAGGTGCACGGCGGTGTGGCGTGCGGTGGTGGAGGTCAACGGAGTTTTTGCACAACGCCCCCTGGGCTCTTTTCCCTAATTACAACTAGGTCCTTTTCTATTTCTTTTAAAACCAGAACCATTTGGGGATTTAAATTGGGGCAGTTAAACCTTTTATAAAAATTTGGGAAACATTTGGTAGTCTCCCACATATATGTAGAAGCTACACAAAAATTGGTGTTTGCAAATAAAAATGTTTTGAACCATTTTGCTCTAAGGTTTTATATAATTCATTTTTTTGAAAAATCAGTAATTAATACCTAAAGTAGCTGCAGTTTTAAAGGTCAAAAACTTTTCAAACATTTTCATCCAAGACATGTGCTTGAAGTACACAATGCCTAGTTTCAAAAACATATTTTAAACCATTTTTGAAAAATACCTAAGGCTAGGGAAACATGCTGAACATATGGTATCATAAGGTTTTTCTCTGATTTTTAAAACTCTTTGTTTTTCTGTTTTAACAATTAGTCACAAAAACATGCATGCATTTAATGGTTCCAAAACTCCAAAATTTAAAAAAAGTGGATGGATTGGGAGTCCACACACCAAAGAACAAGTTTAAACCCAAAAACCACTAAATTGGATATTTTGGGCTTCATAAAATCATAATTTTAAAACATCTACCTGGGTAGGGTTTTAGGGAAAAACCCTAATTGAAGAATTTTAGAAAAACTCACACAAAGCACTATGCATCTTTGAAATCTTGGATGCTCCCTTGCTAAATGATGTTGCCAAGTTAAAATCAAATCGATAAAAGGGTTTTTGGACAAAAATCTCTCAAGGCACCAAGTTGGAAATTGGAATTAAAACAAGAATTTCTTAAATGGACCTCGAGAGGAAACTAGGATGGTTTTATGAAAAATTCAAATTGGTTTGGTAAGAAATCACTCCTTGCATTGCAAAACACAAAATATTGTTTCTAAAAAAAACATCACATGAAATAAAAGTTTTTGTTGGCTCAAAAATTTGGGTCCTACTACCACTTATACAGAGGCAAAATTTTGGGCTGTGACAGATCTTCCCCCCTTAAAATGAATCTCGTCCCCGAGATTCGTGGGTGGGTACTAGGGAATTCGAGGGTATGGGTTTTGGAGATACAAAATTTTCCTTTATACAAAATATCTGTGCCACCAAAATTGGCTCACAGACACAGTGGGATTGGTTTGCCAAAAATTATATTTGCAAAGGGTTTAGGGAAAACGAGGGGTACTGTTTCGAATAAAAGGATAGAAGAGCACGGGGGTGAGCTGCTTACTCACTGACATGGGGGACCGGGGTCCACCTGGCAGTCTCGCCTCTCTTTCTTCTCTTCTTCTTTCTCGCTTTCTCTCCTTCCTCACATGCCCGGGATTCAGTGCGCGGAGCACTCATCGGTGGGGGTACTGCTGAGCGTGCTGCGCTGCAGCGGCCAGCACGGCTTTGGGGCTCAAAGATTCGATGATTTCGCGCCAAAGGGCGAGCACTGCTCGTGATTTCTTCACTTTCCCGCGCAAGACGGTGGCGAGGGGCGGCACTCGAGCTCTGGCTATAAATCGGAAACCTACTAGGCTCTTCTCCTCCTCACATCCACCATGAGCTTCATTCACGCCTTCTTCAGAGCCTACTACGAGATGCTGGAGAGAGCGGGCTTCATTGAGCATGTCCTCATCGTCGTGTTCTTCGGGATCTCGTTGTCGGTGGTGACCGCTCTGCTGTATGCGGCGTTGGTCATTTTGATCCTTAGCTTATGCAGGTGGTGGTCTGACGCTGGTGGAGATGCTGCGGCAGTAGAGCTAGCTGCGCCGGAGGGGCTGTTGCAGAGGAGGAGCAAGCTGCAGTGGAGGAGCAAGCTGCACCGCCGGTGGCTGAGGTGGTTGTTCTTCCAGCTGGAGGTGAGCAGGCTGCTCGAGCTGTCCGTCGTCGTCGTGGGGCTCGTGACTCGGCTTCGGGTGAGGCAGGCTCGTCTTCAAGCAGTGCCGTGGAGCGGGAGAGCGAGTAGAAATTTCTGGAGTGTTTTGCATCTGTACTGAGTTGTTGCAGTGTTCTTCGTTAGGGTAGAGTTTGTATCCTTTGTTTCCTGAAGTTTCCCTTCTGTAGTGATCTTCGTGGTTGTATCAATCTTGTCTTCGCTGATGAGCTGGAACAAGATTTGCATCTTTGAATCCTTCTTGGCTACCATAACTCTGGTCTTGCAGCATTCATAGTTTTGCAGAGATACGAGCATTCAGATAGGAGAACTTGCTACTGAGAAAAATATCTCGATAGAATTTAGCCGTGCGTGAGGCACATGGTTTTTCCCAAAAGGGGAATCAACCTATACACGAGTTTCCACAAACAACACAAATAACAAGGAACAAGCAACACACCTTAAGACTTGTTCCCAAATCAACACAAATAACAAGAGGATCAACACACCAAATTTTTAACAGAGACTGGTTCGACATCAACCATACAGCTTACAGCAACATACACAACACCAACAAAAAAACAAGCAAACAACGTGCCGCTTCTACTAACCTACGAGCGCAGATCAAGCTATCAAAACACAGGTTCTACTCCGCTTGAGGGCCCTGGGTAGATGGTGGAGTACGGCCAAGACGAAGAGTGGTGTCCACATCTCCATCTTCCGCGGGGTGGGGAATTGCAGGCACGTCTTCGGGTACTGCACCTGGTGCCTCGGTGAACTGGTGAACTGTGGTCGCTGCTTCTGCTGGGATGGCCTGGAGGCTGGGTCCTGACGCAGGGTTCCTTGATTCCTTCAGCTGTAGACTAACTTGGATAAGGGTGCGCCTAGTGGTCACGAGTTCTTCCAGCAGGGAATCACAGAGCGTCGACATTGCAGCTCCGTAGGCGACGCTGCTAATGATGGCGGGGTCGACTTCTTTGTCGGTGGAGGTCTGGATCAGCTCTGCACCAGGCTGGGGCCTGGCTGGGAAAAAGCGGAACGCTCGACTTTGCGACACCACCGGCTCTGAGTGCCGGAGACGAGCGAGAGCTTCCCAGGCTGCTTTCTGGAGGGTTTGATACAGAGTAGGCATGTTCCTACCGCGGATCACTTGGGGCTGCTTCGGGCCTGAGGGATATGGACTGAGGTATACATCTGCTCGAAAATCGCCCCCAGGAAATGGGGTTGAACTTTTGAACACCACATAACGAGGGGGAATGTGGCAACCGAGAAGATCACAGACTCTCCTGAGGACCAGTGGAAAGCCGAGGTGCCCATCGGCCATGGTTTCTAGGAGGAAGGTGGGCAGCGCTGGCGATTCACTCGGGGCTTTGGAACTGGAGCAAGCCATGAGGGCAAGGTTTCTCAGCGGGATTCTACTTCAATGGCGAGGGTGGGGATGAATGGCAGATAGAACGGGTCTCATATAGGCTGGGATGTGTCGGTCGCTTCTTAAGGAAGATCCCGGCGAGTCTCTCTCACGCAGGGGGACAAGTCCTACTGCACCTTACGGCGGACCGACGCCTAGCCATGCCGGTTAGGCGGAGATGGGTCAAATCCATCGGGCTCTCCGTAGGGGAACATCAACTGGCAATCCTTTCTCTCTTGCTTGATCTCAAATCTAGCCTTGGGAACATCGTCAGGTATACAAATTTGAATGGAGATGAGGTGACAGAAGAAAATTTTTGGTAAACCTTTGACTAAGAGGGGTAAGGTTTAGAATAATTTGAAAAGATGAGAGGAGAGTAAGCTATACTTAGGCTTCCTCAGATAAAAAGATTTTAGGTAGTAATATAATGATACCAAAAAGATTTTTCTTCCCTATCTAACGTCCATGCTAACTAAGGTCTCCTACAGTCAGGATGGCTCTGATACCAACTCTGTGGGGACCCCAGACCGGCAGTCTGAGACCTCCAGTATGCATACATTCACGATCCCATGATCAGTCAGTCGTGAACAACATACTTAAGTTGGCATTGCAGATACATCATTCATTACATAACGAATACACGTTTCGCAAAATCTGGTCACATGACCCAGTCTTAAACAACCGCCACGCAGGGCAGAAAACACATATAGCAGCGGAAAACTTCAAACACAAACGTGGCAAAGCCCAAGTCATGCCTTGACTACCTACAGGCAGCTGACTGGGAAGACGGCCTAGTTCGCAAAGACGTCGACGAACTCTCAATCTTCCGCATACTCCTCATCCTCGACGTAGGTCTTCTAGTTGAGAATCTGGACATTGGAATATCCAGGGACACAGCCATGAGTACAATTACGTACTCGCAAGACATCCCGAATGAAGCTTATAAAATGCAAGTATGCTTATATGGTGGAATAGGTAGGCTGTACTTAGGGTTCACTACCCATGATGGATGAAAAATTCATCATGGTTGATTAACAATTTTATATCTCTGTTGAAAAAGATACTTCAAAATATTATAGTTTCTCTGGTGGATATTGCATACCCGAGAGATTTTGACAAAGAAGGTTTTAAGAGAAGAAAGATTTTCTTTGCAGAACTTCTTGTAAAACAACCTCCGGTTTTCCATCATCCGTACCTCCCAGGTACAAAGTTCACCTTTCCAGTACCTCCCAGGTACAATTCCTTTTCCCAAAACTTCATTTTGAAAACATCGACACAATGCTAGACGACATTGCCATTCAGCTGTCCATGACCGCGGACGCGGCTATTCGAATAGTTTTGACTCTGCAGAGTTTGTACACTTTCACCACACCATCCGGTACACCTGCCGTGATCACCACGGACTGTTCGTGACAGTATGCGAACATCAGGTAACCAATCATAACTTCCACTATGCCGATGCTAGTATGCGATTACCTCTTCAGTGGGTTTGTTCTCCCCGGCACCGAGTGAGCTAGCCGTATCGATCCGGTTGCCCCTAGACATCACACCGCCATGACAGGAGACCCACCGTTGCTTCCCGGTGGCACTCGTAGTCCACACTTTGTATGCCCATATCCAGCATTCGGTTCCGGGGACTCTAACCCCTTCTAGCCAATTGAGGTAAAGTCTCACACTAACACAAACAAGCTTCCATTAAGCCCGTGCCCATTTTGAGTAATGTGGTTGTACTGTAGGGCTGTCCGGACAAGACTAGTCTATGTGTCGTTTTCGAAAACACTTCCAAAAGCAATCTTCTTCACCATTCTCCCGTGGACAAGGTCCCACCTTTCCCGGGGTTTTCCGTAAAACCTTTGTTTTTCCAAAACACATTTGTTAGGGTGTCCACTTAGGGACTTCAAGATTACTATCTTGTGGTGGTAAATATACCATATGGTGGCTATGGGCTTGGCAACACCAAGTTGTGACTAATGGCAATATAATAATTTATATAATAACACTAGTAGTAATATCCATATCAAAAATAGTTTTGTTTGTCCAAATTTTGTAAAACTTCAGAAGTAAAACATGCATGACGTATAATGATAATTATAATAGAAACATTGGGATGGCTTGCCTTGGTCCTGGTTTGTCCCTGGTCTTGGGCAATATAAGATATCCAGACCTTCTCCAATAAATCCCGCAACTGTTACCTCTTCCTCGTCGTTATCTAACGTCGCAAAGAGGAAAGATAAACCTCCAATCAGAACCAAACAAAGACAAACATCACAAGCATAAGGACATACAGCAAGCAAACATCATCACACAACAATCTCCTAATTTTCAAAAGAGAAAAACAACTAGATACACATAGTTGATAAAAAAAGGCTATTAAAACTATGCCTGGGGTTGAGAAACCTATTCTTCAACCAATATGCAATGGAATCAGTGGGTGTTCCACTATCAAACCAAGGCATAAAGAGGTCAACTAGCCTCTGGTCACTTATAAAAATCACCTAAACACAAACTAGATAAAAAAAACTATCCATGCTAGTGAGTCACAAATATTCTTAAATACCATTCTAGCTATTCATGCTTGGCTAAAGGCTAAGTAATGTCCAAACAATGGTGACATGTTAACCAACCAGTAGCAACATGACTTGCTACTGATATTCAAACAACAATCTCTAAAATCATGCCACACAAATGATTTCATCCTCAAACAAATTCTAAAAACTAGGAAAAATCTAGGAAATAAGCATTCTAGTGATATTACTCCTTAACAACCACAAGCAACACCAAAAATTTTCTAACATGCTATTTATAAGAAGTAACACACTCATATCAGAGAGTATCAAACCTACACATGCTAGAAATCACAAAAAGAACACTAACACAATTTATAAAACTAAATAAAACTAAAAACAATTAATATCAGAAAAGCATCAAAACTAGTTTTGCACACCAAATTTAATCTACAGCTCAATAAATCACACCAAGCTAGGATTAGGTACTCCTAAACATATACAAGCCAACAAAATTGGATTCACATCAAAAATCATCACCAAATAAATTACAAAAATCCTAGAAGAGCTCACTGGACATTTACAAAAACACATGCCATTTTAATTGGGTTGATCTTTTGCAAGCAAGGCCAAGTGCTACTGCTAGGTAACACTTAGGGCTTTCCAAAACAGTTGAGTTTGCATTTTTGGCATTCTTAGAAAAAAAGTTATTTAAGTTTTGGTAAAATCCAGTACTTCTGCCTCACATTTTAATTCTCTAAAACTATTTGCCCAAAAGTGGATCTACCACTTGGAGATGGTTACAAACATGCTAGTGTACTTCCATGATTTTTGGTTTGGGCAGATTTGATGTTTTCATATTTTAAATCGAATTAAACCTAGCAGCAAGTTTTCTGGTAAATAGGAAAAGAATAAAACACCCAGAAAAAAATGCCCAGCGGGCTGGATCCGGGTGGACCTGGGCCGTGGAGCGCAGTTCGCGGCCCAGCTTCGCGGACAGCGCGCGCGGGGAGGAAAAAAAAAACATGACCAGATCTGGGCCGTCGATCAGGAATCCAACGGCTGCTGTGCGTCTTCTCCGGGCGTGTCCAGAACGGGGCGACGGCGACGGTGACCGCGGCGGCACGGCGTGGCCGCGACGGCTCCGGCGAACCTGCGAGCAAACTACGATGTCTCAGAGGTAGCCCGCGAGGAGGGGGTTGCAGGGAGGCAAGAATGGCGGGAAATGGTGCACGAAATCACCCACGAGCTTGCTCGACATCCCGGCGGCCGAGGATGAAGAAGACGAAGATGATTCGCTCGATTCACGGCCTCCCGCGTCGATTCCCTGGACTAGGACAGAGAGGACGTCGAGGCGGTTCTTCTGGTGCACATGGATAAGGCCGGGGGAGCTCCAATCGCCGGCGATGCGCGACGGCAACGGCGAGCGGGTTCGGTGTTGTGGAGAAAAATGGAGAGGGAGAGAGTGGGGGAGATGGTGAGGGAGCAGAGGAGTGGCGTGGGCGTGCCTCTTATCTCCTCTGCAGCAAGGGGGAGGGGTCACGGCGTTGACACGGGCGGGGACACGGCGACGGCGGCGTGAGGTGCACGGCGGTGTGGCGTGCGGTGGTGGAGGTCAACGGAGTTTTTGCACAACGCCCCCTGGGCTCTTTTCCCTAATTACAACTAGGTCCTTTTCTATTTCTTTTAAAACCAGAACCATTTGGGGATTTAAATTGGGGCAGTTAAACCTTTTATAAAAATTTGGGAAACATTTGGTAGTCTCCCACATATATGTAGAAGCTACACAAAAATTGGTGTTTGCAAATAAAAATGTTTTGAACCATTTTGCTCTAAGGTTTTATATAATTCATTTTTTTGAAAAATCAGTAATTAATACCTAAAGTAGCTGCAGTTTTAAAGGTCAAAAACTTTTCAAACATTTTCATCCAAGACATGTGCTTGAAGTACACAATGCCTAGTTTCAAAAACATATTTTAAACCATTTTTGAAAAATACCTAAGGCTAGGGAAACATGCTGAACATATGGTATCATAAGGTTTTTCTCTGATTTTTAAAACTCTTTGTTTTTCTGTTTTAACAATTAGTCACAAAAACATGCATGCATTTAATGGTTCCAAAACTCCAAAATTTAAAAAAGTGGATGGATTGGGAGTCCACACACCAAAGAACAAGTTTAAACCCAAAAACCACTAAATTGGATATTTTGGGCTTCATAAAATCATAATTTTAAAACATCTACCTGGGTAGGGTTTTAGGGAAAAACCCTAATTGAAGAATTTTAGAAAAACTCACACAAAGCACTATGCATCTTTGAAATCTTGGATGCTCCCTTGCTAAATGATGTTGCCAAGTTAAAATCAAATCGATAAAAGGGTTTTTGGACAAAAATCTCTCAAGGCACCAAGTTGGAAATTGGAATTAAAACAAGAATTTCTTAAATGGACCTCGAGAGGAAACTAGGATGGTTTTATGAAAAATTCAAATTGGTTTGGTAAGAAATCACTCCTTGCATTGCAAAACACAAAATATTGTTTCTAAAAAAACATCACATGAAATAAAAGTTTTTGTTGGCTCAAAAATTTGGGTCCTACTACCACTTATACAGAGGCAAAATTTTGGGCTGTGACACTACCCCCCCCCCCCCCCCCCCCCCCCTTTTCTCCTTTGAGCGGCGGCGACCAACGGGGACGCAGCGGCCTCCGTGCTGGTGCTGGTTCGCCGCCTCAACGGCCCACCCGCCGAGACCAGCCTGGTATCCCCACCTCCCGCATGCCTTCTCCCTACTCGCTGGTGCTGGTTCGCCGCCTCGACGGCCCACCCGCCGAGACCAGCCTGGTATCCCCACCTCCCGCATGCCTTCTCCCTACTCCTCCGTGTCGGCATGGTCTTCCCGCCACCGCGAGCTCGAGGGCGAACTGACGGGGAGGTAGGGGCTCCCCTTGCTGAGCTGCCACCGCGGGATCGAAGGCACCTGGACGGCGAGGTATCGGATCCATTCGTCGACGCACGCGCGAGGGACGAAAAGTTGGGCGGCCTGACTTCTGCAACATCGGTTGTCACTCCGTTCTGCATACAAAATTACAAGCGGCCGTGGTGGTGTATCTAAGCGGGAGGCCCGGTATGTCCAGGCTCTTAGCAGCGACGTCGAGGTTTCACTGAGGTCTGGCTCGCGAGCATGCTGCTGCCCCAGTCACTCGCGACATTGAAGCAACCACCAATCTGGCCGTGGAGCTTGCATCAGCAAAGGCAGCGGAAGCAAACAATCTTTTTTTTTCAGCAGTTCAATTTTTCTACCTATGATTCTTAGAATCTTATGATGGCTAAAGTGTTGACCATATAGAAGTTTGTCCGTGCTAACTCCACACCTTGAACTATGGAGCAGTGAATCAAACAATCTCATGTATCCACAGCAGAAACATGAAGTATTTTTTTAAGTTGCTCCGTATTCAGAGATAACCCTATCAACATCTCTACCAGCTAGACCTGAATCTAGCTTCTCTACTGAATTTTCCATCACGCTGCCTTGTTTATTCACGTCAAATTAGGACAGTACACACGTCCCAAATTCAGAGCACAATAGTTCCCTACAAAGAGGAAATTAGCAGAGAAGAGCTGATGAATACTTCTTAGTTCTTCGGTTTCTAATGCTATGAAGGAAAAGCCTTTTATTTATTCTATCATTTGATTTGTAATTGGAAATCGTGTTATGTTCACTTAATGTGGGTGCTAAAGCTGGTATCCGTTGTAAGACCTATGAACTTGAAAAAACTGGGAGCACGAATCCAGAGAGATGGCTATGTCGCCCACGAAGGAAAAAGTGTTGAGACAACCACCGGGATACAACTCTGGTTCAATTGGGTGATCCGACAAATAAACGATGGTGACATGATCAAAGTCGTAACGGGCCGATTCCTAGGCCCGTTGCAACGCACGGGCATTTTGCTAGTTCAAATAAGACGTGATCACTTACAAAAGAAATACTTCGTACTAGCGGCCTGGTGGGGGCGTGAAGGCCCAAGGGTCGCGTCGATGAGCCCCAACTCTCCATATTTTGTGGTAACCTGATTGTAGTCTTACAACATTCTGTTATAGTAGTCGTCGTGACTCATCGTTATTATATGAGCTTCGTTATTGGCATGCCAAACGACGGTCAGTGCTTACCCCTTATAGATTTCATGCAACTAATGTAGCGACGGTTGGTGTCCCCAACTCCCCATACCAGTGGGATGAGTGATGAGGATAAAGCTTCTAAGTGGATTTGGCGTTAAATTTTTTATCACGATGTGTCTTGTTAGAGCTCTAAAGTTAGAGCAAGCATACCTGGAAAATTATCAACACTACCATATGTATGTAATACGAAAATGTATTTTAGCATGATTCTTGAATATATATTAGAGTTGTTGATTTAAAAAAAACTCATAATTTTTTTATGTTGACTATACCAGAACACAATGTAATTGTGAACGGAAGGAGTATGTGCAAATATTGTTGCAAAAAATGCGGTTCTTTCTAAAACCAAATCAGCCGTTATAAAGCCGCGCCTCAGGGAACCCGGCGAAATATCTTATCTTCTCGTCCCCGCGCGCGAACCCAGACAGAACCCCCTCCTCCCCTCCCAGAACCCTACGCCCCAGCCACTCACCGGAGATGGCCGGCGGTGATATCCTGCTCCGCGCCCACGGAGGCCTCCCCGTCCTCGCGAGGGCTTCTCCGTGCCGCCTCCGCCTCCGCGCTCCGGCCAGCGTCCGCCGCGCCGTTTCTCCCCTGGCCGCCGCCAAGGTCGACATCGCCGACGTCGTCAGCCAGCTCAGGTCGGGAGGTCCCCGCGGTGCGGCCGACCCTAAGAGGCAGCGCAGGGTCGCGGAGGACGGCCTCGGGTTCCCTAGGGCCGTCACGAGCAGGAGAAGGGGTGTCCGCGAGGAGGAAGGGGAAGGGGAGGCTCTGCAATTGGATGCGGAGAAGAGTGGTGCCGAGGCGGGAGGCGTGGATGGCTCCTACCTCAGCGAAACACGGTAACGGAGAAAATCTTAAAATTGCAAACGCTTACTTAAATCTTGTTAAAACTTTAGAAATGGAGAGTTCGAGTTCAGTTAGCGTTGCGTGATTCTGTGGTTTGAAATCAGAAATGGTCCGTGAGTCTACGAGCAGAGCTTCAATCTTTAAATATTGTGTTAGGAAAGAAATGTAGAGCGTGTGTTGATTGGCTTATCCTACCAGCTATTACTGTTCTGCTACAGTTATTCGATTTTCACACAGTTCGGATAGTGTTCTGTGTTTTTTTATAAATGAAAACGTTAGCATTATAAATCATCGGTTGCTGCATTTTTAAGTAGTGCCGTGGATTATAATAATCTCATTTGGTAGAGCTGTTATTACATACACTAGTAAAAGGGCACGTGCACGCACGAGGTCTAATATACTCCCTCCTTCCCAAAATAACTGTCTTAGATTTGTCAAAAAGTAGATGTATCTAGACATGAAACAAGTATAGATACATTCACTTTTGGACAACTTTGAGACACTTATTTTGGGACGGAGGGAGTATCTCTTTAGCCAAATATAGTAGAAACTTAATTGTTTCCATGTCCATGCCACCAGTATGTTCTTCACATTTTGACCATCCGAGAGGTAGCGAGGCCTTAAACAAATGTCGCACTAATGTATTAATCAACTGTTATAAAATCATAATTCAACGTTTTACACCCATCAGACATTTTTCTTACTTCATTCAATAAGAGAAACGACTGCCTTCATCGCGTAGCCAAAAAAAAAACACGCCCATGGCAGATGATCGACCAACATGGCCTCGGAATTTATAAAACAAGACAGAGCACAACCAAGTAACCTCCTACCCCAAAAAACCAGAGACTCTTGTTTAGAAAAACGACTGCTTCAGGAACCTAGAACGCGACAATCAACTATCGACAGCTTCAGGAACCTAGGACGCGACCATCAACTGTCAGGACCAACAGCTAAAAAAACTGAAGGAGGCCAAGACCATGTATGCAACATCTCCACCAAGCAGAACCTACAAACTGACTGCCTTCATCGCTCCTTTTGGAACAGCCGCCTCGCGCATGCCATCGCCCAGAACTTGGATCGGCTAGAGATGATCGATGAATTTGATAAGAGACCAGCTCCTGTGTTCAGTATCTAATAAGAATGTGAGCTGAGCTCTCGCTGGCGTCGGAATGCGGCCGGGCCAGCAGCCGGCGATGAGGGCGAAAGGAAGCTGAACAGGAAGCGGAGCTTTTGGCGTGTTGAGGAAAGGCGCGGGGTTGGTTGTCGTTGACGCTGACTGCTGCATGTCTCTGATGGTGAACAGCGGCATGCCGATGGCGGGGACGCACGCGCGCATCGATCACCGCTGGTCGCCTCCTAGCTCGCGCGCACGCCGCCGTCTCACTCAGCTCAATATGCAAGTGGGCACGTCCGCCGACTTGCCCGCTTTGCCGCATCAGTCGCAAATGCAAATTGCGGGATCTGCAGGTGCCTGCTTCCACCAGTGACGCACGCGCGCATCGATCACCGCTGGTCGCCTCCTAGCTCGCGCGCACGCCGCCGTCTCACTCAGCTCAATATGCAAGTGGGCACGTCCGCCGACTTGCCCGCTTTGCCGCATCAGCCGCAAATGCAAATTGCGGGATCTGCAGGTGCCTGCTTCCACCAGTGTGATTGGCTGCAGAGCTCAACAGGTTTTGCAGGACTGGCGGGCCACTACACACGTTGGCTTGTGTACAACATAAGCGGCGACCAGGTTGTGAATAACATACGTCTACGTATACATGTGCTGTATGTCCAGCACCAGCAAGTATCTACGAACTAAGATCCATGAGATTGGTGATAGAAGGGCACCCTTTTTCGCCGGATCTGTAGCTGTTGACTACCGGAGATAGAAGGAAGGGCATCCTTGTTCGCCGGATATGCTGCACGGCCTCGAGCTAGGCCTGTACACCAAAGGTGGCCCCGCGGCGGCCGGCATCAAGAGGACTTGCCCATGAGCCGCTGCACAACGGACTTGAAGCTAGCCGCGTGGAGCTTACGAGCTATGTCGATGACATTGATCTTCACGCCTGCGTCGGCGTTCTCGCTCGCATGGTGCAGCTCCATGCCCACGGTGGCGATAGGTAGCCAGCGATGGCGAACGATGTTCCCTACGTTTTGGTTTGGGCCGATCGTGGGCTCTGTGCAGATCGTGGCCATCAGCTTTGTACATGAACACCATTGGAACGTACAATTAATCAAGCAGATAGAGTTGAGCCGTACCTTGGGTGGAGCAGGGAAGGGCGAGACGGCAACAATGTCGGCGAACGGGCGAAACGGCGAGATTGAAAGCTTTGGGCGTGGATTGGGCTTTCGGTCGAGAGGAGTTCGTATCATATGACAATTCGTGTTGGAGTAGGACTCTTGGGACATGATGTACACTTTCGGACAATCTGGATTGTTGATTAAAAATTGAACGAACAAGATTTAAAGTGTTTGCTGCTCGACATCGGGACAATCTGGATCGTTGATTGAAAATTGAACGGACAAGATTTAAAGTATCCCAACATGTTTGCTCTTTTAATAGTAGTATAGATTAGGTGCTTGCCTGACAGTGTTTTTCTGAACCAAGTTGCAAATGCGTGTTAGAACATGTAAGATTAACTATTAGAGTATTTTCATTGTAACGAAATTTATCTAACTTTAATCAAATAGACTAAACAAAGTAATTACAGAGCTTATTTCTTACTGCAGCTGTAAAATAAGTATGGCATAAAACAATATAGAACAACCAAAGACTGGGCATTGTTGCATGCTAAGGAGTATGGATGCCTTTTGGGGTTGGGGTTTATATGACTAATCGTTCTAGTTTGTGATGCTACTTTGCTAACTAGACAGTGTTTATCTAATTATTGGGAACTATCATAACTTCTATGCGTCCATGAATTTTGAAGTTTAGTAATCGCATACATATTGCAGGTTTGATCAATGCGTTATTTCTCCGTTATCGTTGAAAGGAGTCAAAGATGCTGGATACGGAAAGATGACCCAGGTGCAGGAGGCAACACTGCCAGTAATCCTTCAAGGTAAACTAAATTGAAAATATAATTGCTCCACTGTGTCATATAAATCTCGTGGGTGGGAGCCCTATAACGGATATTCCTTGTTTTGTTCCACTATAGGCAAAGATGTTCTTGCAAAAGCAAAGACAGGAACAGGAAAAACTGTTGCCTTTTTGGTACTCTCTTCATTCAGCCCCAATAGTCAGATTGATGGTTTAGCACTTACTGCACTATTGCAGTGATATTCTAAATCATTATCCATTCTGATCTAGTTTCATTTTTTTTTTCTTCCATTTATAGCTGCCAGCCATTGAGGTTCTCTCTACATTACCCAGTTCTCAGCGGAGTCAGTTGCGGTCAGCTGTAAATTTGCTTGTGATGTGCCCTACTAGAGAACTTGCAAACCAAGTGGCTGTCGAGGCCAAAAAGCTTCTGAAGTATCATCGCTCACTAGGTGTTCAGGTTGTAATTGGTGGCACGCGAATAACTCAAGAGCAACGAAACATGCAAGCTAACCCATGTCAGGTCAGATCTATCACCTCAAGGGTGTACATTTTAAGCTGCGGTTTATGCACTTATGCTTGGTATTGGTCAAACAGATTCTTGTTGCTACACCTGGAAGGCTTAAGGATCATCTTGAGAACACACCCGGTTTTTCTACCCGGCTTAAAGGCGTGAAGGTTCTTGTTCTTGATGAAGCTGACCGCCTACTGGATATGGGATTCAGAAGAGATATTGAGAAAATCATGGCAGCCACTCCTAAAGATCGACAGACACTGCTGTTTTCTGCTACTGTTCCAGAAGAGGTATCTCTGTCAATCATTTATGCACTGTTAATCCCTATTAGCAATCTGATATTCGAACGTGTATTTTTTAGGTCCGTCAAATTTGTCATGTAGCAATGAAGAGGGACTATAAGTTTATTAACACCGTTAAAGAGGGTGATGAGGAGACACATTCACAGGTTTAGATCCATCATTTCTTACGAGTTGGATATGGTTTAAATCGAGTACCTTACACTAGTGTTGCTGCATCAGGTTAGCCAGATGTCTATGGTTGCACCGCTAGATCTGCAGTTTTCAATACTATATGATGTATTGAAAAAGCATGTTGCAGAAGATGCAGACTACAAAGTAAGTCATCTCAGCACATAATTGCAATCATGTATATGAAAGATGTATTATGTGTTCTTATCTCATTTTACCCTTAAAATTTTGCAGGTGATTATATTCTGTACGACCGCAATGGTCACAAAACTGGTTGCTGAAGTTCTCTCCCAGCTGAAACTGAATATAAGAGAGATTCATTCCAGAAAGTCACAATCTGCGAGGACTAAGGTCTCGGATGAATTCAGAAGGTCAAAGGGTGTGATATTAGTTAGTTCTGATGTATCAGCTCGTGGGGTTGATTATCCTGATGTCACCCTTGTCATACAGGTAGGTTCTGTTTTCACATATTTTACCAAAATCTCATGGGCATTCCTCATAAAGTTATTTGTATTACAAGGTTGGGATTCCTGCTGGTAGAGAACAGTATATACACAGAATTGGTAGGACAGGACGGAAAGGCAAGGAAGGGCAAGGCCTCTTACTGTTGGCTCCCTGGGAAAGTCATTTTCTTACTAGCGTGAAAGATCTGTCAGTGTCAGAGGCTGCGACACCTTCAGTTGATTCAAGCATTCAAGCGGAAGTAAGCAGTATACAGTTTTAGTAGTTGTGGTTTAATTTTATCAGTCTGGTGCAAGTTTAGCAACGACAGGCTACTTTTAGCTCCTTCGATAAACCCAAAGTCAATTTTCTTATGCATGCTTGACTTGACAGGTGAAAGGTGCACTCAGAAGAGTAGAAATGAAGACCAAGGAATCAGCTTACCAGGCATGGTTAGGGTACTACAACTCAAGCAAGACCATCGGCGGTAACAAGTCGAGGCTTGTTACTCTCGGTGAAGAGTTCAGCCGGAGCATGGGGCTTGCCGTCCCACCAGCCATACCCAAACTCATTCTTCGGAAGATGGGTCTCAGCAAAGTTCCTGGCTTTCGATCTACATAACCTGATCTCCAAGGTCAAGCAGGACTTGTATGCTAGAACAGACTACAGGGCAACCACAATGCTCTCGGTCTGGTAAGCTACCACTCTGCCCCTACTGTGGGATATTGGGGATTTGCAGATTATCTGCCGCAGGTGGTCCGAGTTTGGAAAATGAGCACTATGACAACCTCTGAGTTCTGAAGTCCTCTGTCCAAGCATGGCTTCAGTATTCTTTTTGACAACCAGATCTTGTCCGGTTCACTAGCACTAGCACACGGCACAGGTTCAGACAGACGCATGGATTCATGATGTGAAGCAACAGACCAAACAATTTAGTGACCTGATCACGATAGGTTCCAATCCATTTTGAGAAATGTGTTTTTCATTGTAGCCCGGTTTTACCAGATAGCTTATTACACCCATGTTGCTATAGTATCATACTTCTACCTGTTGTATGTAATCAGGAGTTTTTGTAAGTACTGCAATTATGCAGCAATGCCTGTGGCGGGTTGCCGATCAGTGTGATGTAGTCTTAATCCTAAGTATTGCATTTACCAGCATACTCATTCCAGACGGCTTGCGCAGTATTTCTGAAGCATTTTGTCTAGCGACCTCTAGCAACTAAGACCTGTGGAGACAGATCTGGAGGCTGACGCTAATTTTACAGATTGAGCGAGTACAGATTACAAAAGCAATGTACTGCTTGAAGCGGTCCTGGGGGTTACACGCTGTCGCTGCTTAGAACGACCGGAGCTTGCAACAATTGCGCGTTAGGCTCCTATTTGCAGACAACAGGTACTCCTTTTACTTCCATGCTGCTCAGGTTTTCAGCTTAAGATTCATCACAAACCAAAATGGAGAAGCTTAGAGTTGAAACACGAAACTGTTTAATTTTGTCCGATGAAATTGTAGAGTTAGTCAGAAAGAATAGTTGCATGATGTTTTCTTGTTACAAATCCATACAAAGGTTAATGAGACTATGGAAAAATCTAAAAATATCATCTAGTATTACAAAGAACAAGAGTCTCATCCTTTTACTTCCTTGCTATACTAGACGACGAATTCCAATATACTCACTCTGTGTTCTAATATAAGATGTTTTAGGCATTTCAAATGTTTTTTTGATAGCCCGTAGGCTCTCCTACGTGAAGATTGATCCAGTTTTTAAGATAAATCGGACCAAAATACCCAAACAACTTGACGAACTACAACAACAATACACGACTCGACTTGTCGGATCTCAAGCCAACAATGACAAAGCAGCACAAAGCATTAAGGCCGCATCACTACCAATGATTTAGATATTTTAAATATCATCTAGATACAGATTGGATTGAGTGAGCATACACACTAAAACGTGTCAAACATGTGAATTTGCATAAAGCTAAAACATGTTATATTAGCATGTCAATCTAGCATGACTTGCGCCGGGGCTAAATCCACTGGCGTCATTAAATACCACTAATGCACCGACGGCGCGTGTGTAAATGATGATTGATGAGTTTCATACGGTCACACTCTATAATTTTAGCACTCGTCAAATTGGTTTTCAAAGTCTATTTTGACATGCTAGATTGCTAGTAACGTTATACTCGAAGAACATGAATGAAATTTGTTGTCTGATTCCAATCAAATTACAAAGAGCACCCCTTGTTTTTACGTAGGTGACCCTTCACACCAATTGTAGGGCTCCTTTGATTTAAAGAAATTGTACATAATTTTTTGCCTGAGTCAATCCTATAGAATCCTATCTTGTTTGTTTTGTCAAAAAAAAAAAGAATTAGATTCTATGGGATTTTTTCCTAATAAATTATTTATACTACTTCCTATAGTAATTCTAACATCCACTCTAAGCTTTATCTTACTATCCTTTTGATGAAATCGAACAAACTTTGACATGTACAAAATCCTATAGGATTAGAGTGTGCATGTCATTTCAATCCTATGTTTTTCCTACTGCTACATCTTTGCTATCGTACAAATCAGAGAGGCCATTGAGTTAGATTGCGCGTGACAACCGATTCTTAGTCATATCGTTTGGAGAGTTAGAGCATGTTTGGTTGTTTATGGTGATTTTGATAATTTAGTTTCAGTGTGGGGACAGAAGGGTCAACGAGTTTTTCTCTAGTGGGCCTAAATGCAAAGGAATTGTGCGGCTATGGTGGTGCCCATTTGGAAACCCATAAATTGCCATCGTAGACGCGAAGTTCGTCTTCGTGTCTCCTAGGTCACCCTTTTCCGTCGCGACTCCGAGTTTGTGACCTCCGCGTTCCCGCCCGTCCGCCGCCGCCGCCACCGAAATCGACATCGGCACATCGCCGACGTCCCCAGCGAGATCATGTCAGGTAACCCCGGCAACGCGGCGGCCCCGAAGCGCCACCGGAGGCGTCGCCCGAGGGACGCGGAGGAGGGCTCCGCGTCCGCGTTCCCCAGGGCTCGGCCAAGAGGTCCCGACCAGGTCGCCCGGGTCGGCATGGCCGTGGTCCAGCCGGAGGCTACCGATATGGACGTAGAGACGAGTAACAACGCCGCGGCGGGAGGCGTGGATGGATCGTACCTCAGCGACACCCGGTAATGGCGTGCGCCGTATATTTGGTTTTGAATGCGCTTATGCGCGCATGATATATTTTCAAAAACTGTACAAACCATGTACCATACGGTATATCTATTGTGTGATTGATATTGTTCCTCAGCTTTATGGGTTATGATTATCAGTTTATCACCTGTAATTAGAGTCAAATTACTTGTAATTTGCGACACCGCCAGCTACCCTGTTTGTGTTCAAGCAGTTTTTCTGCCTTTTTCAGTTTGTAACGTAATTGCTAATATTGCAGGTTTGACCAGTGTGCTGTCTCTCCATCGTCATTGCAAGGAATCAAAGATGCTGGGTATGAAAAGTTGACCCGGGTTCAGGAGGCAACGCTGCCAAGAATTCTTCAAGGTCAGCAATAATGCACGCTAATTTTTGGCTCCGCTGTGTGTATTAGCATGCCAATCCCTTAAAAACCCTGAAGATAATATCCAAATTATATGTTGTCTGCAGGCAAAGATGTTCTTGCAAAAGCAAAGACTGGAACAGGGAAAACTGTTGCCTTTTTGGTATTTTTTTCCCCCTTCAGGACAACTATTCAATTTGATGTTGTTGGCAGTTCATGAATTATGGCAGTGATGCTCCCTTGGGGATTAACCAGTCTGACTGAGTTTCAAATTCTTATTGCTAGCTTCCAGCCATTGAACTTCTCTCTAGATTACCCCGTTCGACATTGATAAATTTGCTGGTGATGCTCCCTACTAGGGAGCTCGCAAACCAAGTGGCTGTTGAGGCTAGGAAGCTTCTTAAGTATCATAGCTCACTGGACGTACAGGTTGTAATTGGTGGCACACGATTACCTCAGGAGCAGAACAGAATGCGATCTTCACCATGTCAGGTTGTACCCATAAACTATATCAACCTCAGTTTGTTCATATCTGGATGCACTTTATGTACTAATACTTGGTGCCGATCAAACAGATTCTTGTTGCTACACCTGGAAGGCTCATCGATCATCTTGATAATACACCTGGTTTTTCTAACCGGATTAAAGGTGTGAAGGTTCTTGTTCTTGATGAAGCTGACCGCCTATTGGATATGGGATTCAAAAGAGATATTGAGAAAATAATATCTTTCATTCCTAAGGAACGGCAAACACTGCTATTTTCTGCTACTGTCCCAGCAGAGGTATGATATAAAAATCCTGAAGAATCACATTCGCTCTTGGGAAATAGGCACTGTCGAGCTTGATTTTCAGTATCTCCTTTTCTCATGCCACCTCTATGCATGACTGCCTCTATGTACCTGAAACAATCTGATCTGTCAAATGTTTATTGTTAGGTCCGACAAATATCTCATTTAGCAATGCGCAAGGATTACGAGTTCATCAATACTGTTCAAGAGGGTGATGAGGAGACACATGCGCAGGTTTGGATCTGTCATAAGTTGTTAAACTAGAATTTTGAAGTAAGCTTGGCAGCTAGCTCACAAATACTTTTCATTATTGCTCATGTATCAGGTAAATCAGATGTACATGGTTGCACCATTAGACTTGCACTTCTCTATAATTTATGGTGTATTGAAGAAGCATGTCGCTGAAGATGCAGAATACAAAGTAAGTTATTCTCGCAAGTTTTTTTTGTTACTGTTGGGAAAGGTGCCAGCTTACACCATTAGGGATTTTCTGGTGTGACATTACCCATGCATTTTTGCAGGTGATTATATTCTGTACTACAGCAATGGTCACCAAGCTTTGCTGAAATTCTCTCCCAGCTGAAATTGAATGTAAGAGAGATCCATTCCAGGAAGACACAATCTGCTAGAACTAAGGTCTCAGATGAATTTAGAAGGTCAAAGGGTTTGATATTAGTCAGTTCTGATGTTTCTGCCCGTGGTGTTGATTATCCAGATGTTTCACTTGTCGTACAGGTAGGTTATGTTGTCGTATAATTTATCCAAAGCACACATGTACATTTCTCGTAAAGCTTATTTGCTCTTTCAGGTTGGGGTGCCTTCTGACCGGCAACAATATATACATAGACTTGGTCGTACTGGACGGAAAGGCAAGGAAGGACAAGGCATTTTACTGTTGGCTCCCTGGGAAACATATTTCCTTAGTAGCGTTAATGATTTGTCAATAGCACAGACTGTGGCACCTCCAGCTAATCCAAGCATTCAAGCAGAAGTAAGCATTATATAGTTTTAGTACCTTTTCATCTAACTCGCTTTGTAATCTGGGCACTTTGGTACAAATTTAGCAAGAAACCTCTACTCCTGGCTTATGAAATATCCAATTTTAGCCCGTTAAGCTAACATACTTGGCACTTATGTTTCCTTGACTTGATAGGTCCAAGGTGCTATCAGAAAGGTAGAGATGAAGACCAAAGAATCAGCCTACCAAGCATGGTTAGGGTACTACAACTCAAACAAGAATATCAGTAGAGACAAGTCAAGACTTGTCAAGCTGGCAGAAGAGTTCAGTCAGAGTATGGGGCTCGAAATTACACCAGCCATACCGAGACTCATTCTTCGAAAGATGGGCCTTATGAATGTTCCTGGGCTGAGGTCTTCATAAATCTGATGCTAGAACTGGGCATTTGAGCAACCATAATGCTCTCACGCAGCCTCGTAAACTATACTGCTGTACCTGGTGCTGCGCACTTTCTGAAGCGAGCTTTTGACTGAAGCTTGGCAGGTTCCCATATAACATGTTCTCCGGTGCATTATTTGTGAACATTAACTAATGTTGGTGCTCATGAGCTGTTCGGAGAAGGAAAAGAAAGATGTGTATTTGGCTATTTGCTCTCTAGTCATTGACAATAGATAATATGCTCGCGTTGCTACATTCATCATTCATCAATTTGTATCATTTATGCTATTCTTATGGAATCAGAATTATGTCATTTACCAGCCTATACTTTTTCGTCAATGCAGATGTATTCTTTGTCGTTGCTGATGTATTCTTTTGTTGAAGGCCAGTACCGGCCATTGTAACCTTTGGCTGATGTTTTTGGTTTTGCACTAGGCTACATTCTTTGCAGCACGACTGGAGAAATGCTTTTGGTTCTGGACTTGGGTGAATTGAGATTTTTTTTTAAAGTCCATCTTAAAATTGGGTTTCAGATATTCATGGTTTTTCTTATGTTGCAATCCACGGTGTGGCACTCACTGTCAACACCTTATAAATGTTGTTATTTTCAGCATTTTTCATCTCTTTGAGCTGAAGCTGGTTCACCATTTTAGGAGGATGTCCTGTGTCATTTTCTCCTAGTTGTTCGAATCCAAAATTGCACCTCCGAGCTAAACGATGTAACTATTGATTTTGGTTGAGGCGGCAGGTTTCAGACGCACTCTTTTCCTTACTATGGGGACTGAAAGGTTTCTAATGAGACGGTTTGCTGACCTAATATAGTGGTTTGTAAATTCAAAAAAAATTGCACCTTCGAGCTGATTTGTCAGGATTCAGGAGCCGTATTGTTGAATGCCGGTTCAAGTAGTTAAAAGGGAAATGTTAGGAAGGCGAACAGCGAAGCCAAGCTGCAAGATTTTACTTTTTCAGGGTGCTCCTGCATCTGCATGTAGCAAAAATTCTAACCACTGATGCCGACAAGTTAGGCCACACGCCACCATTTGTGCTCACTAGAGTGAAGCGGCTGTGCGTCTACATCTTCATGACCACTCCAGGCCGCCGACCCCTCAAAAAAAAAAAAAAAACTCCAGGCCGCCGGACACGCAACTAACTCAATGACCATTGCATTGCAGGCTGACAGATCAAGCTGCTAGAACTGGCCGGGACAGGGTGGCCTGCAGGTGATTCGATGGCGGTTTGCGTCTGCATCCCGTGTGATATTGGGAAAGAAACACAATAGGCGATCTTTCAGAGTCAGCCATGGATCGGTCTTTTCCATCTTGTTAGAGACGAGGTGGAGCAACGGAAGAGAACTCCCCATGCACGCATCGATGCACCAGCTATCTGCAGAAGGTTGACTCTTCTTACATGTTGTTGCTATCGGTGGATCACTGGCCGGCCTGTTGCCTGCCTGGATTGCTTTTTTTTTGGTTGTTGTCCCTCTCGGCTGTCATATGTTCTTCGGAAAAGCCTCTTTGATTTGTCTGATTCAGAAATAGTGAAAACACAAATTCACAATGGGTCTCAAAGGTCTCTTTGGTTGGTCTGATTCGTAGGGTCCCAATGTAAATTTGGTAGGATAGATGAAGCCCGTCAGGTTGTGAGTTTGAGCGAGCTCTTGAGTACTCCCTCCGTTATTAAATACTACGGAGTATAAGATTTTCTACTTTTTTTTTACTTTGTACTTATTCGTTGCTAAATGAGTGAATCACCGCACTAAAATATGGCTACATACGTAGAAATCCTGAAAAAGCTAGAAATTATAGAAACTCTTATGTTTTGGAACGGAGTGAGTACAATGTTAAGCTCATGAGTTACCAGTTTATTTGAGTGTGAGAAACAAGATTGGACCGTTGAAAAAATCACGAATCAAATCTGAAAGCTGCAAGATTGTGGCCACTTAAACCTTCCACAAACTTCAAACGACCCCGGTAACCTAAAACCAAAGGCAGATGTGCAATCCAATACCTGCCACCAATTGTTCATTAGGTACATCAATTCATTATAAAGTGTAATGTAGCAATAACTCTGCGATGACATTTTTTGTGACGAGGAAACAAAGGGAATTGAACAATAGCGCTCATAGGAACCGGTATGCAAGATCGGTAGATGCAGGTTATGCATGATCGTGCCTGGTCAAGTTTGGTGAGAGCCTTTCGCGGGAACCATGCCAGCGCCGTGGGCGCCACGGTCAACCTCACAACATTTGTGTTGGGAGTTGGAACCCACTGCACGCGGGGGTGTTTGTTTGGAGAGGAGTAGCAAGATTCAGAAAGAATGGTTTGTCATCCAGACCAGATGTACCGTGTACGGCGATATTCGTATTGAGATTGAAGCCATCTGAATAAATAATTTCGTAGCACTGGTTTCAGGTAACAAGCCGACTATATTACTAGGACCCTTAGCAAAATCTTTAATTATTTTACCTAATGGCTAGGGAGAATCTGCATCGAATCTGGCCTGTATACGTCAGTAATTCAATGCAACGGGTAATCGTTAATTTGTTGTTACAAAAGTCACACCAAACATTTTGACACCTACATGCCGGGGTTAATTTCATCTCACGTCATATATCCGCTCCAATCCTGGCTACATTAGTTAATTTGGTGCCGTGCTCTCAAGTCAAAACCGTCAACTGCCCATGTATTTAAACACACTAATACTAGTGTGGCCATCCTCACACAACTCACCCAACAGTGCGCAGGTGACTACTCACCACGGAAGTGAGACCATCTGATAATCTTCGGTATTATTATGCAGAAAAGGTCCATTTTAAACACTGAACTCGTAGAGGTTGGGCGGATCAAATGCTGAAGTTGAAATCATTGGCGTTCGCACCCAAAAGTATTAAATCCACGTCTAAATCAAACTCTGGACATATTTGGAATGCGTTGATCCTACATGCTACTCTCATCGAGATGTGAACCCCACATGTAAGACTCCTCTTTCTTAACCCACCGGATGCAACAGGTGCGCGGCGCGGGATAATTATGTTGGCCTCGGATGCTTCGGCAGTAGAGCAGCGGTGAGGTACATCCACTGGCACGATTACACCGAGCGGATCCGGCCCCGCCTCCGCAAGGCCACCGGTAAGAAGTTTTTTTCTTTTTGCGAAACACAGTACAACGCAGACGCTCACATACACGTGCATACACTCACCCCTATGAACGCACACACGCACACCCTACCCCTATGAGCACCTCCGAGAGACTGAGCCGGCGGTTTGGGTCTTGAGATTGACGAAGTCACCACGGGCGCCTCGCTGTCGACGGGAACGTCGCCTCCCACTGAAGAATATTCCGCCTAAATAAGAAACACCAACGTCAAACCTGGGGTTTGAACTCTGGTGGGCTGGGGGTACCACCACCCTCCTAACCATCTTGCCACAGGCAAGTCTCGCCACCGGTAAGAAGCTTGACCTGCTTCTGTCCCTCCCGCCGCCCTACAAGGTGAGGTACATCCACTGGCACGATCATTAGTCGGTTAGAGTAGCAAATAAATCAATTTGAGTTTATTTTTTCTATAGGAAAAACCGGTTCAGGGTTAAAAATGATATGGAGTTACTGGCAATAACCATGATTTTTTAGTTTAGAGTTTGTTTTGCCAACTCTACGAATCAAGGTTTAAAATAGAATTTTTCCTATAATGGGGTCGCCAACCTGTATGCTCCTGAGGCGTGAAATGACATGAGAACGCCCTTGGACCGTTCCCTCCTCCCGCACAGTAGAGAGAGGCGACTTTTGCGACCGCCCCCTGTTTCCACCTCGCCGCCGGCGATTCACGTGATTCCCCACTCTCCGACGGCCGCTCCGGCGGCGGGAGGGTGGGGAATCGCCGGATCCCGGCGTGTACATAGTGTAGGTAGCAGATGGGTCCCAGCCAGCGTCGTCTTGGAGGTGGTGGCGTGGCCGGTGTTGAGTTTGCAGGTGGTGCTCGTCCTCTCCGGCGGTGAAGCTCCTCGGAGTTCCACGGTGGAGCTCCGCCCCCTTCCTCGCGCTCACGGTCCTCCGGGATCGCCGTGTGCGGGGTTCCCCCCTCTGGATCTTCTTGCAGCGGATCCAGTTGACGACTTCGATGCAGATGGTGGTGATGCAAGCGGTGCTGCCGATGGAGTAGGGTGGAGGCTCTTTGGCGTTCGAGGATCGACGACTTCCCGTCCGCTAGGGGGCTTCTTCTGTTCCAAGGCTTATGGGAAGATGCAGCGGCGACGCGTCATCGGCACGTCCTGCTCCTCGCCGGCGACATCGATGCAGAAGGACCTGTTTGTTTTTTCTATCTTTGTGGTGTCTTTTTCTGCGGTGGTTCTGCATACTTGCTGTAATCACCAGATGTATCCTCACAACAAAAAAAAAAGAGGCGTGAAATGACATGCCAAGTGGCACCGTGCAAGCGCGGCACACATGATGCACGCCAAAAGGCAAACGAGACCCGACCCGATGCCATGTGGTTCGGGCGTTCGACGTGGCGCTCGCAGTGCATGCAGAGCACCACCTGCCTCCTCGCCACCCACTGGCACCGTGCACAATTGATCGCTAGCTGATGGCTGCCAGAGTTTAACCTCCGTGGTCACGGCCTGGTTTTGCTGCTTCCTACTGCGCGCGTACAGGGTACGCCATGTGACGCAACGTGCGGGAGTGAATGCGTATGCATCAGTGTGCACGTTGTTTTAGGAATTTTTGTTTCATATTTTAGGATCAAAATATTTGGAGAATTTCCAAGTGCTTTTTGCACTCTGTCTGCTGATGAGGAAAATAAATTCAATTGCCTCAGGCCTCAGCGGTAGAGGGCTGATGGAGTATGTAGAGACGACCATATACTCGGAAAGTGTTTTTGGCTCTCGGCTTCCAACGCTCCCTCCTATTTAAATTCCAAAGTCATACTTGTGAGTTTCAGAAAAATCTGAAAACATATGGATGTACTCAATGATAGAAACTACTAACGTGCAAATTTTCAGTTTGAGATACTTTACATTTTGACCCACACAAAATAAAAAGTCTGATACAACTTAGAGATTTGAAAATATGAATACTCACATCCACACTTTTGTCATTTTTGTGTAACTCAAAATGTAGTGAACTTACTATTTTGCATGTTCATGGGATATATGATCATTGGCTACTTCTTGATTTTTTCAGATTTTTTTGAAACTTATAAATCTGATTTATCGATTTTTTACATAGGAGGGAATACTAGATATCGGGAGCACCAAAAAAAAATCTCCACTCCCATGCTCATAATTAGGGTAAGCATGGCCCGATTAAAGCCAGGCATTGCTTACATCGTTTGAAAGGAATGTGGGTATGGGAGTACATCCTGATCGAGTACGTGTTTACTAATGCTCCATTTCATTTATGCTTATCAAGCCGGCTAGCCGTGGTGGACTGTTAATGGTTAGGCGGCATGGTTTTGTTGCACACATGCTCTCACTGACTCACTCTCTCAAGATACTGAAATAGTCCAAGGCATTCAAACCCTGAACGTGGCCCCTGCATGACTGCATCGATCAATCAATTTTGTAGAGTATCACCCATGTCCATGTGCCACCGCCCAGGAAATGAAGTGCATGCATACACGAACACGGAGCAGTCCACATTAGCTGCATATGCGGTTTTAGTCTACATCGTTTAGTCGTTTACTTTCCTGCAATTTCTTGTTCCCTCTCAAAATGCATGAATTGTTTCTCCTACGATATGACATATCCTAGGAATAGGAGGTAACGAGAGAGGAGATGGAGATAGCCGACCAAAGCACTTGGCGGCAGAAGAGCAATGTATTATTTTTCTTGGGATATTTTTCCAAGAATCATCACAGAATATACTACTAGTACTCCTGGTCCTGGGGCAGCAAAGCGGGTCGCAGAATCTCCACATTAACAAACATTTTACTTGTCTCGTCTTCCTCCTCACACATGGAGTCGCTGGATCGGTCTCATCGACGGAACCACAAGGATTAGTTAATCTACCCACATTGCACAAGACAAAGCCTCGGACCTCGGAGATTAATTAACGATAATGCACGAGAGCGCCATTAACTACGTGGTTTATTCTTTTGCCATCGTCGACGTGCACGCCATGGACACCTTGTCGCCTCCGACCGTCCGACGTCTTTCGTTCTCTCTCTCCATTCCAGGCAGCCTCGCTCTTCTTTCGTCGTCCATTAATTTTCTTTCTTCACGCAAGAAAGCCAGTCACTTTGGCGTGTTAGAATGTTGTCCAGATGAAATAAACTGGTATTAGTAATTTGGTAAGTGGCCAACAAACATATATAATGGCACGAAAAGAGTGTTAGGACTAATGGTGGTAACTATCAACAGTTTTAAACTCAACAAGTTTCTGAATGATTCGTCCGTGCTGACTTTTTCTCGTTTCGGGTGTTCATTACTTTAACCATGGTTGTATCATGGGGTCAGGGACTCAGGGGCACGAAACTGTGAATATATAGTTCTCCGTGTAAAAAGGGAAAATATATGTCATATGTTGTTCGGCTTTATAAACAAATATCTCAATCGAATAGTTCTCATGAGATAGCAGTTGCAAGTGGATTTGCAACAATTTCGGACCACTTGATTTGTTTCGTGATTCGTGCGTTAGTTGTAAGTCAACTTGTAACTAGGATTTGATGACATCATGTGAATGAGAATTACGCTAATTCTCATTCAACTGACTTGCAAGTGGACTTGCAATTGCTCTGTACCATTTGATTTGTTTCGTGATTCATACTATTCATGAGTTGCAACCAGTGGTGGAGCGAGGACGGAAAAAAATGAGGTCGGGCGAACTCTAAAGGACGGGAAAAATGATGCAAGAAAACCCAAATTGTCTGGACACATCAATACATTATAATGTATTCCATAATCAGTTGGTACAATGGTAAAGACAACATATTTAAATCAAAGTAGAACCAACAATCGAAGCGGTAATGGAGTTTCAACGCAAATAGAACCAACAATTGTACCGGTAATGGAGTTTCAATGCTTTCTAGAAGTTCCAGGCAATGGCAAAGCTCTATCTTCTTTCTGAAATTCCTCCTTAATTTCACCAAGATCAATACTTTTGAATATTTCTCGCTCGATGTAGATCGCCATCAAATCATTAAGCCAACCATTGGACATCTTGTTGCGCAACCCGGTTTTGATTATCTTCATAGCTGAGAAGGCCCTTTCGACAGTTGCAGTCACCACAGGTAATAGTAATGCCAACTCAATGAGACGGTAAACTCTAGGAACATGATGTGCCTTTCAAGTTCAACCAGTCCACTGTCCAAAACGTGAGTACTTTGCCAATTTCAGTAGCTCACAATCAGTCCACTGTCCACTGCTCACAAATCTAAAAGAATATACCTCCCTCTTTGATGCAACATTTTTCTTTTGCCCTTCATGTCCATCTCCAAGAATTTTCCTCCAAAATGCCGCCGGGATAGTCGGACAACCGCCGACCGGGAGAGGGGAAACCCTAGCTTGCTTGGGGTTGGCTTGTTGCCTGTTGGGAGGCGACAAAGCGATCTCGGCAGGGAGCTAGGGAGGGAGGCGCGGAGGAGGGATGAGAGGAGCAGCCGGAGCCGGACAAGGTCCAGACAGAGGATGCCGCGACGGCTGGGTCGGTGGGGAACATGTCGAGCATGTACGGAAGGGGATCAAGCAAGGCAGCCAGGCACGTACGCACGGGGTCGACCGCTCGAGCGAAGAGATGCGCTCGCTGCTCTTGTTTGGGCCAGTAAGGCCCAACTAACGGTTGAGACAGTCGTGGATAGCGCAAATAACGTTTTTCCCTTCGTTCTTTTTCCAAAACTTTAGAGAATACTGAAAATGATATGTATATCAGGAAATGCCTTATATATTCGATTTTTTTTGCCAATAATCAAGGTAAGGCACCTTGCCCTACTAGGTCCTCCGCCACTGGTTGAAACTTGATTTGCAAGTGGGATTGATGACATCATGCGAATGAGAACTAAACTAATTCTCATTCGATATTGCGCTAGAGAGACCCAACAAAAAATATAACTGTTATTTTACAAAGCGGGTCAAAATAAAGAAAAGAAATATACTAGCATTCACGCCCCCAAGAAACACTCGAGACACCGTGCATAGTTCAAAATCTAGTGGATATCGTTGCACCCCACCCACCGAGCTATCATTGGAGAGGTTCGGTTGTCCTCTCGCTCCTCGTCGTGGAGTTGATCCTGCAAGTAGACAATAAAGGCTTTGACACGATGGCAACTACGTCAAGTATAAAAAATAGGACGTCGCGGAGTTCAGCCCATACGAGAGGCAAATGAGACCCTATGATTTGAACATGCCTCCCAATGGTAACAAAGATGTGCTGAAAAGTAACAAAACTACACGATGACGCCTTGAAAGTGGTGACACAACGCGTCGTTGTCTTCCAAGGATATTGCCACGCGACTCTGCCCCCACCGACAACCTCCCACTCCCACTGCAAACCACCAGCAAAACGATACCGTCCCGCCTTACCAAGAACACCGCTAGGCGTCGCCGTTGTCGAGTCACACCGTTGACCGCCAGGTTAGAACAACGGTCGCACTAGCGCACCGCCGCGGCTTCTCGACCCACGCGCGGACAGGGGAATACCCGCAGCCGCCAACACTTCGCGGGCTTTGTGCGGAAACCAATTGAACCTCTTAATCTCTGAACCGTTAGGGTTATTTGTACAAATTTAAGGTGGCCATTTCTCTCTTTGATGTTCAAGTCAACAGCCAGCTAAACAGTAGCATGCATGCACCGAAGAAGAATAGGCATCACGTCGATAGCACCGAAGACATATGTGCATACCGTGCGTAGGTACCAAAATCTTGCACGATTTTGAACTAAAAACAAGTCCCAATGAAAGAATTTGGAATTATACTGTGATCGATACCATTTTGGCAAGCAAGCAAAGTGCACACTCTCTCGTCTTCTTCCAATTTCTCGACCGCGGCTGGGACGGAGATTACGATGCTCAGCGCCGCCGTGGACGGCCACGATTTTTTCCCACTGGAGCGTCACTGCCCGCGCCGATGTTTACTCCTCTCTTGTTCTCTTCCTCCGGTCATGGCCGGTACCTCTCTTTCCCGGAAATGCCCTCCCATCTTTGCACATGCAAGCATGCGACGCGCGGTGTGATCTGCATCTGAGATCGCGGGAAGACCGGAGGGCAGCACGGTCATTTCCGTTGCTCATAAGGCCTCCCGCTCGCGGCCGTGGCGTCCCAAGCTTTGTTTTTTCTCGGGTTCGTCCTCCCTCCCTCCGTCCGTCTCGCGTGGCCGACCTGTCTTCTCTCTTCTCACCTGCTTCTCCTCCCGCAGTATTAAAACCACATCGCCTTTCGCCCAACTCCTCCGTGCGGGGAGCGGCACGGATCGACGGAACAACAAACCACAAAGAGACCGGCGCCAACCACTTCGTCCTCACAACCAGCGCCGCGCGGGACCGGCGGCGCCGGCTGTTAAATTTGTCTGTTTGGTGCGGCTCCCGGAGGATCGGTTGTTTTCAAAGAGCGCCGCCGCCGCGATTGAGGGCTCGGGGAGTCCCCCGGCCGCCGCACCATGGTGGCGAGCATTGCCGGGGCGTCGGCGCACGCGGCCACGGGCTGCCGGACGGCCAAGAGGGAGCCGGCGCACATGCACGGCGGCGGGGGCGGCATCCGGCGGTCGCGCTCCGAGCCGCACCTCCGGTGCTCCCGCCGCGGCGGCGCTGCGGGCGCCTCGCTCACCACCAGCCGCTCCATCGGCGTCTTCCCGTTCCAGTTCGGCGCCGCGCCTATCCGCCCGCCGCCGCTCCCCGACAGCAGCAGCGGCGACGGGTACCGGCTCCTCACCGTGTGCGCCGGCGAGACTGACCCGACGATGCGGACCCAGAAATGCCGCAGGTGCGGAGGCCCGACGACCACTGGCTCGACCGCCTCCGCGAGCTCCGCTCCCGCTTCCACGACCCCACCAAGCGCTTCTTCGCCGACGAGGACGGCAACCTCTTCGAGGACGACGACGACGACTACGGCGGCCACGTCGACTGCGGCGGCTGCGGCGTCAGCTACGACGAGGCCGACGATGCCGACGACGCGGCGCAGGATGACAAGTGGGACCGCGAGTCCTTCGCCAAGCTGCTGGCGCGGGCCCCGCCCGCCGATGCCCGCCTGTTCGCGCAGCTGGCCTTCCTCTGCAACATGGCCTACGTCATCCCCGAGATCAAGGTGAGCACTAACCTCTGCGAGCAAACTCGGCTGTCCGATAGCGCTTCGACGGCCTTGATCTTACGATCTCGCCGCCCGTTTTAGCTGAACTAATTAAAACGCCACCTCTTAATTGCTACGAGAGTCGCCGCGCGTACAGGCTGGGAGATACCTCCGCAGGCCCACTAGGAGTTTTAATTTCTGGAAGAATTTTGTGTGGCTATTGAAGCGATGCTTTGTTGGTGTGGCATTAATGTTGCCCGATTTAGGTAGGAAAGCAAGCAGCAACCGTGGCTTTAATTTGCCTCACCGATTATATTGGTGACCACCATGTCTGACTTCTCGGTGCACATTAAGGACAATTTTGATTTATAGGATTTTAAAAGATTTATGTATGATTCAAATCCTATGAAAATTTTCTTTCGGAAACTGTTTGATTCACAGAATCATGTCCTATAGGAAAAAAAATCCTATAAGAATTTTGTAGTGTAAACTTTATTGTTGGAAAATAACATGAGTTCTAACCTAATGAAAAATCTCATCACCAGTTCCCACCATGTTCGATTTCTCAATGCACATTAACACTACCAGTATTAAGCGACCCCACGAACAACATGTGCTTAATTATATCCTTTTTGAAAAGTTCATGTGTTCATGCCTTAATTCGTGGCTTTGAGTAGTTTGTGTCCCAAATTCCAGAAATCAGTCACAGTCACCTTGTAGTTTTCTGGAATCAAGGGAGGGCATTTTCTGGGTAGTTGGCTGAAAAGTTTTGCTGGAGTAGCATTTTCTGGTTGGGACTTTTGAGTAATTGTTGTGTAGTGTCATTCTTGCACTCAATTCGGCGTGTACAACTGTCCAGTTGCATTTTATCCATCCTTGGTCAACGATCTTCCATATATCATGTCACAGTTCCTAAACAGAAATGGGCTAACCCGTTGCTATTCGGGAAATGAACTAGATTAATGTTTATATGGACAATACAAGTATCTGAAGAAACCTGAATTTGCTGTTGTTGGGATTGTAGACTGCTGAACTGAGGAAACACTACGGACTGGAGTTGGTGACTTCGTCGGTGGCCGAGGCCAGCGCCATAAAGGCCCAGGTGGACATCGACTCCACCCAGCCGACGTGCGATGCGTCGAAGTACGAGGTGGCTGCGGAACCGCAGCCACGGCGGCCGATCCGCCGCTCGAACCACCTGGCATACGAGGTGGCCGCATCGGCCGCGTCCTACGTCCAAGCCCGCGCGCGCGGCCTGCTCTCGCTCCGCGGGCAACAGCAGACACCTGCCGGGGATGAAGACCGGTTGTACAACTCCGGAATGGCGGCGTACGTGGCCGCGTCGACGGTGACGGCGGTGGTGGCCGCAGAGGACGAAGCACGACAAGAGGCCGCGCGTGACCTGCGGTCGCCGCTGTCCTCGCCGTGCCAGTGGTTCGTCTGCGACGAGGCCGACAAGCGCACCCGCTGCTTCGTCATCCAGGGCTCCGACTCGGTCGCGTCGTGGCAAGCCAACCTCCTCTTCGAGCCCACCACATTCGAGGTGCGGTATATAATTTGCAGTAGATTTCTCGGAACAAAATTAACAACCTTGATCCATGGCGAATGAAGTACATATGCTAAAAGTCTGCGGCGTTTGTGATTGTTTTGCTGATCAGGACACGGGTGTTCTTGTGCACCGTGGTATCTACGAAGCCGCGAAGGGCATCTATGCGCAGCTGATGCCAGATATCGTGGGGCACGTTGGGGAGCACAAGGAGAACGCGCGTCTGCGGTTCACCGGACACTCTCTCGGGGGCAGCCTCGCGCTGCTTGTGAGCCTGTTGCTGGTGGCGCGTGGGGTGGTCAGTCCGGAGTCGCTGCTTCCCGTGGTGACTTTCGGCGCGCCGTCGGTGTTCTGCGGCGGGCAGCGCGTGCTGGAGGCGCTCGGCGTCGGCGAGGGCCACGTCCGTGCGGTGGCGATGCACCGGGACATCGTGCCGAGGGCCTTCTCGTGCCGGTACCCCAGCCACGCCGTCGCGCTGCTCAAGCGACTCAACGGAGCGCTGCGCACACACCCGTGCCTCAACAGCCAGAAGGTGCTGTACACGCCGATAGGCGCGACGTACATCCTGCAGCCAGACGGCAAGGCGTCGCCGCACCACCCGTTCCTGCCCAAGGGCGCGGCGCTGTTCCGTGTCGACCCGGAGGAGCGCGCGAAGCGTCCTGAGAGGACCGTCGTGGCCAGCGCCCTGCGCGCGTTCCTCAACTCGCCGCACCCGCTGGAGACGCTGAGCGACCTCTCGGCCTACGGCGCCGAGGGCGCCATCCTCCGGGACCACGAGTCCGGCAACTACTTTCGGGCGCTCTACGCCCTCACCAAGGTGGCGCCACGGCGCCGGAAGCAGCCGGAAATCGTCTGGCGGCTTCCCGGCGTCGAGCGGCTGCAGCACTACTGGTGGCCGGGGGTCGCTGACACCGTGCTCCCGAGGCCGGTGGTGGTCCGGAACAAGGAGCTGGTCGCCGAGGCCTGAATTGCTGGGAGCAGGTCTACATTCTGTGGGTTCTTTGGTATGTTAACAGTTGAGCACATGCATCAACGGTGTATACAAGGAGAGTATAAAATCGTTCGACTTTGTTGGAGTAGGTTTAGTGTACATTGTAAGTGTATAGTTGTAGTAGCATCGATCTGGTTTCTTGTCCTGGTGGCCCGCAAAGTTGTGCAGGCTGCTGAATAATGCAAAGGTGATCTGTCAAGGGTTTATGTGATCCAATGAACTCCACCTGTAAATTCGTTGTTTTAATGGAAAACTTTACTTTTTTTCTGTACCAATCAACCTTTTCAATGAATCAGAATCAGCTTCCGATTAATTGCGAACGAGAATGATAGTACATTGGAGCATTTACAGCGTAGGCGCTAGGGAATATATCCTAGCAGTTTTGGCAGTTGCCACAAAATTCCTGGCGCTTTTGTTCGCATAAAAGAGGGAGCATGATGTGCAGCAGTAATAAAGATATAGGGACAAAATGTTATTTCCACACACACACTGAACAGAAAATAATCTCACTGAAATGTTCAAAACCAATGCAAGACTGTAATGAATTGATGACTAGAATTTGATGTGCAACAGACATACAAATAGAATAGCTGCAAACGCAAAAGATGCTCTGCAGAGATTACAGAGCATGAAACAAAATCGATATGTGGCTCCTCTCACTGTTAGAGTTTAAATATGATAAGCCGTGAAGCCGGCTGTTTGGGAAAAATGGGCTCCACCCAACCCAAGTGTAATTTTTTTCCTTGGATCATCTTGCAAATTAGAGTGTGGACCGCCGATTGTCTTCAACGGAGGGGTTAGCCAAATTGTGGTCTTTGTCAACTTTGCAAGCAAGAGCCCGAGACGGCGCCCCATATTATGTTCAAATGCCGCTACTTGATGAGAATTTGGCATGGTCGCATGGCACAAAGATAAAATAATTGGCATCACTCCTAATGTTGGTCTCGTGAGAAATTTGGAACGAACAAAATGCGAGAGTTTTTTAGAATGTGCACACTATTTCCAACCTGATCTATGGCAAGATAAAATTCGAGGCCGCAAATTGGGGTTTGGCGGGGTGCAACATTTGAGATTTTTGATGCCGTGAGAGTAATATGTATTTTTCTCTAGCCGATTGGCCACATCTTGTAAAACTCTCCTTAATTAATGAATGAGGCAAAGCTTTTGCCTTATGCTTCTAGAAAAATGTGATAAGAACGACCATTCATATCTCGAGATCAGTGCTCAAAATTAAACGAACTTCTTCCGGTTTGCTCTCTTTCACCCATCATCATTACAATTGCCCAATTTGTGGGAATCTTGAGACCAAAACAACTTCCTTTAGGTCTAATCTGCAACATAAAACTAATGTGAAAGTTGTATTGCAATATCCAAATGACCTTGTTATAGCATTTGTCTGTGTTTATGCAAAGGACCAAAAAAGTATTGTTTGACCTCACATTTATGCACGAAAGAAATTCCTAGACCTTGAATTTTGTGTATGAGCGTCCTGTTCTAATGGCTATGACATGTCCTGCAAGCAACAACAAAAAGGGAATTCAAAGGAGAGAAACTAGAAGTTATAGAAATATAACCGAGAACTGAAAAGAAATTGGCACACTAGCATTTGCCACCTTAGACATGATTTTGTGACTGACTACTTGCAACTTCTATGTATCCAAAAAATTGTCAAACCAATGTAAGAGTGAGTAAGGGCTAAGGACTGATGAAAGATGCACCGAGACATAAAAAAATAGAGTCAAATAGCTCAATATTCATTCATAAAAGTATCAGTCCTTCCATAACAGTGATACACTCCCCGCCAGTGGCAATAGTCGGATCAGATCGCCGTAGATGGCCAAATGCATGGTTTTGGTTGAAATTTTTAGCTAATCAGTCTAGTCTAAGAGCGACCCATGACGGTTTTTGTTTTTGATTTGCGAGGACTCTGACAGGTAGTCGGCACGTTTAACCTATTGTGTAGCTAAACAAGGTATGAAACCTAACTACACCCATAAATACCGGCCGATCGAAGCGCGAGTTTTGGTCAAGTCGATCGCCATGGAGACGGTGCCCGCCGCCTCCCGTGCCGGCACCGACCGGCTGAGCGATCTTCCGGACTGCTTGCTGCACATCGTGCTGTCGTCCCTCCGCTCCCGGCAGGCGGTACAGACCTGCTTGCTGTCACGGCGGTGGAGGCACATATGGCGCTCCGTGCCGTGCCTCGACGTCGACCAGCGGGACTTCATGTTGGTCGAGCCGGAGCCGGAGGAGGCGCCCGGCCACACCGCTTCCCACGCGGATCGGGAAGTTTACAAAAAGGCGCAGAAGGAGAGGTACGACGAGAAGCTCAAGGGGAAGCGCAGCTTCGAGGACTTCGCCGACACCATACTACCCCTCAATGGCAGGTGGCCCCTCGAAGCGTATCGACTCCACATCGCCGACCGGGATCTCCGCGAGGCCTCATACCGGTGGATACGCCGCGGCCTAGCGCGCCAACCCGACGAGCTCCGCATCGCCTATAGCTACGAATCTCACAACTATGATCCGGGGTTTTCCTTCCACTTCATCTCCGGCGGCGGGGCGCTGCCCCTCACTAGCACTCTAAGGACGCTGCACCTTTCCGGATTGACCATAACGAAAAACTTCGCGGAGGAACTCAGGTCCGAGTGCCCAGTCCTGGAAGAGTTGAAGCTTGTCAAGTGCAAGTACGACTACGAGATGAAAGGCCGCATCTTCTCCCGCTCCCTCAAGAGGCTGCACGTCGACGAGCGCTGCGACAGCCACATCAGCTTTTGGTCGTTAGACCCTCTCGCCATGCCTGCCCTTGTTTCCTTGAACCTCCACAATGTCAGCCTGCCGGACAGTGAAGTTGAGTTGCAGTCCCTCGCGGTGGCATCCATCACAGATCCAGATAAGTTTGCCATCGGCGAATCTCGCTTCTTGAAATCCCTGCGCAACGCCAGAGTCTTGGAACTCCGGAATTTTAACACGACGGTACGCCAATCAAGTCGCTGTCCTCATCGCAGCTTCACAACGTGCTCTGTAATTAAACCTCTAGCTCTTGTCTTGTGTTCTTATGTTATGGGTATATTATATGGTTCTAAATGTTATTCAGGGATTGCTCGAGGATGAACCCCTAGAATTCCGCGAGTTCCACAACCTCAGGACTATGATCCTAATAGAATGTGCCATTGGAGATGGATGCCAGGTGTTGAGGTACGTCTTAGAGAACGTCCCAAATCTGGAGACACTTGTGCTGCAATGTTGCAAGGTACTATATCGTCCTTTGCCCATTCTCTAACGAACATATTTTCTTTTACCTGCAAAACTGAGCCATCATCTTATACATGTTTTTGGTGCCATGCAAATAGGTATCGGGGCGTTACAGGGGGGAATCAGCTTCCAGTTGCAGCGGCACAACATTCCACGGGTGCAAAAACCTCAAATCTATACAAGTCAAATGTGAAGATGATGATGTTCCTCATATGCTTATCGTTGTGTTGACACAAATCGCAAAGAATGTAATGCGTCGCAGTAAAAGAAATTCTGTTGGGTGGCTGGACTGGATGCGCTGCGTCGTCTCCTGCAGCCATATCATCTCCCTCGTCCAGGTTTGGACGTTTGGTCTTGGCTCACATTCACTTAGTTCCAGCTCCAACCTGTCTCCCGCCTAGCACTAATTCCCGCTGCTCTTTTGGCCCTGTAGCGGTATGCTGCTGATTCCATCGTCGTCGCTGAGTCGGACAGCTCTCAATCTGACGAGGAGCACGAGTCCCGTGTGTGGAAGCACCGCGCGCGAAAGAAACAAAAGAAAGGGACGGCGCCATCAAGGCACGCCGCAGGGCGGCTCACTCAGCCCGACGATGAAGATTGATCAGCTGTTCCTTGCCATGCTGGATAATGCCGAAGCTAAGAAATGGACACAGATCACTCCAGATCATTTGGGTCCGCTCCTCTGTTGCGTGAACCCAACAAGAGTGGCATCCGAATATTTTGACATCCAACCGATACTGGGGCTGTATTTTTTCTCAATACCAAAAGGTTTTTTTTAGATAAAAGGCACATGCCCAACTTTGAATTAACAAAGCCAGTGAAGTCACACAAGCAATACCAAAAGGTCGTGGTGTTTTTTGTATGCACATCTGAAATTGGTTTCGCAACAGCCAAATGTTTTTCGTGCCGCGTCATTTTAATTCCTTCATCCAATGCAGCTTCATTTTTTCGGCCATGCAACTACGTTAGTGTAATAGGAAACATGTATTGGTTTACTTTTTTTCTTACAAAGTATTGGTTTACTTTTGCAGGGAGGAAACATTGTTTGTAATTGTGTGATAGCTTTTCTTATTCAGCATCTTTTCAGTAGAAACATTATATCCATTTATTCATTTGATGGAAACATTCGAGAATGAACTCTGTTTGACACGACAACTTTGTAATGTTTCAACGGCGGCATAAGTTAGTACTGTAGTAGTCAAAATCCCTCTTGGGGCCAGTGGAAAAAGTTGTGTTGAGTTTTCTAAATATAATGGCAAGTTTTAGAATTTGGTCCCGGTGCAAGTAAGTTAAGCGCCAACTCATTAACTGGTCTAGGGTGAGATCTTCAAAATACGGGTGACGAGGTTCTAAAAATTAGCGATAGTACATCACTTAATCTTCTCACCATCATATCATTGCACATCATCTTAAAAGCAACCATGCCATATACCCTAAATCCCATCTATGTACCGAAGAACTGCCAATGTCACTACCCAATCACTAACATTTTTCGGGTATACCAAACATCCCATCCATACGCGATACATTTGCTATGCACTAGCCATACCCAAAACCTCCTAACTCCGGCTTCATTGCTGCAGGGCGGAATCCACTTTTGATGTCACGAGCCGCAGAAGCCCGCGCCACGTTTATGATACACGTGCAAGGAGAATGTCGTGAAGAACGAGCATGTGCTTACTAAGTCTTCTTTTACAGCTCAAAGATAACCAAAAAAGTACAAAGTTATGCTTGAATACGAAGAGAACAAATACCACTTTTTCTTCCAGTGCAACTTCGTGTGTTCTATGGTCACCTATCCAATTGGCTTCGAACTTTTATACACCTCACAATTTTGCAAACATTTTAGACAACTAGTTGCGAGGCAAACATCCCAAGCATAGAATCTCGTAAGGTGGGAGAAGTTTCTTTATTATGGTCGCTATGACTATTTGGATATCACTTGTTTTTTATTGCTAATAAAAACATCTCCTTTGCGGGTTATTTTCCATTGTGAACATTTATTGTGGTCATGATCTATTTTGTTGAGACCGGAAAACCGCACACTGTTTAGACGATTTCCTTATTGTCAAACATAAAACATAAGTGGAAATTGTATTGCAATAACCAAATTACATTGTTATAGCATTTTTCTGTGTTTATGTCATAGGACCAACAAAATTCGTTTGACCTCAGATTTTTGCACGAGAAAATTCACATACCTTGAATTTTGTGTATGAGCGGTCCTCTTCTAACTGGTATGACACGTCCTGCAAACAACGACAAAAAGGGAATTCAAGGGATAGATTTTTTTTATAGAAATGGGGTATCCCGGCCTCTGCATCTAGATGATCCACACATCCATTTATTGAAACAAAACGAGTATCAGTAGCTTAACAACAGATAGAAACTAGAACTTATAGAAATATAACTGAGAATTGAAAAGAAATTGGCGCACTAAACTTTTGTCACCTCAGTCATGATCTTGTGACTGACGCGTTGCAACTTATATGCATCCACAAAACTACCAAACCAATGTAAGTGTGAGTGAGGGCTAAAGACTGATGAAAGATGCACTGAAGACATACAAATATAGAGTCAATTAGCTCAATATTCGCTAAATAACAAATCATACCGTGGAATATTCAATATTTGAATTTCATCTTCCGCCTGACTCTTGCTAGCACGACCCAAAAGAAAAAAAATCCCAAATATCATCAAAGGAATAAGGTATAGTAGCCAAGATCAAATTCCAAAACAGTTATACGCTCCCCCGCCAATGTGGTAATGGTCGGATCATCTCGATCGGATCATGCTACAGTAGTGGCCAGATATGCATGTTAGTGGATGAAAATATTTTTTCTTGTGTGAAGTGGATGAAAATATTCGCTAATCAGTTTTTCTATATAAAGAGCAACGCCCTGACAGCTGGTACTAGTCGGCACGTCTAATGTAACCTAATTCGTAGCTAAACAAGGTATGAAACCTAACTACACCCATAAATACTGGCCGATCGCAGCGCGAGTTTTGATCAAGTCTCCATGGAGACGGTGCCCGCCGCCTCGCGTGCAGGCAGCGACCGGCTGAGCGATCTCCCGGACTGCCTGCTGCACATCGTGTTGTCGTCCCTCCGCTCCCGGCAGGTGGTGCAGACCTGCCTGCTGTCGCGGCGGTGGAGGCACATATGGCACTCCGTGCCGTGCCTCGACGTCGACCAGCGGGACTTCATGTTGGACGATCCGGAGGTACCTGTGGCGCCCGCCCACGGCGCTTCCGAAGCGGATCGGGACGTTTACGACAATGCGCAGAAGGATCTTCTCCACGAGAAGGAGAGGCGCAAGCGGCAGCGCAGCTTCGAGGACTTCGCCGACGCCGTGCTACCCCTGAACGGCGCGTGGCCCCTCGCCGCGTATCGGCTGCACGTCGCCGAGCTGGATCTCCGCAAGGCCTCGTACCGGTGGATACGCCGTGGCCTAGCGCGCCTCCCTGAGGATCTCCGCGTCGCCTACAGCTACAGATCTCACGAACCGTCGTTCACCTTCGACTTCGTCTCCGGCGGCGCCGGGGCGCTGCCCCTCACTAGCTGTCTAAGGAGGCTGCACCTCTCCGGAGTGGCCATATCGAATGAATTCATGGACGAACTCAGATCCGAGTGCCCAGTCCTGGAAGACTTGAAGCTCGTCGAGTGCGAGTACAGCTACAATTTCAGCGGCAGCATCGCGTCCCGCTCCCTCAAGAGGTTGCTCATCAAGGGGCGCTCCGACAGCTACAGCAGCTTCAGGTCATTAGACGCTATCGCCCTGCCTGCACTTGTTTCCCTTAACCTCGACAAGGTTTGGCTGCCGGACAGTGAGGTTGAGTTGCACTCCCTCGCCGTGGCATCGATCACAGCAGATAAGTGTGCCGGCAAACATCGTTTCTTGAAATCCCTACGCAACGCCAGGGTCTTGGAACTTCGGAGTTTTACCACTACGGTATGTCAATCAAGCCAAGCCGTCCTGTCATCCACATCACAGCTTTGTAAAGCACTCTGTAATTAAACCTCTAGGCTGTGTTTTATTTATATGGTTATAAATGTTATACAGGGATTGCTGGAGGATGAACCCCTGGAATTCTGCGACTTCCACAACCTCCGGACCTTGATCCTGATAGAATGTGACATTGGAGAAGGATGCCAGGTGTTGAGGTACGTCTTAGAGAACGTTCCAAATCTAGAGACACTCGTGCTGCAAGATTGCAAGGTACTGTATCCTTAGCCAATTCTCTAACGAGTATATTTTTCTTTTACCTACAAAACTGAGCCATAATCTAATACATGTTCCACTTGTCCTTCAAACAGGTCTACGGGCGTTATAGGGGGGTATCGGCTTCCAGTTGCAGCGATACATCATTCCACCTGTGCAAGAACCTCAAATCTATACAAGTCGAGTGTAAAGATAACGATGTCCCTCATATGCTTGTTGATGTGTTGACGCAAATCGCAAAGTATGTAATGCGCCACAGCAAAGGAAATTCTGTTGGGTGGCTGGACTGGATGCGGCGCGTCATCTCCTGCAGCCATATCATCTCCCTCGCCCAGGTTTGGTCTTCGCTCACGTTCCCTGAGTTCCAGTTCCAACCTCCCTCCCGCCTAGCACTAATTCCCGCTGCTCTTTTTGCCCTGTATCGACGTGCTGCTGATTCCGTCGTCGTTGCCGAATCCGACGACTCTCAGTCTGACGAGGAGGAGCACGAGTCCCCTGTGTGGAAGCACTGCGCACGAAAGAAGCATGAGAGAGACAGCGCCATGAAGGCATGCCGCAGGGCGGCTCACCCAGCCCGACGATGAAGATTGATCTGTCGCTCATTGGCACGGTGGACTGCCAAAGCTCAGCAATGCACACTAATCCCTGTCCAGGCCATTTGGGTCCGCTCCTCTTTTGCGTGAACCCAACAGAGTGGCATTCCGGATATTATCACATCCAACCGATACTGGAGTTGTATTTTTTCTCAGTACCGATGCACATCTGAAATTGGTTTCGCAACAGCCACATGTTTTTCGTGCCATGTCATTTTAATTCTTTCATCCAACATGTGACTTCATGAGTGTTATAGGAAACATGTATTGGTTTACCTCTTTTTACAAAATAGTATTGGTTTACTTTTGCCAGCTGGGAAGAAACATTGCTTGTCATTGTGTGATAGGTTTTCTCATTCAGTATCTTTTCGGTAGAAACATTCTATCCATTTATTCATCCAATGGAAAGTTGGAAACACCAGACAATGAACTCTGTTTGATACGACAGCTTTGTAATGTGACGATGGCATCATAACTACTGCATCAGGCAAATCCTTCTTGGGGTCCGTGTAAAAAAATACGTTGATTTTCTATTTTTTCCTGGTAAGTTTTAATTTTGTCCCGGTGCAAGTAGGTTTACTACTAAATCACGAACTGGCTTAGGGTTGAGATCTTCAGAACACAGGTGACGACTGACGAGGTTCTAAAAATCAGCAATTGCCCATCACTTGATCTGCTTACCATCATATCATTGCATATCCTCATAAAAGGAACCCTGCCATAAAGGCAGATACCCTAAATCCACTCTATATCCAGAAGAATTGCCAATGTCATTACAGAAGTGAAAATTGTATTGCAATAACCAAATGACATTTGTGGATTTTGGTGGTAACAATCGTTGCCCGCTTGGGTCGATTGGTTGCGTGTTATATAGGCCAGGAAAAACCCCTGGCGTGGTATTACAGAATACGTGTTCGAGGTGGAGTACTACTCCATGCTCTTGTACGTGTACATTATATCAAAACCGTATTACAATCTAACATCCTCCCTTAATCACAACCTTCTGAAAAGGTTGATATCAAGCAATACCTTTGTGAATCCATCTGCAACTTGATCTTTACTGGAGATGAACTTGATATCAAGCAATTTTTCTGCAACTCTCTCACGAACAAAGTGATAGTCTATCTCAATATGTTTGGTCCTAGCATGAAATACAGGATTAGTAGATAAATATGTGGCATCTAAGTTATCACACCATAAACACGGTTTGTCTTTCAGTTTAACACCAAGTTCCTTGAGAACTGCTTCAACCCATATTAGTTCAGCTGTAGCATTAGCAAGAGCCTTATATTCAGCTTCAGTGATGGGCCTGTATACAGTTTTCTGTTTCTGTGCACTCCATGAGACCAAATTTGGTCAAATGAATATAGCAAAGCCTCCAGTAGACCGTCTATCATCAAGACACCCTGCCCAATCTGCATATGAGAAAGCACTAAGCAAAGTTGAGGGGGACTTCTGGAAAGTGAGTCCAACATGTAGTGTACCCTGAACATATCTCAAAATTCTTTTTGTGGCTGTCCAGTGAGCACTTGTAGGAGCATGCAAATACTGACAAATCTTATTAACAGAGAAGGAAATATCAGGACGTGTCAACGTAAGATATTGCAATGCACCTACAATGCTTCTGTTATTTGTGCTATCATCAGGACCAAAGGGAGTTCCCTCGGTTAAGGACAATTTTTCAGTGGTGGATAAGGGTGTAGGACAAGGAGTGCACTTTTTCATACCGACTTTAGCAAGAAGATCTACAGCATATTTTCCTTGTGTGAGAAGTAACCCACATTGTGTCTTCTTTACCTCAATGCCCAAAAAATAATGTAGATCTCCCAAATCTTTTAGGGCAAAGTCAGCATTCAGATCATGAAGAAGAGCAGAGATGGCTTCATCTGAAGAACTTGTAACTATGATCTCATCAACATAGATTAGAACAAATATCATAACACCAGACTTGTTATACAGAAAAAATGAGGTGTCAGCCTTAGAAGGAGCAAAACCAAGCTGTTGCAACTTGGTGCTAAGTCGTGAATACCATGCACGGTGAGCTTGCTTAAGACCATACAGGGCCTTGTCAAGTTTGTAGATATGATGTGGAGCTTGAGGATTTTCAAAACCTGGAGATTGTTTCATGTAGACTTCCTCTTCCAGAACGCCATGGAGAAACGCGTTCTTGACATCTAGCTGCCGCAAACTCCATCCTCTGATAACAGCAATAGAAATGACAATGCGAATCGTTGCTGCTTTGACCACAGGACTGAAGGTATCTTCATAGTCTATCCCATATCTTTGTTTGAACCCTTTTTCAACTAGGTGTGCCTTGTACCTGTCAATAGTGCCGTCTGTATTTTTCTTAACACGATACACCCATTTACAGTCAACAAGATTCTTAGTGTGATGTGAAGGAACTAAGTGCCATGTTTTGTTTTGCATAAGAGCATCATACTCATCGTCCATTGCTTTGCGCCACTTATCATCCCCAAGTGCCTCCGACAGTGTACGTGGTTCTCCTGTAGAGGCAAGAAGACACCAGCGAACAGTACCATCAGTGATGACTTTAGGCTGACGGATACCTTTTTGTAGTCGAGTGCGAGGTTTTGGAGCCGGTGGTGGAGCTGGTGGCGAAGAAGGGGGCGTTGATATTGGTGTAGTTGTCGGTGTGGGCGTTGGTGTAGAAGAGGCCACGTCAGAGCTTGACGCAGAAGATCCGGGCGAAGGAGCACTGATACGTCCAAAACGTATCTATAATTTTTGATTGTTTCATGTTCATATTATGCCTTTGGCACTTGTTTTTATATTAAGTTTATGATTTATTTGGAATAACCTACTTCCTCCGATTCGAAAAAAGAGGCGCAGCTCGTACTACGTTTTGTACACTTCCCGTTGATTTCTCACGCCTGTTTTACCGGATCGGAGGGAGTATTAAAAGTTGCAAAAGTGCACAATGTTCTTGTTTTACACTTTGATGTGTAGGAATTATCAAGAATACAAGAGTAAACCTTGTTGGAGTCGAATTGGAACTTTGCTGAAATCTGTCCAGAACTGTTTTCGGAGTTTGCTAGTTTGACCCTCGACAATGACGTCAAAAGGGTATCATTATCTTTGCAAAGTTGTCAGAAATTTCCATACGGTGATTTTAAGCCCGAGATCAGCCCAATCGGAGTTCGCATGCGGCCTGTAGGCCCAATATGGTGAAACTCTAAAAGGGGGTGACGGAAATCCGAGAAGATATATAAAGGGAGGAAACCTAACTCGTGGAGGACTCCTCCACCCACGAATTTCAGCCACCAAAAGCCACGTTTTTTTCCTCCCCCATGGATCCCATCTCCATGGGGGAGGGCTCCCAAGAAGCCATGAAGGAGGGAGGCTAAGGGGCGGCGCTCCCCAAGCTTGCCGGCGGCGGGGAAAGGAGTTCCCCGCACCGCCGGCGCCGCCGCGCTGCCCCTCTCCGCCGTCTTCACCGCCATCTCCATCACCATCTCCTCCTTGTATTCAGTGGTTCATCCTCCCACAAACCTCTGTACCGTCCTATGTAAACATGGTGTTTGATGCTATAATATTTATCCTATGATCTATGTCATGTTTATGTAGTTTATTTGTCTTTTGATTGCTTTGTTGAATGTCTTTGGTTCATTAGAGTTGTATGTTGATATGGTACTGTCCTTTGGTGTCCATTATACTTGTGCATACATGGATCAACACCCTAGGGTTAGTAGTATGTGCAAGTGACAGAAACCTAAGAACTCAAACCGGTTAGTTGCACGTATGGGAGTAAGAGGACCATAAACTTAAGGCTATGTTTGGGGAAACCTTAATGCATTGTTAGTATTTACGGATGTTTGATAACAATCCAATCATACAGTACTTGTAATCCCAAGTAGTGCAGTGCATGTATATTTAGCCTCTCCCACATTGAAAACTGCATCGAAGACAATGAACCTGATATCTTGACTAATTAATCTTGGACAAAGACGCCACAATTACCACCACTTTTCCACACTCATGGTACTGTTAGTATATGGTTACTTAGTGTATTTTATTGTTGCAGCACTAACTTTTACTTTCTTGTATTTATTATCTTGCAAAGCTATCTCTCATACCCGTATTATTGCTCTAGTAGTATTTCCTAGATAAATTAAATGTTTAGTGCGCGTAGAGTTGTATCAGTGGTTGATAGAACTTGAGAGAATACTTATCCTACCTTTAGCTCCTCGTTGGGTTCGACACTCTTACTTATCGAAAAGGCTACACACGATCCCCTATACTTGTGGCTATCAAGACCTTTTCTGGCGCCGTTGCCGGGGAGCCATAGCGTAGGTGAATGTTCTTGTGTGCACTTGTTTGCTTTGTCTCTAAGTAATTTTTATTTTCAGTTTTAAGTTGTTCTCTATCTTAGTATAGGTAGGGAATGCGAATTACAAAAAAATTAGTTGTAATTGTTATCTAAAAGTTTTCAAAAAGAAAAGTGATTGGAAAGATGAGTAATGGTTAAGTGGGGGTCGACCTTGAACACTTGTGTTCATGCCTATGAAACCAAAACAAACCTTTCCATGCAATCTTTTCATCAAAAGCATGTAAATATTGTGTATATACCTCTGTACATAAAAATAAAATTGGTTATAACAATCTCTAGTAGAAAGTTGATGCTAGATTTGGTTTTCTGCACAGGGACAGATTTTTGCTGTCCACCGTTTTGAGCTTTACAAATTCCAGAAAAATTGAAAAATTCTGAAAAAAATCTTGCGTTATCCTCATATATGTACGCAACTTTCATTAACTTTGACTTTTCTGATTTGAGGTACGTAGATAGGTCGAACAATTCGATCTTTACTGACTGTTCTGTTTAGACAGATTTTGTGCTTCTTTGTAAATGAAATTGTGATAAATCTCAGAATATTATTTTGACCTGAACATTTTTGTGCATAAACCTGAGATTATTATATGTCTTTCATTATTTTTGAGTTTTGTCATTTGAGCTATATAACTATCTCGTTAAGTGTCATCTTTACAGACTATTCAGTTTTGACAGATTTCTATCGTGTTTATTCAATATTGTACTTAGGGTCTCTTTATTTCCTTAGTTTTTCGACGGACAACGGAAATAATAAGAATTTCGGTATATACAGTGGCTAATGTTAGATAATATTATGTAATTTGTCAATGCTTGAACATGAGTGGATTTTATTTAATGAGTACTAACCCTACTAATGAGTTTTGTGAAGTTTTATGTGGATGTAGCTTATAAGATCTAATCGATATGGTGATATGAGATGAACAAGAAGACGCAAGAGCTCAACCTTGGGGATGTGTAGGTGCATCCCAAGAACATATTCAAGAACATACAATCATCTAAGCTTGGGGATGCCCGAGTCAACCCTTATTCATCAAACAAACATGAGGTTATCTCGTTCATACTCTATATTACCTGTCCACATGATATGAATTGTCTAAACGTGTATTATAATTGCTTTTATATGTCTTGGTATTACCTTTTTTTTAAGTTTCCTTAGGCTCTCTATTTGGTTTCAATTGCTTCTTAACTTCACATATAAATTCAAAACAACAAAAATATTTTATTTTGTTTTGCTTCTTTGTTAGGTTCTTTATTTGGTTGTTACTTTTGGTTTTCTTTTAGAGTTTTACTTGCTGTAGCTAGCATGTTTAGGTCTTGTTTAGCATCTGGTCTATTAGTTTATCAAAAATAAAGTACCAAGTTTTACCCATTTATCTTAGTTGATACAATTGTAAAAAGTGATTTTCTGTTTTCGGTATCTACTGCTCATTGCGCGATTTTTCATGTTTTATTAGAAACTCTAAAAATCACGAAACAATTACTGAATATGTATAACCGAATCCTATGTATGCACAAAAATTGGCTAAAATTTCGGACATGTTTAAGACTACCTAAAAATTGCGTTTTCCAGCTGTTGTTTTTCTGGACAGATTCTGATTTTGTTGCAATAGTGGCCTCTTTCCGTTTTCATTTGTTTTTAATGGTTCTTACCTTTCATTTATAAGTTGGCCATTTAAGCAACCTTTCTGTAACCTAAAAACAAAATTTGATTTGGTTTAATAGCATCACTTGAGAAATATTATTTATTGCACTAATGAATAACCGCAGAAAAGAATGGGAAAGTTTTTGTGTTGAAGTTTTTTCACAGAGAATGAAGGAACACCAAATTGTGAAATGTTGAAGAATGGCCAAAGTCATAAGCTTGGGGATGTCCCCGCATCCCTCTTCATCAATAACCCCTCGGTTTGCAAATCCTCAAACTTTGTTTTTTGAGCAACATATGAACTTGACTAAACTTGAAGTGGCTGTATTTTATTATCTATTTATATTAGCATCAAACACCAGTTACATTAATAAGTTGATCCTCACATGTTTTATTTATCTTCTGTTTTCAACGTTTACTTGGTTAATAGATTATTTGATGAAACTTAAAAATGATGTGTGAATGATATTGTTTAGTGGTTATATTTTCTTATGGTTAGTCTCAACTAGCTAATAGTGTTTATTATGATATTTTGATGTTAACATGCATTGTGCTGTTCATAAGATGGTATGGTATTGTGGTATCCTCCTCTGAATGATTCTTTTGAATTGACTTGGCACATGCTCACGCATGCTTATGACTGAAAAACAAAAAGTCAATTAAGCCTTGATGATTTACTTTGCCTCAGAGTTCTTGTATCACTTTTATGCCTCCGTTATTTTCGCAAGCATGATTATGACGGTTATTGCTCTCTTGATTGTCGCTTCCCAGTCTATTGCTAGCCATCACTTGTGCTGAGCGGGAATGCTGCTCGTGCTTCCAAATCCCAGAAAACTAGGTATTCCAAAGAGTCCACTATAAATTACTATGCATGGCATTTCAAACCATTCAAGTAAATTTTCATGTGCTACCTTTAAAACTTTCAAATTACTTCTCATTTTGTGACACTGTTTTTAGCTCATGAGGAAGTAGTAGTTGGGTTTGTTATCTTCCATACTAAATTAAGTACCCCGACTTGCATGCTTCATCTGCTTGTTACTAATTTTGCAAAGAGCTGGTTAGACCATTATAACATCAAAAAGCTAAACAAATAAAATAGACACTCCTCCATGGTATGTGATTGTTGGAAGGCACCCGAGGATTCGCAGCTATGATTTCTCGGCAACGGCGCCAGAAAACAGTCTTGATGGCCCTTGAAGACGTTGATCTACAGCGCCAGAAAACAAGCTTGATGCCCAATGAACAGTCTTGATCTCCGGTGCGTAGTTTACCTGCGTCAAAAGTAAATGGGTTAGTTTGAGACTCCAAGTGCAGAGTGTGTAGTAAGTGGAAGACGTGTTTTCCCCACGAGGGTGACTCGAGGGTTTAATATCGAACTCTCGGGGAATCAGTAGTGAAAAGTTTATCTCCTTATCCTTCTTTTGGTCACCTACAAAACAAGGTTAATTGTTTTGGTCCTCAACCTCACCTGTGGTTGTCAAGCACAAGGTGTATGAATGATATCAAGATAAATATGCAATGCAAACAAGAAATAAATATGCAATGGTGGTGAATGAATGTGCAAGGATGATGATAAAAATGATAAATGATATTTTTGGGTTTTTTTATGATGAATGCAAGATGGAAAAGTGTTTTTGTATTTTCGGATTTAATAATGGCAGAAAATGGAAAAGTGGTAAAAGTTGTTGGAAAGGTGTTTCTTATGATTAAAAATGGACCGGGGTTCATGGTTTCACAAATGCACTCTCTCTTTTAATGGTGTGGCAGACAATGGACACATAGAGTTGACTTATGAGATTGCAACACAAAGTTTGATATCAAGTTACTAATTATATGGGCATCACGTCCTAACATAGAGATCTTTTAGTTATTAATCTCACTTATACTCCACCAAGATGCGAACTAAATCATAACACCTTAGTAATTAAGATAAATCAGAGTATAGCTTTAAGTATCATGACATGAAGTTAAAATAAGAACATGCTAGATCTAGTCACAGGAAGAAGCTTGGTCACCCTCAACCCTTGTAGCATGGTATTTTTATTTATCCCTAGTGAGGCAACAAAGTAAGGTAAACACCCAAGTGGATCGCGATATTTCAGTTGTCAACTTACCGCACTCACCACCCCCCATTACTTCAACTAATGCACACATCACCCCACACACGCCCTCATAAACATGCTTGATCATAACAAGTAGATAAGAACGGGGTACATAATATGCATCTATATTCATAACTGAAACAAACATTTGCAATCTCAACATATATTAACTCACAAAAAGATCCACCACATAGGAATTAAATATATGACCGTAATCATTTTCAGCAGCTCATACGGTACTAATTAGTGAAGCTCAAAGAGCGGAGAGATACATGAGTTACTTCCACAAACCCATAGTCCAGAGGTGGACTACTCCCTCTTCATCATGGAGACGGTGGAGATGTCGATGGAAAAGATGGAGACCACGCCGGCAGCGCCCCGCCGGAGTTTTCCCCCTCCAATCTGCAGCTCCAGATCTTCGTTTTCGTGTTTCTGTGATATGGCGGCGCTTGTTTTCGAGAACGTCGTGGGACTTCTTTTATAGACGTTTTTAGGTCAAAACGAAGGCGGTGGAGAAAAGATCGATGGCTGCGGGGCCTCGAGGGCCAAGATGGTGGGCCCCACGCGGCCAGGTACAGTGGCCGCGTGGGCCACCCCCTTTTGGCCCTCCGGCCTCCGTTTGCTTGATTCCTTCGCTCCTACGTCTTCCTCCTTCCAAAATAATGACGCCTGTATTTTTCCAGAATTTTATGACGTCGTTTAGGTCCCTGAAACATAAAAGGAAAGAAATAGGGTTTTCTGCCTGCGCAGGGATAATTCCATAAAAATAGGAAACAATTATTTTATTTCCTAAAATCATTAAATAACAGTGGTATAACCCTTATATGATGCAAATATGATTGGAATATGAGTGATATAGTGCAAAGTTCATGTATGCATTTTACATGCATCAGGGGTGCATAATACTAAATGACCAATGTTGCTTATTATCATACCGTTTCCATTAGCTGTGTGGCCGCGATTACGTCCCTTGTACTTGTCATGGGTGGAGAGTTTGCTCAGCTCTCCCGTGATGTGGTTGGAGGCGCCGGTGCCGGGTACCAATTGGCGTCAACACCATAGGACGCAAGGTGCGCCGTCTTTTCTTCCTGAGCATCATCATCGGAGTCATCACGGTCTTCATAGCGCCACCAGCAATCACTTGTTGGGTGCCCATGAATTTTACATATCTGACATGTGGTGTTGACATAGGGAGTGGTGGCACGATCGCGCCGGCCACCCCCATCACGGCGGCCTCCATTGCCACCGTCACGGCGGCCTCCATTGTCGCGGCCACGACCTCCGTCATGGCGCATGTCTTCATGGCGATCATCACGTCGTCCTCCATCACAGAGGCGCTAGGGAGCACGGTCATCACGGGAGCGCCACTGGCCCCCATCATCTCGGCCACCTCCATCACGACGATCACCACCCCCACTGCGGTGACCGCGCTCATTGCCACCATGAGCGAGGTGGGCAGAGAAGGTGAACGTCTGAGCAGGGATGGCGTCTTCCTCATCAGAGAGCATCTCACGGCGGATGTCATGCGCCGCGATCTGGGCGAAGAGGTCATCGAGTGTAGTGCCGTGTTGTCCATTTACAGTTGCGACAACATTATCATATGAACTATCAAGACTATTAAGGATATATCCAATTAGTTCATCATCATCAACAGGTTTGCCGGTGGCGGCGAGCTCGGAGCACAGTCCCTTCATCTTGGTGAAGTACTCGGCGACGGACATGTCCTTCTTCTTCTTCGTCTTGTTGAGGGAGGTGCGGAGGTGCGTGATCTTCGACCTGGACACCGACGTGAACATGGAGGTGATCGTGCCCCAAACTTCAGCGGTGGTCGTGTGCTCGAAGAAGTGCGGGAGCAGGTCCTGCGAGATGGTCTGGAGGATTCATCCCATCACCTGTTGATCACGGACGATCCAGGGCGAGTACAAGGGGTTGGCAACGACGGATTTCTTCCCACCTTCGTCGATCTCGATGGTCTTGGAGGGGGCAGCGTCCTGACCATCAAGGAGCCCGGTGACTTGCGCTCCACGGAGGGGAGGAAGCACCAACGCCTTCCAGAACAGGTAGTTCGAGCGTGTGAGGAGCGTCGTGGGTGGGTTGCCAAGGGTAGTTCGAGCGTGTGAGGAGCCTCGTGGGTGGGTTGCCAAGGGTAGCAGCAAGGGAGGCCGTCGACGAGGACGACATGGCGACGACGATCTTGATCTTGAGGCGGCGGCGGCGGCTTTCCTTGGTCGTAGGTTTTCTTGTTGTAGGTTTTAGGTCGTAGGAGCGGCGGCGGTGGCAATCTGTGCAGCGGCGGCGGCAGTTTGACTTGGTTCTTGAGCGCGGCGGCAATCTGTGCGGCGGCGGCGGCAGTTTGTCTTGGTTCTAGTTTTGGAGGGCGGCGGCTGTCGTGGGTTTGTCACGTCAGGTGTCATAGATGACTTCGTAGGTGTGGGATTACGCGAGTCAAGCATCTCCGAGCTTGGGATCGCAGGAACAAAGATCAACACAGATTTACCCAGGTTCGGCCCCCTCAATGTGAGGTAAAAGACCTACTTCCTGCCTACCCTAGATTGGTATTGATATGATAATCGAGGTGTTACAATGGAGGCGATCCGATCTGGTACTCGCCGTATGAGCTAGGGTTTAGGGCTTGATAGCTTGACCCGCTCTAAGTCCTGCGAGTCCTATTTATATACACAGAGGCTCGCCAGGTTACAAAGGAAACTTCCCTCATAAGGAATACGTCCACAGAGGCCTACTCGGAGACTACTTGGTCTTCACATCCTCCGGGATATGTCTTCTAGATCTTTCCCCTTATGGCGGTTCAATACCGGGCTTGCTCCCAAGTGGGCCTTTGTCCGTGCGAGTAAAGTAAGTCGCACTGGGCCGCGGGTTAATCCAGAAAGTATTTCCCCGACATTAGCCCCCAAGATTGGTTAGGACTTTACGGTGAGAACCTTCTGATCACTTGAAATGGTCACTGAGCCGCACTGCAAACGTTCTGACCAATCTTCTGACTTATGCGACTCAGAGGTGTGACTTATCTGCGCGACTCATCTCCCCTTCTGGAAATATTCTGTTTCCTTTAATTGCGGACCGTTACTCGTTTTGCGGGCGCAAATTGTGCCGCTGGTTGCGAGCGCAGATTGTGCCGTTAGTTGCGGGTCCCTTCAGTTATAAGCTGCGGCCACCTAGGTCATTATTCACTTGCCCTTGCAATCTCCTCATCCCTAGCCGCGCCGTCTTCTTCCTCAATCCGAGCTTAGTTCCCCAATCCAATCTCCTCTTCGCAATGGCGCCCAAGGCAAAACCATCTGACGATAAGCGCAGGATCTCCTGCAACTGGGAAGGATCCTGGGTGACGGAGGAAACTCTCGCGGATCTGGCCGAAGCTGGCTTCTTGCCGCCGAAGGAGGACGGCGTCTGGCGGGCGCCAGGTGATGAAATCGAGCCGCGCCCCAAGCCCAACGAGCTGGTGATGTTCGTGGAGCACGTGGAGCGTGGATTCACGCCGCCAGGTTCTCCCTTCTTCCGCAATCTGCTGCAACGCCTAGGCCCCCGTCTTCACGATATCGGGCCCAACTCAATGCTCCAGGTGAGCAATTTTCATGTGTTGTGCGAGGACTATCTTGGCATAGCCCCTAACATCGATCTGTGGCTGGCCTCTTTCACCTGCAACAGCCAACTTGTCTCCAAGGGTGGCGCCTATGTTCAGGTCGGCGCCATCTCTCTTCAACGCCATAGAAATTCTTGCCTTCCCAAGCTAGCCCTGGCGAATCGACCCAGAGCTTGGCAAAAATCTTTCTTCTATTGCCAAGACACTTCACCGGAGGGCGAAACTCGCCTTCCCTCCTGGTCTAACACCCTCTTCGTGCCTACCGAGGCACTGAAATCAAAGCCTCGCGATTCGGCCATGCCCTTCATCAATGAGTCGCTGATCAAGGTCCGCGCCTTAATAGGTCATGGTCTTACTGGCCTTGATCTTCTCTCTTGCTAGACCAAATGGCGCGTCCAGCCCGTGAGTCCACGACAGCGATCCTTTCTTGAGTGCACAGGCACCTCTGCTGACGTCGATCGCATCAAGGCTGCGGACTAGAGGCCTGAGGATTGGGTGGAATTCATCGCCCGCGTGACTGAGGAGAAGGACATCTCCTTTGACAAGGTGGGGCTTGCCCCTTTCAGCGTTAACAACAAGCCTTTTGAGGTAACTCCTCTTCTCTGTCTTTTCACCTTCGTAGTTGAGTCGCATTCCTTTCTTAATACTGCAACTTATATCTTCTTGATCCAGGCTGATGAGAATTACTGGTCGCTGCCTGCGACCGTCACCGGCACTGCTGCTCCCAAGCGTGCCGCACGAAAGAAGTTGCTGCCCACTCTAGAGGGCAGCGAAACTGCTGATATCCCCTCTGTCGCCTCTGCGGCCTCAGAAGGTGAAGAGACTGAACTGGACGAGGATGACAGTCCAATACCAGCCGCGAGTTCTGCTGCCGCGGCTGGACCAACTCCCCGTAGAGCCTCCAAGAGGCTATCTCGTGAGGAGCCTGAGCTTGATGCTCTGGAAAATCCTGAAGCCATGAAGCGCCGCAAACCTGCTACGGGCGCGACCTCCTCCGCTGCCAGGCGTGTGTACAAACCCACCGCCTCAACTGAAGAAGACATGGGTCCCCACTCTGGTAATTTATGCTGTCTTGTCATCTTGAATGCTTATTCTTTTTCCTCTATTGACACGCAAACTTCTGCTCGTAGATTCTGGGACCCAAGGCCTGTCCTCACCGTCAAGTGGGGAGCTTATGGCCTTCGTGAAGATGGCTCCAGAGTTAGTGATTTTCCTTGCGCTTATAATACTTTTATTCTGGCTTATGTGCTTCTTCTTTACACAATGCCCTTGCTTTTTGCAGAAGTGCGGCTAAATCCGCGGCTGATCCTGGAGTTGTTTCTGAAACCGCGGTTGAGCCGCGTTTATCACCTGCGGCTCATACCGCCATGGTAGAGGGCGTGGCCACCACAGATGACTTGGCCACGGTCCCTGTTCTTGACACAGCTGCCCAAGAGGTGGCTCTGGAGGATAGAACGGATCCCCTTGCGATCCCAGACGTGGAGAAGGTCAACCCTTCCTCCATAGCGGTCGCCAATTCTGCGTGCTGAGGTTGCTTCCTCCTCCTCCATGAGCCACGCTGAGAAATTGTCAGAGGCCATCATTGCCTCAAATGACAAGCAAGCCATGGAGCTCCGCAAAGCACTGTCTGACCTGTCTGCGGCTTATAAGGTAAACTTCTGCTTCCACTTATCTGTCTCTAGCCCCCAAGGATCAAGTTTCTTCTTTGACTTTAAAGGGAGACTTGATGCTTCTCTTTTAGCTGTTGATATGTACTTACTAACTGATGTACTCTTTGTAGGAGGAACTAAGCTCCATAACAGCTGCCAAACTCGCCTTGGAAAAGCAGTTGGGGATACTCCTTCTGAACTGGAGAGGCTGCGCGAGCTCCTTGGCCAGCGTGACGCTGAGCTGAAGAAGAGGGAAACCAGGATGGGCGAGCTATCTGATGAAAGCTTCAAGTTATCTGAACAAGCCAAAGCCACCGAGCTGCGGCTTAAAACGGTTGAAGAGAAGTTTCAAGAGAGGGTCCAACAGCAGGACCTTCAAATCAGCGCTCAGAAAGGCGCCATCGCTGTAGCCAATGAGGACGCAAGGCTCAAGGCTGTTACCATTGGCGAGCTTGAGAAGAAGTTGAAAAAAGTTTCTGATTCCCAAAACCTTGTCCACGCCAAAGTGCATCATGACTCAAGAGTTAACTGGTACGTGTTGCGACCCATATCTGCATCTGTTTTCTCTACTACTTTGCCTGTATTTGTAGAGCTGACGGAGACATGCCTCGATGTAGGTGAAATGCCGCGTTGCAGCGCGGCAGTACTCAAGAACAGCTGGAGTATATCCGTGAATTTACGTGGAGAACTTGTGATGCCATGAAATCACTGTCTAAGTGCCTGCTGCCGACCAAGCCAGTCCCCGGTGATTCTGAAGGGTGCTAAAAAGACTGCTTAGGGCGCCTCAGTTCTTTTTGGACTGGAAGGAGTCCTCAGCTCGCACCGGCGCGGCTCATGTTCTTGCTTTGGCCAAGACATACTATCCTTCTTTTGATGCTGCCAAGGTTGCAAAAGGTAGGCCCTCGAAGAAGGTGGATGGCACCGAACTGACGGCCTCAGAATATGCGGCGACTTGGAAGGATATGCGCGGCCACGCGACTGAACTGGTGGAGGGGATAGATCTTGCGACCTATATGGGCAAGTATAATGCAGATGGAAGCAGATGGGAGAAGTTACCCGCTCCGTCATCCAGTGCGGTGATTCCGCAGGAAAAGAACCCCTCTCCAGGCGTATCCAGCTCTGCAGCCCCCAAGCCGCGACTGAAGAGCCCTCCAGCGAGCCTGCGATTGCTCCTTCTGGCAAGCTTGGTAAGCCGCCTGTTCCTCCTTCCCGCAGGCCAAAAGCTGCGCACAAATGAAGAAAGAAACAATGGTTTTATGATCTTGGCCCTTAGCGGCCTGTAATAATTGTTAGAATTTATGTGTCATAAGACAATGTTATGGTTTGCTTAAGTACTCTCAGCAGTACATGTTTCGACCAATAGGCTGGTCCTTATGATTTGTCTCGGTTTTTCCTCACTTAGGCCCTTGCGCGGCTCAGTATTTCCCAGGTAAAAAGTGCGTGTTCAGGGTCGAGAGCGGCCATGATAGGCAATCAAACTCGATTGACGCCGCACCCCAGTACTTTGGCCGCATAGTGCAAGTCGCATCCAAGAGAGGTTGAGTATAATCACGATAAATGCCACTTGTTTGGCGATCCCAAGGAATAGGCCGCGCTAAAAAGCTGCCGCACCCCCAAGGGACCAATGATTAAAAAATAAAAGACTCACAACTCAATTGGTAGTTTGAGATGCTTTATTTCAGAATCATTATATGATACATAGGGTCGGTCGCGCCTAGGTGGCGACCAGAAGTGATGCTTGGGTCGGTTGCGCCTAGGTGGCAACCAGAGATGTTACATGGGTCGGTCGCGCCTGAGTGGCGACCAGAAATGATGGGTCGGTTGCGCCTAGGTGGCAACCAGAGATGTTACATGGGTCGGTCGCGCCTGAGTGGCGACCAGAATTGGGTCGGTTGGCCTAGGTGGCAACCAGAGATGTTACATGGGTCGGTCGCGCCTGAGTGGCGACCAGAATTGGGTCGATCGCCTAGGTGGCGATCAGAAGTTACATGGGTCGGTCGCGCCTGAGTGGCGACCAGAATTGGGTCGATCGCGCCTAGGTGGCGATCAGAAGTGTTACATTGGGTCGGTCACGCCTGAGTGGCGACCAGAATTGGGTCGATCGCGCCTAGGTGGCGATCAGAATTGAAGTTTTTAGCCCTGAGTGGCCAGCTTGATGATGTAAACTCTTAATAATTTTGTTCGGCTGCTGATGGCAACTCGCGATGCCTGGGATGTGTCCTTATTGGCAATGGCTTGTAGCCTTTGACTTCCTTGCCTCCCTTGCGGCCGTAATCTGAAGTCGCAAGTCAGGCAGGTGCCTCTTGGCCTTCACGATGTCATCAAAATTCTCCTGCGACTCGCGCATGGCGCGCTCTCTGCGATGCAAGCTGCTCTGGCCATGGCCTTGTCGCCTTCTTCGCATTCTTGAGCTATTCTTTTGTCGCCATTGATGGTGATGACTCCCCTAGGGCCTGGTATTTTAAGCTTTAGGTACACATAGCACGGCCTAGCCATAAACTTTGCGAATGCTTCTCTGCCAAACAGCGCATGATATGGGCTCTGGAAATCTACAACCTCGAACCAAATGTACTCGCTCCTGAAGTTGCTTTGTGTCCCAAAGGCGACCTCCAAGTTGATCGCCCCAATGGCTGAGCTGATATGCCTGGCACGACACCATGAAACGTTGTTCTTGATGGGTGTAGCTGCTTTTCTTGAGGTTCATTCTTTTGAAGGTTTCATAGTATAATATATTGATGCTGCTGCCTCCATCCATCAGTACTTTGCTCAACTTGTACCCTGCGACTTGAGGGGCAACCACCAGCGCGAGTTTTCCCTCTTCATTTATTTCTCCTGGGTGATCCTCGCGGCTCCAAACTACTGGTGCTCGGACCACTTTAGCCACTGTGGGACGGCTGGTACTATGGCGTTAACAGCCTGATTGCGTCGTCGCAGCTTTTGTTCCCTCCTTGAAGTATTCACCACAATGGTATGATACTGACCCAACTGTTTTGGGAACTGTGGCTGATCTGCGGATTTGGGACGGCGTTGTTGCTGTTGTTGCCTCCGCCGTGTTACCTCCTCATTGTTTTGATGATTGTTGTTTGTGTTGAGTGGTTCCATCCTTCCACTTTTTGTAATGATAACACTGTGCCTTCGTGTGGTTGGGTGGTTTCCCATCTTTTCCTATATGGATGTCGCAGGGGCGGTTGAAAACCTCTTCCAAATTAACTGGGTGAAAATTCCTTCCTCTGCCGCTGCTTTGTTTGTAACGAGTGTTCGTATTTGCGACTAACCCTGAGTTTCCTTCCTCGTTTTTGCGCTTGTTATAACTCGCATTGGCATTGCTAGCTTGCTGTTGTTGAGGCTTGCTACTGGCCTTCTTTCCCTTGCCAGTATTTTCCTCTTCCTCCCCATCAGATGCGTCCCTGGTTTTATCCGAGCTAGCATACTTGTTGGCCGCCGCCATTACCTCGCTTAGGCTCTTGACTTTATCCTTCATGCGACCTAGTTTGTGGACTAGCGGCTCAAATTTGCAATTTTTCTCCATGACAAGGACTGCTGAACTGGGTGGTATGTTATCTGAGGAATGTATGATCTCTGCGACCCTTCTCATCCAGTGGCGACTCGACTCGCCTTCCTTCTGTACACAACGCTCAAGGTCCTCTATGCTGCAGAGTCGCTTGCATGTTCCTTGGAAATTCTTGATAAAAGCTTCCTTCATCTCATCCCAAGAGTTTATTGAATTTGGGGCAAATTTTGTAGCCATATGTGGTGCGCCTTCTAACATCATGTTTAGGTAACGTGCGCAGATCTCTTCGGATGCGTTTAGGATGCTCATGCCCATCTCGTAATTGTTGAGCCAAGTAACAGGGTCCATGCTGCGTTGTAGTTGGCGACCTTGCGAGGCCCTTTGAAATCTGCAGGAAACGGTTCAGACCTGATTCTTTCGCTGAAACAGACTGGGCCTTTGAGTCGCGACGATAGATTGGACGAAGCTGGTCTTCCTATTGGATTAGCCGCCGCGCGCGGCTGCACAATTCTATGGGTTGAACTTGCTGAGGTTGATTTTGAGCCGCAGGTTGATCTTCCCTTTGTCGCCTAGCCGAACTTGAAGTCGCAACGTGTGGCGACTCCGCGTGGATGCTTCTCTGCCGTTGCTCTGCTATTGTAAGGGGTGGAGTGCAGCCGTCCTGCGTGTTCGGACATATTTGCCTGCTGTATTACTGCTGTGCTCAGCATCTCAATGGCGCGCCGTGCCTCTCTGTCCATTGGCGTGTTTCCTGCTGGCGCTAACCTGGCCAAGATGTTTGTGGCCGCAAAGAGATTCTCCACTGGGCTAACATAATGCCCTTGCGGCGTGTGGAACCTTTGAGGCTGCTGTGGCGACTGCTGAACAAAGGTTGGCTGCGTCAATGGCGGGGGCATCATGGCCCTGTTGTTAGCCTGTACTATGGCCCTTGATCCAGGTATCTCTGCTGCTCTTGGTGCTGCGAAAGATGGAACCGCTGGTACGATTGATGGTACAGCGATTGCTTGAACCGCGGCGCAGCTAACGGGGCCACGGACCGCATAACCATGGCAGATGGTGCCATGTGTGTGGGTACCGCGACTGAAGGTTGTGCGACCCCTGACCATGCGACCGGGGCGCTGTGTTGGTGGCGACTGATGGGATCTGTTGGTGGCCTGACGGAACCGCATTGTTGGTTCAGCGGTAGGCGATTGGAACAGCTCCATAGGGTTTACTGTTCCTGGCTGCAGGCGACTCGCGTGGCGTCTGTGTGGCAAGGTGGCCTGTACCTTGCAGAGTTTGGTTTCCTCGATGAGTCGCAGTTGCTCCTGTTGGAGGCGCTGTTCCTCACGCGCCAGCCTGGCTCTCTCATCCGCGATTCTCTGGACTTCATCATATAGCCCGATCCTGGTAGCCTCCAATTCTGTCACCCTAGCAGCCGCGTTAACCGCAGATATTGGCGTAAACAACACGCTTCCCTGTGGCGGCGTGACCGCTGCGTTGGGGGCTACCCTTGACCCTGATTCCGCAGCGCAACTCCAGGTGGAGTCTCTCTGTTTGCGACTCCTGAGGCCGCGACTCCTGGCGTCATCGCAGCGGATGCCGCGACTCCTGATGCGTCTAGCGCGGCTTGTTCTGTGCTTCCGGCGGTGTGGGGGCTAAGCTGCCTGGTGGCATGCCCAGCCCTTCGTCTGCTTCTGTGGTCCTGTAGACCCCTTCAACGTGCCGATCTTCTACAGAGGGCGAGCCACTATCCACAGGGCCTCCGCATAGCCTTTCCTCAAGGACATACTCAATGGATTGGCCTTCTTCGTCTTCAAGAGGCAGCGACTCGTAGTTGATAGATTCTTCTTCTTGGTCCACTGTTACCGCGACTCCTTCTTCTGAGTCGCCATGTTGCGATGGATCCTCTGACTCGCCGCCAATGAAGCCGACGAAGACGTTGACAGATCCAAAGGGATGACGTGGCCGGTCTCCAAGTAATCTGCTTCCGGCCCCCAGCTTGAATCGTCGATGAGGGGTGTGCCATTGACCGTGATGATACGGCCAACAACAAGATCTTCAGCTCCCTTCATGGATCCTGCGCGGAACGTGACGCTCTTGACCGCAGGCCCCACGGTGGGCGCCAACTGTCGTGGGTTTGTCACGTCAGGTGTCATAGATGACTTCGTAGGTGTGGGATTACGCGAGTCAAGCATCTCCGAGCTTGGGATCGCAGGAACAAAGATCAACACAGATTTACCCAGGTTCGGCCCCCTCAATGTGAGGTAAAAGACCTACTTCCTGCCTACCCTAGATTGGTATTGATATGATAATCGAGGTGTTACAATGGAGGCGATCCGATCTGGTACTCGCCGTATGAGCTAGGGTTTAGGGCTTGATAGCTTGACCCGCTCTAAGTCCTGCGAGTCCTCTTTATATACACAGAGGCTCGCTAGGTTACAAAGGAAACTTCCCCATAAGGAATACGTCCACAGAGGCCTACTCGGAGACTACTTGGTCTTCACGTCCTCCGGGATATGTCTTCTAGATCTTTCCCCTTATGGCGGTTCAATACGGGCTTGCTCCCAAGTGGGCCTTTGTCCATGCGAGTAAAGTAAGTCGCACTGGGCCGCGGGTTAATCCAGAAAGTATTCCCCGACAGCGGCAGCAATGGTGCGGCGGCGGCGGCCTAGGGTTTTGCGGCGGCTAGGTTAGGAAAAGGTGGCTCTGATACCATGTGGATTTTGGTGGTAACAATCGTTGCCCGCTTGGGTCGATTGGTTGCGTGTTATATAGGCCAGGAAGAACCCTTGGCGTGGTATTACAGAATACGTGTTCGAGGTGGAGTACTACTCCATGCTCTTGTACGTGTACATATATCAAAACCGTATTACAATCTAACAACATTGTTATAGCATTTTTCTGTCTTTATGACAAAGGTCAAAAACATTTTTGGTTTGACCTCACATTTTTGCACGAGAAATTCGCATAACTTGAATTTTGTGTATGAGCGTCCTCTTCTAACTGGCATGACACATTGACACGTCCAGCAAACAACAACAAAAATCAAATTCAAAGGATAGAAGCTAGAACTTATAGAATTATAACTGAGAACTGAAAAGAAATTGGCGTACTAAACTTTTGCCACCTTAGTCATGATCTTGCGGCTGACAAGTTGCAACTTATATGCATCGAAAAGATTACTGAGATAATTTAAGTGTTAGTGAGGCATCAAGACTGATGAAAGATGCACTGAAGACATACAAAATAGAGTCAAATAGCTCAATATTAGCCAAATAACAACTCATGTGGAATATTCCATATTCGAATTTAATCTTCCGCTTGACTCCTTTTAGTACGATCCGAAAGTAAAAAGCCCAAAAACGATCAAAGTACTAACGTTGAGGAGCCAAGATCAAACTTCAAAACAGCCATACGCTCCCCCGCCAATAAGGTAAAGAGCTACCCTCTGACAGGTACTAGTCTTCTTTTTTTTTTTTTTTTTTTGCACAATGACAGGTACTAGTTTTTTTTTTTAAACAAAGACCGAAAGGCCCGGCGATAAATTAATAGCGCCAGTCGGCGAGAAGGTACACAGTGCTGAACCCAGCATACAACACAACCCCGCACACATACAAGAAACAGAAACTACACGGCGATTACAGATGAACCCCGAAGAACACCGCCACCGTCCACACAAGGTAGACAGGCTCCACAAAGGAGGCCTCAAAGGGACGCCGAGGAGCCACGCTCAACAAGGGGGCCACAAAGCGACGCACCGTGGAGATAAGGTGAGCACCGACGAGCACCGCCACTGATCACAGAAGCTGCAGCCACGAAATCACCGAAGATCACCGCCACCGTCCACATAGGTAGACAGGCTCACCAAACCCCTCAACGGGCCGCCGAGGAGACTAGGACGAAAACATCGCCACTGGCCACAAAGCAGCCAGGCTCAACAAGGGGGCCACATAGAGACGCCGGTGAGATAAGGTGAGCACCGACGATCACCGCCACTGACCACAACAGCTGCAGACAGGCACCAGGTAGCTCCAAACAAGAAACGCTGATGTGCAAAGGGAGCTGTAGGCTTTGCCGGAGAGAGCTCGGCGAGAGGATGCAACCGCAGCCAACACCTACCAACCTCCGGGAAGCAACCATCCGTGTGCTCCAAAGCGGCGTCTTCAAGAAGATTACGACGCAAATGCATCGCCGTCGCCCGATCCGAGGATCTGAGGTTTTCACCCGGAGCACGTAGGAGGACCAAGAGAGCCACAACGGCGCCTTCAGGAAGGGAACGACGTCCGAGGACGTCGACACCGCGGTCCGGGGAGATCCCGGGCAAAGGTTTCCCTTTGGCATAAACTCTAGGCCTCCCACACAGGGCTTGGCGAGCCGCCAAAGACGACCGCCGCACCGCTGCCACGAGAAGTCGCTTGTCAATCACCACGCCGCCCGCACGGCCGCGGTCACCGACCAGCACCAGAACTGTCGGCACGCCCGTCAACTGACGCAGTTCCCACCGTCCAGGGTCGCCACCCCGGCGTCCAAACTCCTCGCACCACCCAACCAAGCAGGAAAACGAGCACCACCGCGGCGGCCAGGACCCGAACCTGACCCCGGAAGACGGCCTCACCGGCATCCTCAGCCATGCCACCACGCAAGACCCACGGGCCCGTCCCGAGAAATTGACCCAACAGCAGCCCCCATGGCTGCTGCCGGCGTCAGCTCTGGAGTGTGCGAGGTGAGCAACAGAGAAGTTCGTTGAGGGAGGAGCAGCGTCCTGCAGCACTACACCACGACACCACATTCCCTACCGACGTGGGTCGGGAAAAGTCACTATACACGTCTGATTGTTGGTCGGTAAAAGTACTTTCTGACTGTTGGTCGGCAATTACCTATATACGTCGACCATTTATCGGTCGGCAATGTAAAAATATTCGTGTCCAGCTATCGGTCGGGAATGCCTTTATGGCTGTCAAACTGTTGGTCGGCAAAGAATGCCGACCGACTAAGGGTGCGGTTTTGGACCAGCTCGTGCGCGCGCTAGCGAAAATCTAGCAGCAAAATTTTAGCCCAGCCCGCCGCCACTCCCTCCATTATTTTGCCTGCGGCCGCGCCACTTCTTATCCTCTCAGCCTGCACCTCAGAAAAATAAAAAGCTAGGCCCTCCGCCGCCTAGGTCGCTCTTGCTCTGCCGTCTTCTCCCCGGCCGGCGGCCGTGCATAGAGTCCGCCCCCCCAGATTCACAGGTCGTCCTCAGCTGCCTCTGCACCACCGCCCTCACAACTCCCGGCCACCCCCGCGCGCACGGTCGTCTAGGGCACGCTAGGGCAGGTTGCCTCCCGGCCAACACACGATCCAGACCGGATCTGCAACCGGTCCTCCATGACGCGCGCAACGGTCGCAGCAATCTGCGACGGCGACCACCACCTCCGCTGAAGACCAGATCCGGGACCAGGGCGTCGGATCCGGACACCACGGCCTCTGCGAGAGCCTCGCCGGCAAGCCGAGCGCCTCATCCTCCAACGAGCAGGCCGACCACTCGTGTCTGCTGGTCCGGGAAGAACGAGCGGTGGAGTGGGAGGAGGGGCACCGGGCGAAGAGGGGCAGCAGCGCTGCTCGATCTGGATCGATGGAGTTGAGAGAGAGGATATTGGCTCCGTGCGTCAGCCGTCAGGTTATTCTTGCTTCATCTTGTACTGTCATCTGGTGCTTGTTTGCTTGGTATGGATCTTGTGTTAGCAGTAGCAGAGTAGCAGTAGTGTTAGATTGTGTTAGGAGTAGCACTAGGCTTGATCTTGTGTACTACTGGTGTTGATCTTGAGGTGTACTCGAGGTGTCGCAGTTGTCATTACCTAAGCTGAATAAAATTGGTGTTGTTTTCTCTTGCAGTACTGGGGGTAGAGTACAATAACATGTTAACTGAACTTGCGTGAGTGGCAGCAGTAGCAAGTTCTTGTGGAATTGTGTCATTTCAGAAAGGCTAGTTCTTGTAGAATCCTGTTTATTTTCCCTTCAATGGTCCGTCACTTGTTCATTATTCCTATAGGAGTAGATGCAAGCGACAGTGTGGTAAAATGTGTAAAATTGCAGTCTGATTGTTTATTCAGTACAGTGTAGTTCATGCAAGTACTTGTGCAGCAGAAAGTTCTTGCTTCTCAAGTTTTCTCAAGCGTTTTCTGAAACACTGCTCCATTCAGAGTTCTTGGTCTTGTTGATGTAGGTCTTGTTAGTTGTCTTGACAGGAAACTTGGAGTAGCTGTAGCAACAAGAAATCCTAGCGAATTCCTTGAATGTTGTGCATCTGCTGCTACCAGTTAGCACTTCTAGTCCTGACGTGTTAGCAAAAGAAGTAATTTCAATTAGCACTTCTATTCAAGATGGGATTACCGAGCCAGTAAAGTGATTAGGCGTAGGAGTAGGATACTTATTCCTATCACCTGGGCAATTAACTGAAACTTCATCTGTTGCTTGGCAGTAGCTTGCCTGTATTTAATTTTGCTTGCACTGGGCAAGTTTGTACTCCAGTTTAGGAAATTGTACTCCAGTTTAGGAAATGTACTGCTTGCTTCAATTAATAGCTTTTCCTGAAACTTTACTTAATTTTCTTGCAGAACTTGATGGATTTTACACAAGTTTTAGTTACTCCCGAATAAAATGAATTTGATACGCAGCAATAGCAAGAAAATTGCCTCCTCTGCTCATACACAAGGTGTGCATTGCCACATAAGCTGCATATCTTTGCTGGTCAGTGAGTGAGTTTCTTGTTTTCTTTGGTTGCTGCACACCTACAACAGGAAAAGAAACAAAAAATAAATTAAAAGTTGCTTGCTGAAACAAATGTTGCTTGCTGGAATAAACTTGTTCTTGCATGATGCAATTTTATCAAATTTTACTTCCTCTGTTCATATTAACATGACGTCTAATGGTTTAAGCTTTTGACACTGAGATCAAAGAATTTCCTAAATGCCTGTGTAACAATGATGTTAGGGATGACTAATATCTTGCTTATGCTACAGGTATCACCAATGGGTTGAGATTCTTATGAATGAGATGGCAAGTGCCTCTAATCCAGATGATGCAAAGGCTCGAACAGTGAAACCAGATGATGGCAATGCATGAGCTGAGGTATATAGAAATATATATCCACACTCAGATTTCATGAAGTCCGCTTTGCTGTTTTAACTTCCAACTTATTTTGGCTTGTCATTGATGTGGTTGTCTGCATGTTTTATTTTTGTTGTTTGAGCCTTTGTTTTCTATTTTCAGGTATTACAAGGGTGTTGTTGACTCCTTCGATACTCATTCAGAAAGGGACAAGGTCTGTCCACTGTTTTATCTACCCCTCTGCAGTGGCTATTTGGTTTGCATGAAGAACTTGTGTTAATTTAAAATACCTGTACTTTTTTGAGCTTAGGTTGCGTATGATGATGGAGATGTAGAGGTACTAACGCTTAGGGATGAAAAATGTGATTTCATCACTGAGGTATGCACATCTTGTTAACCTCGTGATAATATTAGGATCATGTTATATTTTCTTCTTTCTGAGCAACTGTTATTTTCTGGCAAGAAAAGAGCAAAACTCCTGATGTGCCATCTGAGATGTAAGCAAAGATCATCCACTCTTGTACCTGCAACTTTGAAAATAGGAATCACCTTTTTTAATTCGCCAGCAGCTAAACAGAATGATTTAGATACTAATTCATGCATTACTAATGTATTAAGAACCAACATGCACCAAGTGTATTTGAAGTGGCCAACTCATATTAATTCATGCATTACTAATGATTCAACGTGTTGTTACGATTCAGTCTGGCTACATCACATCGTATAAGCTAGCATAAACTTTAATCAGAATTTGAGTTCACTAAGTTCATTTCACCGAAGTAGCTCGAATTTAATTCATGAATAGAAGTCATATCTGAAGTTGTTGTTCGTCTTGCAAATGTGTTCGTCTTGCAACTGAAACCTCAAAGCTGTTGCTCGTCTTGCGCTGAGCTGTGTTTTCTCTCTCTGGAGCTTTCCTGTCTAAACAACAACAAACTGGTTCTGCAACGGTGCAGTTTTACTCTTTTCATATGCTATTTATATAACTAGCATGGTGGCCCTCGCAAATGCGAGGGCATTATCTGACGTTGGTTGAAAGTGTTCAATAAATAAAAATATTTTTAATCGATTTCATCAGCAAAATTGTTCTACAACTATTGCAAATGTTTTGGTAATAAAAATATCACGTGTGCAAGAACATCTTTGGTAGTCTAAAATTTGTGGACAATGCATTATCACGCCATATGTTGAAACACCCATGGAAGAGATATTGGATTGGTAAAGTGAACTATAATCTTACGCAATGTTAGATCAGTATGGGAGGTTAGTTATCTTTGTTTGAAAAATCGTTGATCAAAACAAAAATGTGTCATCCTTAATAGGTAGGTCTTATTTCATAGTGAGAATTATCGTGGTCTGATGTTTCTTTCTTCTCGTTTACTCACTCCATATCACCATGTGCAACATTTGTTTAGAAAAAATTAACACCGTGCCTTTATTTTATATAAACATACTCCTAAAGATATTAGTTAACATATTCATACATCGATATTCAAATTAAGAGAAGTACTATTATAGGTTTTCCGGACTCTTCCCTTATCGTGATCTTCATCGTCATGTGGATATTAAATATGGAACATACCGATCGACAATATGTGGTGACTTGGCCCTATGTGTATCGCTAAACCACAATATTTTATAGTGTGAGAGATTCTCATGTTGATTGTGTGTCGACTAATGTTGTATCTTACGCGTTGTGTCTCACTAAGTCGGAATATTCCTTCAGCGGTGGGAGAGTATGTGCTGACTCAGCCCTGTTTTTGTCATTAAGCTGGTAATGTTTTTTAGTTTGAGTGACATTCATGTTGATAATGCGACTAATGGCGTCACTTCTTTTATATTAAAAACGACTCGAAACTCTGATCTCCTGCATGCGTTTTGTAAGAGTATTAATCTAATGGTAGAAGAATATATTTGTCATTAATGTATATTCAATAAGAATTGACAATGTACATGGTGTGAATAGTGTCGTGGCTTCATTAATTTTAAATTCCACAACTCAAAAACTTATGGAGGTGTTTCTTGAGTGAGTTGGTCTTATGACTGTCAAAGAAATTTGTTAGTTATGTGTACTCAGTCATGGCGTATTAATCTAATTGTAGACGAATATATTTTTCATTAATGTATATTCAATAAGAATTAACAATGTACGTCGTGTGAATAGTGTCGTGGCTTCATTAATTTTAAAATTCCACGACTCATAAACTTATGCAGGTGTTTCTTGAGTGAGTTGGTCTCATGACTGTCAAAGAAATATGTCAGTTATGTGTACTCAATCATGGAAACAATATTTCCCTCGGTCATAGTTAACATGTGTTTTAAGCTTATAAATTTTGATCAAATATATATAAAAAATACCACCTAACATATACAATGATTATTATTAGAATCATCGTAAAAAAGTTTTTTGAGATTATACAAATTTGATATTACGAATGTTGATTTTGTTTAGTGTTGATATTTATTGCTACATCTTTGGTCAATTTAGAAAATTGGATTTTAAATAAACTTAGAAACTCAGGATAAATAAAACAGGTAAAATACATAGTGATAAGTTTAATTATAGTTAATTATATGTAAGCTATCCATATAGCTCATATCCTTTGCCACCACGTTTTCGGTTTTTTCTTTTCCTTTCAGGTATAACGTTTTAAGCAAGGTAGCTTTTTTAGGGGTAAAGAAAACTTAGTATCGTACATGACCTGGTTTATAAACGGACCCACCTATTATCATGTGGAAGTACGTGTTTAATGGATGGACTAACTTTTTTTTTTGGTAAACCATGGAAAAGGAGGCCACGTCTCCTTTGCCAGTACGTCTCTGATTTAGATTTTCTTTCTTTTAGCTGTCACGTTCCAACCTAGTCGTGTCAAACTATGTTACATAACTCGAACTTTTTGAAAAGAAAATCCTAGCCACATATTTTAGATCTAATGACTAAAATTAATTTAGATGATGTGGCTTAACGTGGTGGCTCTATTAGCTAACTCATTTTGCTTTTAGTATATAATAGATATAAGAGTTCGAAGTTTGTACATTGATAATATGCTGCCATTCTGTACAACGTCCACTTTGCTTTACAAGACCGAATCAAAGAAGAGATCGGGATTTTTTTGGAGGCGGTGGACGTAAACCGACAATGGAGGGCGACCCCTGACCCCTCTCCCACGGTGACATAGACGCCGGCGATCACCAATCTCCGGCGACCAAAACCCAATTCCAATCCGCCCAATCTCTTCCCCACTCCCACGAACCCCAATGGCCCCAAAGATCCCACCTGCATGGATCTGGAAGGTGTCATACTCCACCACCAAAGACCTAGATCGTGGACGTAAGAAGTCGTACGATGGCGAACTACACCTCTGGTTGGCAAAGGACTGGATCGCATTGAAGGACGCCAAGGGGATCACGATGGTCGGCCGACACTTGAGGCATGGCGAACGGATCGACATCGGATCTAAGGTAAATTACCCAACGCACTTTGCCACGATAGTTGCCTGTCGGAAGTCTCCTCCGAGAGAAGATAATCCTGGATCTGAGGGCACAATGCCGCTGCGAAACCTGGAACCTGGCAATGGTTTAGAATTAAGTCTGGATCTGGCTGATAAACCTGAAGATAGATTGTCAGCAATTGGTCGTGTCTCCATGGGTCTAGAATTCTCTCATGGTATCAAGTTCGCAAGAGAGATCCGTAGACAGTTTTATGTTGATGTTCATCCGACTCTGGAGTCTGGGCATTTCACAATGGTTGTCTCTTTTGGCCGTGCTAATTTTAAACTTGATGATCAATCAGTTGGCATTGCATTAGAATCAGTCATTGGAGGCTACAGTGCTGACCTCAAAGTCTCGGTGTTATGTGACCGCACTTTCTCCTTCAATGTTTCATCCAAAAGAGTAGGCTTTGAGGTTTACAAACTACATACTTATAGTTGCAAGCAGTTCAAATGTCAGTTCAACCTTTGGAGTAGAGGAGGCCCAAATTGGAGGAAAGAATTTTCCAACTGGCAGCGAGAATGCAATGAAGAGTGGACCCTTGTCAGTCCATCCAAGCGCAGAATTCAGCTAGGACTGCAGGCTTTGAAATCTGAAGCGCCTAAGTCAATCATCAGAAATGCTGATAAGCCGCGTCGAAAATTGCAATTTGCTGAAACACTTGCATATGACGCTTGTAAAGGATATCAGGATCCAAGCAAACTGCAGCCTGTACTAAAGCAGACCATGTATCAAACAAGCACTCATCCTATTATTTCCTTTGGTTCTTTTGCGCCGGTGGATCTTCAGAAACCAGGGCATACAGAGACAGTGACTACAGAGGCTGAAACAGTCTCTCAGGAAAATGAGGCGGCAAATCCGGGTTCAAGTCGTGGGCTAGCACCGCAGCCCAGCCCAGAAAGGCCCACCCCAGACCTAGGAGGACTGCAGGAAGTGATCGATGATATTGCTTACCGCTTTTGGAAATGTGGGAACTGTCTCACAATGAAACACGATACGATTGAGTGCACAAGGAAAATCAGATGCAAAGGGTGCTTCCGATCTGGTCATATTGAAAAAGAGTGTTTTGCAAGGAAATCACCGAAACAGATTTGGGTAGTTAAAAAAACAACTCGAACTGTTGTCGACCAGGACTCTAACTCCCCTCCTACGGGATTAGCAAAGGTGGACGATACAACTTCTACTGGCACAATCCCACCAAACCCTGCTCCAACTGCTTCGCCGCCGCCGTCACCGTTGCCCATGGCGACTTTCGAGCTCATCCCGGCTAGATGGGTGCCCCACGGGCATCAGATCATTGATGGAGGCAGCACCCGTCTCCCTCGCACCTTCTACACGCCCAATGCTGCCCCACCGCGCACGCATGAAGCCTTCTGTGTGGCCATTGTTGAGCCCGCACAGCTACCGGAAGAGGAGCAATTCTGGAGGCAACAGGTTCGCAACTATGTTCAGCAACAGCTTAAGAGCATTGTAGTAGATGCACAGCCTTGTCTGTTTGGGGTAGGTCTCTTTGAGATGCGTAGTCCTGCTGCTCAATCTACTCTGGTTCAGAACGGTCCATATGAAATTGCTAATGATGTCTTTGTTAGGTTCGTGAATCATGATGACAGAACCCAGATTCATAAGGCCTCACTTGATAGCAAAACTGGTTGGCTTATGTTTCTTGGCATACCGCTGGATTATAGAAATGATCATGACATCTCCAATGCCATCTCAACCTTTGGTCATTACCACCACTGGCATCACATAGATGGAACACTTGATCGTACAATGGTTTATGCTACTTTCACCTCTCCGCAGCTGGTTCCAAGGGATGTAGTTTTTGGAAATCACAGTAACCATGGTGCTATTAAAGAGTCATGGACCGCCCCCTGCTATATTCTGAGTGAGGACCCAATGCCCCTTGATGGTAACCCACATCCTCTGCCTGACAATTTGCATGAAGACCAAGGTTTCTTTGTACAACCTCCATACCCTGAACTTGGCTGGGATGTACCACATAACCAGCACAATGGTCATACAGAGAACCAAGAAGAGGAGGTGCAAGGAAACGATATGCAGGAGGATCCTGTTGAGATGCAGGACTCAGGCTCAATAGCCCTTAATCAATCAGAGCTCTCAGTCAATCAACATAATGATCAGATAGTAGTCAACATAATGCACTCTGCATATGTGTCTCCTGTAGTACATATGGAAAGATCTGTGACAGAGCACTGGCCTTGGTTGAAACAAGAATGCAGTAACTTTCTCTGTGGACCTGAGTTGCCACCCCATATGAAGTGGGATAGAATTTTCCATAAATTGCTACCAACTGTTAAAACTACTATCATAGCCAACCCAGACAGTTATTTCCCATTATCAACTGTCACCTCCATCTCCCTTTCGAAGAGAGACTGGGCAGTGGCTTTTGCAAATTTGGCAGGAAGAAAATTCATACAAATGTCCGTTGATAAGAAAAGGCAGAAAGCAGCTAGAAAGCTCACGTTTGATGAAACTACAGATGCTGATCAGACTCAGGGTGTTGTTTTTTCTGATGAACAACAGAGAGAGGATGTTCAGATGTTTGCTCCAGAAATCGCACAGGAGAACATACTTCCAAAAAAGAGAGGCAGAAAGCAGCAGACGCCTTCTGTTCAGAATATGGCTAGACGGAGCACCAGACAGTCTGCCAAGGCGAATGGTTTCAAGCTTGAACCCATGAGGGATAAACCAACGCCAAAGAAGAAACCAAGATCCTCAAGGCCCAAAAACGATGATGGACCCGTCACTCCACATACGCCAATTCAGGTGATGCAGATGGTAGGTCGGACCTTGGAGATACCAGATGCAGAGATGACTGAGGAAAGGCTTGTTGCTGATCCAGATGCAAGCAAGGCCAAAGCTAGTTCAGATGATTAATACACCAATATGGTTATTAGATTGGAAAGTACTTGACTGGAATGTTCGTGGTTTAAACGATAAAGATAAGCGGCTACTAGTCTACAACAAAATAGATGAAAGTCAGTGCGCAATCATATGCCTACAAGAAACAAAGTGTGAAAATTTTGAACACTCCTTCATTAGAACTTTCTGTCCCAAGAGGTTCGATAGGTTTGTGTTTTCTCCCTCGGTGGGGGCTTCTGGTGGGCTGATAATTCTGTGGAATAGCTCTATATTTGAGGGACAGTTGCTTGAAATCACAAAATCTGCCATCCGTATTAACTTCACTTCAAAACATAACAAAGAGTCATGGACACTAGTGAATGTCTATGGACCATGTAGAGGTCTAGAAAGAGATCAATTTGTTCAGTGGCTGCATGATCTCGACATCCCTGTACAGGAACATTGGTTGTTAGTTGGAGACTTCAACTTCATGAGATCAACTGAAAACAGAAACAGACCAGGAGCCAACATGAATGACATCTCCATATTCAATGAAATTATCAGCTATCTTGGTCTAGTAGAACTGCCACTAAAAGGGAGAGCCTTCACATGGTCAAATATGCAAGATCAGCCCCTGTTGGAGCAATTGGACTGGTTCTTCACCAGTTATAGCTGGACTATCAAATATCCAAATACTATGGTTCATCCACTTGGAAAATCTACATCTGACCATGTCCCCTGTGTGGTTAGTATATCCACATCAATACCCAAGACAAAGATCTTTCGGTTTGAAAATCATTGGGTTCACCAACCGGCTTCATGGAACTTGTAGAAAGAGTATGGAAACAGCCGGTTCATGCTGCATCGAGTGCAGGCATCCTCACAGCAAAATGCAAGAACTTAAGATATGAACTCAAGAGATGGGGCAGGTCACTGTCTCAGATTAAAATTTTAATAGAGAAGAGCAATAAAGTTATATTATTACTGGATTAGCTTGAGGAGGAAAGGGATCTCAGCAGGCCGGAGTTTAACTTCAGAAATATAGTAAAGGCCCATTTAAAAAGACTGTTGTGGATACAGTCAGAATACTGGAGAAAACGTTGCACCATCAGATGGGTTCAACTTGGCGGAGAGAACACAAAGTTCTTTCATGCAAAAGCTACAGAGAGATACAGACAGAACAATATTTCTGAAATAAAAGATAGTGATGGGGTTGCTATGGTAGATCATCAAACTAAGGCAAATGCTTTCTGGCACAACTTCAAGAATAGAATGGGTATTTCTATACCAACTTCTCAAGAAATCTCTCTGACTGATGTTTTGAGTCCGGTTGAAAATCTAGATGATCTGGTTGCTCCTTTTACCCCTGACGAAATTGAGAGAGTTGTCAAAGATATGAAGACTGATAAAGCACCGGGTCCGGATGGCTTTAATGGTCTGTTCTTAAAAAAATGTTGGCACATAGTAAAGGATGACTATATCAAGCTTTGCCATGATTTTCATGATGGGAAATGCTCACTGCAGAGTATTAATGGATCCTATATAACTCTTGTGCCAAAATTACAGAACCCGGAGACAGTTAATGACTTCAGGCCTATATCTTTAACAAATACCTGCCTAAAATTTGTGACAAAGCTATTGGCCAACAGACTACAGAAAAAGATTCTGAGCACTATTCATGCTAATCAGTATGGTTTTATAAAAGGAAGAACGATACAAGACTGTCTAGCTTGGTCATATGAATTTCTATTCCAGTGTCATCAGTCCAAAAGGAAGATTGTTATCCTGAAAATAGATTTCGAAAAAGCTTTTGACACACTAGACCATGCTGCCATCATAAACATACTCAAAGCAAAAGGATTTCCTGCTAAATTCCTGGAATGGGTACAAGAAATTCTCACATCGGGATCCTCCTCAGTGCTACTAAATGGTATACCTGGTAAAACATTTTTATGCAAGCGTGGAGTCAGACAGGGTGATCCGTTGTCTCCACTATTATTTGTGGAAGGGGCTGATTTGCTTCAAACACTTGTAAATAAAGCATATGAAGAGGGGATATTGTCAGCTCCAATCCTAGTTCAAGGCAAGTACCCAATTGTACAATACGCTGATGACACCATAATTGTCCTGCCTGCAACCCAGTCGGATTTAATGGTGTTCAAAAGAATTCTGCAGCAGTATGCAGAGTATACCGGCCTGAAAATAAACTACCATAAATCTTCTCTGATCCCAGTAAATGTCACACCGGAGGAAGCAAATATTCTTGCAGCAGAGTTTCAGTGTCAGGTGGGAACCATGCCGTTTCCTTACCTGGGTCTACCAATGGGAACCACAAGACCGACAATCAGAGACATGTCACCACTGATTGATAGGGTAGAAAGAAGATTATCGGCAACTGCATCCTTCCTGTCTTATGGAGATAGGCTGGTACTTGTTAACTCAGTTCTATCGTCCTTGCCCACATACTTTATGTTGACTCTAGTTCTGCCAGTTGGGTTAATTGAAATGTTTGATCGGCCTAGAAGACACTGCTTGTGGAGGAAAAATGATAAAGATAAAGTCAATTCCCTAGCTGCCTGGGACATGATCTGTAAACCCAAGAATAAAGGAGGACTTGGCATCATAGACCTAAAGAAGCAAAATTCAGCTCTGTTATTGAAGCATCTTCACAAGTTTTATAACAATGACAAAACACCATGGGTGCAGCTTATTAAGGAAAAATATTATTATAACACTGTGCCTCATGCTGTGGTTTTGTCTGGCTCCTTTTGGTGGAGAGGAGTTTTTAATTTAGCCGATGCTTACAGAAGTATCACAAAATGTGAAGTTGGCACTGGCCATACCATTCTGTTTTGGACAGATCTTTGGAAAGATGAAAAATTGGCAGACACATATCCGAGATTGTTCTCATTTGCAGTAGACAAATTCCAGTCGGTCAGTGAATTTATGACTTCAGTAAACTGGCTGCAGCACTTCTTCTTGCCACTTTCAGTTGAGGCCCATGAGGAATTTTTGCAGCTACAACAATTGTTACAGGACACATTGCTAGACAATGAGAAAGATGATGCATGGATATGCACCTTAGGGAAGGGGGAGTATAAGCCAAGTTTGGCGTATAAAGAGCATTTTAAACACCTGCACACTGATGCTCCCTCCTGTTGGATTTGGAAAAGTAAGTGCCAATCTAAGCATAAGTTTTTTGCATGGTTGGTCTTGCATGATAGAATCAACACAAAGGACATGTTGTTACGCAGACATTGGCATGTCACTGATAACCACAACTGCATTCTGTGTCCAACACAACACCTCGAGGATTGGCGACACCTGTTCTTCAACTGTAATTACAGCACACGTATATGGAATTACCTGCAGATTCCATGGAACCCTGGAAATACTAGTGAAACACTTCTGCTAGCCAAGAAGGGTTTCAAAGGACCCTGTTTCTCTGAGATTGTAGTCCTTGCTTGTTGGGGTATATGGAAGCAGCGGAATGGTTGGGTCTTTAAGAATATTAGACCAACTTTCAGAGGATGGAAAGCCTGTTTTTTCCAGGAGATTACCCTACTTAAGTATAGGGTAAAGGACACGGTTTATACCTCATTATCATCATGGCTAGATAGTTTGCATTAATTTTACTCTGTAAGTATTGTACATACTCTGTAATTATGTTATACGTTTGGGAATAAAGTGAGGCTGTGGGGGGCTCCCCCACAGTATAAGGTTTCAAAAAAAAAGAGAGTTCAAATTTTTATAGTGCCACTATATGAATGTAATGGAGACCTGCTTACCCTTTGTAGGAAAGAGACGCAAGAGATGCCCCTGAGGTATTTTGTTCACTCACTACTTGTCTCCACTTTAGGGAAAACTAGAGATATTCCTGATGCACAAGTACTCACCAAAACTGACCCATAAGATTACATTCATGATGTTTTTTCACACCTGTTTGTAGCAAAATTCTGTCTCTGAACTTACAAACTGTAGTATGCATCACCAACTTAAATATATGTGATATTACTTGGAACACATGCATGCTACAATCTACTGCAGCCATGTATAGAAAATTCTAGTATAGTTCAACTACAGTTGCATGTACTGATGAACTATGAAGTGTCAAGTATTCATGTCTCTATGAATGCATGAAATTAATGTACTTGCTTATCCTTTGTAGGAGAGACACTCAAGAGGATGAGGAACCTGGAGCTGGCGATTTGCACCTGGCTATTTAGTGTTTTATAGCTATTGTTTTGTAAACCTATCTACTGTGTATTATCAACTTGATGGTATAATGGAGCATCATGAATCATTTTGTTGTGTAAAACCTATCTGGTGTAATGGCCACAATGTTCTATACTCGTGGATGTTAAATTAATGTTGAATGCACTTGTGAGCATATATATTGTTTGGTTCTTGCTCGTTATTGTAACTTAATTAATTTCTGTGTTGGATGTTATTGCCAAGTAATAAGGTGGATGCTAAATTAAATTTTATCCTGTAGAACAAAATACCGTCTGATTGTTGGTCGGCAAAACAAACAACGTCCAACAGTTGGTCGGGAAATGTCCATGGCTAGGCTGACGAGAAGTTGGTCGGTAAAGAGAATCCTGTCCACATGTCGGTCGGCATAAATTGTCGGTCGGCAAAGAAACGACGGTCGGGAAAGAAAATGTCGGTTGGGAAAGTTTTTCAATAGCCATCCAACTGTCGGTCGGCAAAATATTGTCGGTCGGGAAAGGGTTTTCCCGACTGGACTTACGGTGACCGGCAAGGTCGGTCGGCAATACTGATCCCCGACTGACTTTCGGTCGGTGAAAGCCGTTTTCCCTACCGATTTTGCAGTTGGGGATGTAGTGTCGTGGTGTAGTGCAGCCACCGAGGCTGCGCAGATCAACCGCATCTGAGGAGGGCGGATGGGCTTGCTAGGGCCCAGGGCCCCTGCCCCGGCCCGTGGCCGCAACGCCAGAGCTCGTGCCCGCTGCCGATCCATCCATCCTCGTCTTCAATCGTCCCGGCGAAAGCATCCAGAGCCGCCGCCATTCAGATCCGCCACCACAATGTCGGGGGGGGGGGGGGGGGGGGGGGGGGGGGGGGCGCACACGCGCGGAGCCCGCGCTCCACCAGCTAGCTGCGTGAGGAGGGGGCCTCACCGCCGCCGTCTACCGCACGGGCCCAGCCCGGCGGCGACCGCCGGCAGCGGCGAGGGAGGAAGAGGAGAAGGGGCGGTGGTTGGGCTAGGGTTGGGTCGCCTCCGGAGTCGCCCAGGAGAGCGACCCGGGAGGCAGTGTTTTTCCTCGATCAATCAATCTACTACCGACTAACCCACAGGTACTAGTCGGCACGTGTAACCTAATGCGTAGCTAAACAAGGTTAACCCAACTACGAAAAAAAACAATACGCGTACCCATAAATACCGAATCGAAGCGCGAGTATTGATCAAGTACGTCTCCATGGAGACGGTGCCCGCCGCCTCCCGTGCCGGCAGCGACCGGCTGAGCAATCTTCCGGACTGCCTGCTGCACAGCGTGCTGTCGTCCCTCCGTTCCCGGCAGGTGGTCCAGACCTGCCTGCTGTCGCGGCGGTGGAGGCACCTGTGGCGCTCCGTGCCCTGCCTTGACGTCGACCAGCGGGACTTCATGTTGGTCGAGCCGGAGCCGGAGAAGGATTGTGACGTTTCCGACAAGGCGCGGAAGGAGAGGCAGAGGCTCGACGAGAAGATCAAGCGGCAGCGCATCTTCGAGGACTTCGCCGACGCCGTGCTACCCCTCAACGTCGCGTGGCCTCTCGACGCGTATGGACTGCACGTCGCCGACCGGGAACTCCGCGAGACCTCGCACCGGTGGATACGCCGCGGCCTCGCGCGCTGCCCCGAGGAGCTCCGCGTCTCCTACGGCTACAAATCTCCCTTCGATGATCCGCTGTATTTCCAAGCGCGCCGCCGCGAGGAGCTCGACGTCGCCTACGGCTACAGATCTCCCTACATGGAGCCGTTGTTTTCCTTCAACTTCATCTCGCGCGGCGCCGGGGCGCTGCCCCTCACTAGCCGTCTAAGGAGGCTGCACCTTTCCGGGTTGACAATATCGAACAATTTCCCGGACGAGCTCAGATCCGAGTGCCCAGTCCTGGAAGAGCTGAAGCTCGTCAAGTGCGATTACGACTACAAGTTCAGCAGCCTCATCGCGTCCCGCTCCCTCAAGAGGTTGCACATCGAGGGGAGCAACGACAGCAACAGCAGCTTCAGTGCATTTAACCCTCTCGCCGTGCCTGCACTTGTTTCCCTGAACCTCGTTAAGGTCAGCCTACCGGCCAGTGAAGTTGAGTTCCAGTCCCTCGCCGTGGCATCCATCAAAGATCCTGAAATGTATGACGGCGTATACCGTTTCCTAAAATCCCTGCGCAACGCCAGAGGCATAGAACTCCAGAGATTTACCACGACAGTAAGTCAACAGCTTTGTAAAGCACTCTGTAATTAAACCTCTATGTTATGTTTTATGGGTATATTATATGTTTCTAAATGTCATTCAGGGATTGCTCGAGGATGAACCCTTAGAATTCTGCGAGTTCCATAACCTCAGGACCTTGATCCTGATAGAATGTGACATTGGAGATGGATGCCAGGTGTTGAGGTACGTCTTAGAGAACGTCCCAAATTTGGAGACACTTGGGCTGCAATATTGCAAGGTACTACGTATATCCTTTGCTACGAAACTTTTTTTACCTGCAAAATTGAGCCATCATCTTTTACATGCTTCTGGTGTCATGCAAACAGGTCTGGGGGCGTTATAGGGGGGAATCAGCGTCCAGTTGCAGCAGCACAGCAATCCACGGGTGCAAGAACCTGAAATCTATACAAGTCAAGTATAAAAATTATGATGTCCCTCATGCGCTTGTTGTTGTTTTGACGCAAATCGCAAAGAATGTAGTAGGACACAGCAAGAGAAATTCGGTTGGGTGGCTGGACTGGATGCGCCGCGTCGTCTCATGCAGCCAGGTCATCTTCCTCAGCCAGGTTTGGTCTTTGCTCACATTAGCTGAATTCCAGCTTCAGTTTCCCCCCGGCCTAGCTTTAATTGTCACCGCTTTTTTGACTCTGTAGCAATATGCTGCTGATTCCGCCGTCGCCGAATCAGACAACTCTCAGTCTGACGAGGAGCACGAGTACCCTGTGTGGAAGCACCGCGCGCAAAAGAAGCATGAGAGAGACGGTGCAATGAAGGCACGCCGCAGGGCGGCTCACCCAGCCCGACGATGAAGATTGATCCGCCATTCGGTGGCATGGTGGACAATGCCAAAGCTAAGCAGTGCACACTGATCCCTCTGTTGCGCGTGAACCCAACAAAGAGTGGCATTCCGGATATTTTGACATCCAACCTCTGTTTTAAATAGCCGGCTATTACTCGGCTATAGCCCGGTTATAGCTCACGACTGATCCAACCGATACTGGAGTTGTATTTTGTTTCTCAATACCGAAAGGTCGTGTTTTTTTTATGCGCATCTAAATGCGCATACAAAAAAAATATACAAAAAAAAAGTTTCGTAACAGCCACATTTTTTTCGTGCCATGTCATTTTAATTCCTTCGTCCATACAACATCCTTTTTTTTTCTGTCATGTGATAAACATGTACTCCCTCCGATCTGAAATTATTGTCGCCGACTCTTCACAAAATCCTACTGGCGATCCTTTCTTTGCACAACAGTTGATTCGGACCAAGAGGCCAGAAGGAGTATTAGTTTACTTTTGCCAGGGAGGAAATATTGTTTGTCACTGTGTGATACTAGCTTTGCTTTTTTTTTCTTTTCATTTCAGTATATTTAGACATGGACTCTGTTTGACACAACAGCTTTGTAATGTGACGGCGTCTCTCACGGCTTCTAGCAAATAAAGCTTTTCTAAGTGATTTGGTAAGTTCTAGAATTTGGTCCCGATGCAAGTAAAGCTTTAGCGCCAAATCATGAAGTGGTCTAGGGTTGAGATTTTCAGAACACAGGTGATGAGGTTCTAAAAATCAGCTATTTCCCATCACTCAATCTGCTCACCATCATATCATTGCACATCGGCATAAAAGCAACCCTATATATACCCTAAATCTCTCTATGTCCAAAAGAATTGCCAACGTCACATTTTTCAGGTATATCCAAAAACATCCCATCCATACACCATACGTTGGCTATGCACTAGCCATACCCAAAACCTCCTAACTCCAGAATCATTGTTCGACAATTCCTGGCTGCGGGACGGAACCACTTCTGGATGTCACAACCGCAGAAGCACGCACCACATTCCTGATACATGTGCAAGAAGAACACGAGGATGAACGATCGTGTGCTTAATAAGTCTTCTTTTACACACAAATACACATGAAACTGCAGTAGTAAGATGAACAGTTTGAACACAAACATGCCACAAATTATAACTCTTCCCTTCAATGTAGCAATGTTTAAGCTTCGATGTGTACACGACCATTATATATACGGTCGCCCTAAAACAATTGGATCGGAGGATTGAAACCAAAAAAAAAAAACCTAACATTCATTCAAAATAGTGTTACACCTAACTAAACCCCAAGTACGGGCTTCTCAACTTGGAGCTTCATGTTGGCCCAAGGCAGGCGCCAGGGTGAGAGTCTGGCCACGTCAGACAACCATTAGCTCAGAAGCACATGGCTCCCTTTTTTCCAGCACCGGATACCCCACCTTTCAAATTCCTGCATGCTGGCCTAGCGGCGCCGAAAATAAAACTGAACCCAGGTTGACCCATTTGTGCAAAATGGTGAGAGAACGGGAAGTCAATTTTCCAAATACTGTACACGGATTTACAGTTGGGACTACCGCCTTGATGCAACAAATGGCACTACTTCTAACTTAGCGCAAACGCTTCTTCTTGGAAGGGAAGCTGGGGAACTTGGTAGGGATGTACGACTTTGTTGATCTCATCTGCGTTGAGAGTTTCACGCTCTAACAGGGCACTTGCTAAAGCATGCAATTGCTTCTCATGCTGAAAAGAAGTTGGATTAGTCAGCACGGAGTTGATCAAAAGATGTTACCAAAAGGCCGCCAATGTTGAGGAGACAAACCTTCTTTAGTAAACACGTGACCCGCTCATAAGCTTCTCTTAGGAGTTTGACCACCTGCAAGGCCAGATGATCAGGCAAAATGCATGAGATGGTAACTATCATTTATAGTGTATAACACAACAAACATTGATAACTACTCCCTCTGTATCGAACTATAAGATGTTTTTGATATTCCAATGTGGACCACAAAGTAGGAAAGAAATGAGTGAACAGACACACTAAAACACGTCTAGATACATACGATCAGAAGAAACTAGAACATCTTATAAGTCGGAACAGAGGGCGAAACTTATACCGGCCAGTGGTCATATGCTAGAGAAATAGTTTTCTTAATTACATGGCCTAAGAATATGTACCTCTTCATCAATTCTTGATTGCATGTCAGCACTTGGCCGTTCTCTCACATGCACAGGACCAATAGAATCACTCATCCCACAGTTTGATACCTAAACCAGTCAGTCAGCCATTAGACACATATCTAACAAGAAAAATATCAAAGTGGAGAAAAAAAATCACCATATACTGAGCAAGCTCTGTCGCAGTATGAAGATCATTTCTTGCACCAGTTGTAACGTTTTCTTCCCCAAATATAAGCTCTTCAGCAACCCTTCCACCCATGCAAACATCAAGACGTGCGAGGAGTTGTTTCTTGCTAATAGAAGTTTCATCCTGTGAGGGAAGTTGTGTAACCATTCCAAGGGCAGATCCGCGAGGCAGGATAGTTGCCTTGTGAATGGGATGAGCACCCTTGGTATTGAGAGCAACAATTGCATGCCCACTTTCATGGTATGCAGTAAGCTAGAGAACCGAAAAATCAAAAGTTAGAGTTGAAATTCAAAGTTTTTTCAGATTAAAAAGCTACAAAAACATGGATGCTCGAACTATTAGTCTGATTGTGCATAAGAAAACAGCAACTTGCCTTTTTTGATTCATCAGATACGAACATTGATTTCCGCTCAGTTCCCATGATGATACGATCTTTGGCAAACTCCAACTGTGATGCATTCAACTTGTCAGCACCTTCAACTGCAGCTTTAATTGCGGCAATGTTTACCAGATTTGCAAGGTCTGACAGAAAATTAAAGAAATATGAGTCAGTAGCAGTGATATGCTGTCAAAATTATAGCATATTTCAAATGTAAGATATCTATTTTTTTCATTCTAGTGGAGAACAAGTGCAATACTGCCGACCTGTGTTAGAATTTAGGACTTAATAAAATGGTGAAGCGGCAAAAAGGGCAAGAAATACAAACTGCTAATGAAAAAGAGCTATCCTACTGCTACCAAAACATCTCATAATTAGCATCTAGATGTTTCGTTGAGATAATACGAGGGGTAGTTGTACGCACCAGCCCCATTAAAGCCAGGGGTACTGCGGGCAATCGCATTGACATCCACATCAGCGGCCACAGGCTTGTCTTGCAAATAGAGGTCCAGAATATCTTGGCGACCTCGCACATCCGGGCTAGGGACAACAATCTAATAACCAATGGCATCAGAATATAACAAATCACTATATGGAATCACTGTCCTCACAAAAAATACAAGTCATTGATAATAATGGTTGTGAAGTTAAAAAATTACTCATAAAACTTACATGCCTATCAAATCTACCAGGTCTCGTAAGTGCTGGATCAAGAATATCTGGCAAGTTTGTTGCAGCCATTACTATAATTCCCTGTACATATCGATTGGAAACAAGAGTCAGATAAAGTCCTATTGCATTCTGTTCACTTATGTGATGATGTTACCTCATTTTGTTCAAATCCGTCCATCTCGACAAGAAGTTGATGCAATGTTTTCTTTGTGTGCCCTTCCCACTGTTTTCTAGTGGATCCCACAGCATCTATTTCATCAATGAAAACAATACATGGTGCCTGTAAAAATGAACAATAAAAGGCTGCTAAAACATCATTTTTCACTGATAAAACAAATTAAGCTTCATTAGTTTTGCTGTTCAGAAAGAGATGAAACGAGAATCACAACGGAGCATGGCCTGTAAGCTAAAACAGTGCAATGATAATACTCTTGTAATGCAGGCTAGATCCATAGAACGAAGGAAATGTTGGAGCAAACTCGGGCAGCAGAAGAGAAGGGTAAAACACCTTTTTCTTTGCAGCTTGAAACAAGGACCTCACTCTCCGAGCACCGACACCAACAAACCTAACACAATATGATATCAGTAAATACTGATTAAACAGAAGGACGTGAAAGTGGGATAGGCCTACAATTGATAGATACAGTTCCTTTGGAATGCAAATGCTTCACTCCATGCCCAATACATATAATTTTAGTAGTGCTTTGATTGCAAAACATACAATGTTATGATGCCAGAAAGCCATATTTTCTGGCCGCAAGAAGACAACTTTAGCAATTCATACTTAGCAGTCTAAGGTTAGCAAAGATTACGATAAAATATACTCCCTCCGTTCTTTAATATAAGCCTTTCTAGCTTTTCGGATTTGTCCTGATTCATTCCTGAATGAGTGAATCAACACACTAAAACATGTCTATATATGTATGAATCAGGACAAAGTAAAAAAGGCTAGAAAGTCTTATATTTTGGAACGGATGGAGTAAATCCCAGTATCAGAAAAGAAGAGATCTTACATTTCCTCAAATTCGGAACCTGCTCGATAAAAGAATGGCACACCAGCTTCCCCTGCAATGGCCTAAAGCCCAACGTCAGCTCCATTAAGGTATGTATTTATGAGGAAATGATTGTTGTAAACAGATAGAGATGTCTGCTAAAGAAGTTAGTTTTTATTGTTTCCATGCAAAGCAGAAGTACAAAGCACAGCAGGGACCTCATAGACATGAAGCAAAACATGATTCTTTCAAGTTTCAAACAACTCATACCTTAGCGAGCAGTGTCTTCCCAGTTCCTGGAGCTCCAGTTAAAAGAATTCCCTACAAAAAAAACATAATTGGATATCAAGGTCGAGAGCTATAAGTCAGCATACAATAAAAACACGCCTTCGAGCCTGCAAGCATGTATATAGCTCCATAGGCAAGGTACACAGCAGATGGAAAATGCATCCTGCAGACCGATATAGAAAAATTACCTTTGGTAGCTTTCCACCAAGTCGAGTAAACTTTGTAGGATTTCTTAGATACTCGACAACTTCCTCAAGTTCTTTCTTTGCATCATCACAGCCTTTGACATCTTTAAATGTCTTGACATTCTGCACATAAAATGGCATAAGGAGATCAATTGGAATATGCATATGTTCACTCTCTTTTTCTTCGCTGGGTAACTGAACCATTGCATACTAACAGCGCAAGGCATACACAACAAAGGAAACACAAAATGCACTCAACAATTCTATTTTTTATAAATGACGGTACATCAAGATATCATCAAATCACACCTTCTCTGGAGTTACATCCTTGTTCAAATCTTTTGCAGAGTAGGACGAACTGGAACCAACACCAGATGCACCCATCCCACCTAGGCTACCAATATACTTTTGAAGCGCAGCAGCACCCATTACCCTGCAACAAAATTTAGAGATCATTAAAGAATAAACTTGAACTTTGATGTCAAAAAGGTCAAAAAGGTACTCAAGGTTAACACAAAGAGTGTGGCGCTGCCAGGTAAATCAAAAACTAATTCAAACAGTAATCTATGGAATAAGGACTGGATAGTTTTCACCACGGAAAATACAACAGGGCATCAACCAGTTCACTGTAGACATATAACGTCACAGGAAACAACTTTTGCCTTACAACTCTGAATACGACATAAAAAAAATCATGCAGGTCTTAAGACACCAGGAATAGGGGTAGCGAAGTTCCTGTTAAAACTTTAATCTATGAGACTGGAATTTCAGTTGCACTATGCAAGAAATTTCATGCGCATACAGACCATTTAATAACCTTAAAAAATCATTAAGACACGAAAACACAATATAAACCTTGACATAAACATGATGTAAACAGATGACGTATTTAAAAGTTCTAAGTAATCAGATTCACTTATGGAAGGTTGAGCATACCACATTAGTCCAACAGCAACTGTGAACAAGATAGTCGAGAAAATCTCTTGAACAAAGCGAGTTGATCTACCTGTAGCTTTAGGATCAACCTAATGATGGCAATCAATGCAAAGTTGCAAACATATCAGGATCATATAGTGAAACCAATAACCATCCCAGAACATGAAAATGGCCACGAATAATACGATAATGACATGGTTTGAAGGTTGAGTGGACTTACCATTACGACATGTAATGGTTGCTTGTGTGATATCCCAGGATTCGAGAAAGGCTTTTCCTCGTCCCCAGATACACGCTGCTTCAATTCTTGTAACTACTGACATAAATGTATATAAGGAACTAGCAGGAAACGTGGGTACAATATGGTGACTAAAATTTTGAAACTATCACAATATACAAACATATGAGACATGAGGGAAACTGATGCTACATTTACAAAAAAAAAGAGCAATAATGGGAAGTTTGAAGCTCTAAGATTTTGCTGTTCAAGATGGTAGCAATGTACAGCTCTCTGAAGAACTGAACAGTATTGATTAAACCGAGTATCTCAATTGATGCATTGCTTTCTTGATGAAACAAGAAATTCATACATAACGTATTACAGAACCGCGACATTGGCATTTCTTGTGGTACTATAAATGGGCATGGAAGTTCATCAAGTGCCACATTATTAGAAATATCTCACAAGTTTGTGACCGGGATAATTTTCAAGCTGCACTGTTTTGACTAGGATAACACAAATCTCTGTTAGTGACATACAAGATATTCTTGCAAATGAAACTTACCAGAGCTGGTAGGGTTGCTGAACGCCCATACCGTTCATCTGGTAGGTAATCAGCTATAGAATTGGTGAGAACGAGAGCTCGGAGGTACTCTGCAACACCTTTGCTGTCCACCGCGTGACTTCTTTGCTCAACTCTTTTAATGACATCTTCTGGGCTGCCATGATGAAAAAAAAGGAACGATATCATTCTCTGAAGTCTAAATACGATACCGGACCATTATGCAATGTGCAAAGGAAAACAAAAATAAAACAAACCCGTTTCTGCCATTCCAGCTAACTACTTGAGTACCATCTTACCCGCAAAAAAAAAAAAATACTTGAGTACCATCAAAGGATGGCAGGAAAAGTACATTTTTTCACATCGCATATGAAACACGCCAATAATTAGGTAGCATGAATCAAAATATCACTGAATCCGGCGTTTTAGCTACAAATGTCATCATTTCCTAAATTTGAGATTTTCAGAAAAGCAATGAATGATCCATCCAATGAATTTTCACTCACTGGTCATACTCCTTCTAATTTTGAGTACTAGGCACCGACATCGATTGTATCAATGCTACCAAACATATAGGTGTATCAAGGATCCAGACTCTACTGAGCATCACAAAACTGAAATTGAGATCGACAGATTTCTCACACCCTCATTGCAACTGCGTTACTAGGTAGGATCGACAGATTTCTCACACCCTCGTTGCAACTGCTTTACTAGGTAGGTCGATAGTCCAATCGCATGAATTAGCAAGCAATCCCCCAGATAGCCAGCCACACCGAAACACATTTCAAAAATTCCCCAAAGCAAAACCTAAATGAGTTGACTAATCAGAAGAAAGCAAAGCAAAGCTAGTGTTATTCTCTCGGAGCGCACCTAAACTTGTTGAGCTCGTGGAGCAGCGCGCTCTGCTTGGCGGCGTCTTGGGGGTTGGCGTCGGCGTCGTCGATGAGCCGCTGGAGGCGTCGGTCGGAGCGCCAGAAGGGCCACCAGCTCATCCAATCGCCGGAGACCACCCAGTCGAAGAAGCTCCTAGCCGCCGCCACGAAGGCGGCCGCGAGGGCCACGGCCCAAACCCTAGCCTTGTCCACCAGGTCGTCCAGCTCCTCCTTGGCAGCGGGGCCCGTCTCGGCCTCCGGTTCCGGGGCAGACTCCGCCGCCGACGCCGCGGACGCCGCAGCGGGCAGGTCGGGGTACTGGGAGGGGCCGGGCTGGGGCCCGTCGGAGGCCAATGCGCGGAGGGAGAGCGGGAGGCGGCGGTGGTGCGGGGAGGAGCGGGGGAAGGAGACGGAGTTGGCGGGTAGTGGGAGGCGGCGGCGCGGGGGCAGGGGCGAGGGGAGGGGGCGGAGGAGGAGGGAGGCCTGGAGGGCGCTCATGGCGGGCGGCGGCGGGGAGGGAAGGGAGCTCGGGCCGGCGCCGGCGAGGTGGGGGACGCGTGACTTGGAGAGGAGGGGTTTCTTTTTCACTTGTTGGTGGGCTCCGCTTTTGTTTCAGTGGCCACGGCGAGTAGCCTTATCGCCGGCCGGACGGGACGACGCCGGGAGGGAGGGGAGGCGGTTCGGTGGTTGGCAGCATTCACGGGAACCGTTGGTTTGGAGGCTGCCGACGTGGACGGACGGCTGAGGTTGGTTAAAGGGCACCGTGACTGTGTGGCCAACTGGGCTGGGCATGTGGGATCTACATCTACTCCTCGGTCAGCTGGGGCCGATTTGGCGCTCCGGTGGAAGCAAGGGACCGGATTCCCTAGCGTGCGCACCGAGAAGGCGCACAAGGAGGAAGAAACGAATGAATCATGGAGGTTGCATTTCTACTGAGGCGTATGCGACGCTTCGACTGAATGCGGCTAACTGTATTTTCATTTTTACTACTGTATGCATGCAAGTTTTTACTCTCATTTCTACTCTCACCAATGTATGCAAGTTTTAGCCCCAATCAGCTGGTCAAAAAGTTTTGCAAAATATGCTCTACAAACTAGGCCGGGAGTAATAAACTTTAAATGTTTCAAACTTGTTCAAGTGTTCATACGACAACTACTACATGCATCTAGATAATCCTAATACCATCATCTCTCTAAGTATTAAGCTCCCTAGAATACTTGCTCTCTCCTTGCTTCACGTGTTATCCAATAGAGTATTGACACCACTTCATGGTGGACCCCACTCACCTCTCACTTTATAATATATCTCTCCAAATATTAAATGTAAGTGTGAAAAAACCCAAGGTAGACCCCACTCATCTCTTATTTTATAGTTCACCACTCCCAAATATTAAAATTAAGTTTAAAAATATGTTGAATATATACACATATATTGTACGTATATCCAAACTTCCGGTGAAAAATTATATTCCCAACTATATAGAAAATAAATTGTGTTAGTGAAAAGAAAAAATAGCTCCATTTTCTACTAAGTTTTATATATTTTTGTGTAGCCCAAAATAATATATATATTGTTTACAAATTTTTAGTGTACATACTTTACGTACACGTAGTTATTTTCTTTAAAAAATATTAAAAACTAGACCTGGAGTTTTTTTTTTTAGAAATAAGGTGACTTCGTAACTATTGCCTCTTTCCAACAACCTTTATCCTTTCTTTACCGCCAGCACTCACCATAACGTTGCGCAACCAGTGCCACGTGATATTGTTTCTCGCTCTCCGCTCCACATGTTATCCAATAGAGATTGACACCACTTCATGGTAGACCCCACTCACCTCTCACTTTATAATATATCTCTCTAAATATTAAATATAAGTGTGAAAAAGCCCAAGGTAGACCCCACTCATCTCTCATTTTATAGTTCACCACTCCCAAATATTAAAATTGAGTTTAAAAATATGTTGGATATATACACATATATTGTACGTATATCCAAACTTCCGGTGAAAAATTATATTCCCAACTATATAGAAAATAAATTGTGTTAGTGAAAAGAAAAAATAGCTCCATTTTCTACTAAGTTTTTTATATTTTTGTGTAGCCCAAAATAAAATATATATTGTTTACAAATTTTTAGTGTACATACTTTACATACACGTAGTTGTTTTCTTTAAAAAAATATTAAAAACTAGACATGGAGTTTCGTTTTTTTAGAAATAAGGTGACTTCGGAACTATTGCCACTTTCCGACAACCTTTATCCTTTCTTTACTGCCAGCACTCACCATAACGTTAAGCAACCAGTGCCACGTGATATAGTTTCTCGCTCTCCGCTTATTCGAGCCGTATTTTCTACCAAAACAGGCATTTCGACGCAAAATTTGTCCGTCTCTTCGCACACACGTCTGGGCTCTGTCAAGCCCCCACATCTACAGGGCACCTATGTCCCCGACTTAACTCGATACAATTGGTTTAGTTATGACAGTACATAATTACGCCAACTGTTACTGAATTTAGGATTGGTTATGTCAGAAAAGTCTATTTTGATTTTATTATAATCAAATGAATGACCTTGATTATAGGATCTTGATTGCTAATAAAATTTTGGCTAATCTATCTCTCGAGTGTGCAATCTTCATCATATTGTAATTGTCTAGAAAAATCAGAACTTTGTTCAAATACGTTTTTGTCAAAATTCTTTATAGAACCATGTTCGCAAATTAATTTTGATGACATTTCAAACAAGATAAATTTGTCTCAAGAGTGTTTAATCTAGCATGAATGTCAACAAGAGCTGAATCAAATTTATTGGCTGAGCTAGAAGATGCAACCAATTTTTTTATGGCATTAAAAGCTTGATCCCCATCATAATGAAGGAAATCTCCTCCCACTACAGCATCCAGAGCATATCTATAACAAAGGACAAGTCCAAAATAAAAGCTACTAAGAAGCAGGCCTAAAGTCATTTTAGGCTCAGTTTTACCATAAGAATCAAAAATTCTAGACCAAGCTTCCTTAAAACTCTCCTCACTCCCTTGTTTGAAAGTGAAGATCAATTCCTCAGGTTACATGGTAGCAGGGATAGAACTAGACATGATAAAGAACCGAAAATAAACTAGATGTAAGTAACTAATTTTTTGTGTTTTTGATAAAGAGAGCAAACAAGACAAAATAAAAATAAACTAAGCAAGACAATAACAAAGTAAAGAGATTGGAAGTGAGAGACTCCTCTTGCAGAAGGCTACCTGCAAGGGCGCCAGAAAAAGTGCTTGATGACGTGAAAGACACACGTTCGTTGGGAACCCAAGAGGAAGGTATGATGAGTGCAGCAGCAAGTTTTCCCTCAGTATGAAACCGAGGTTATCGAACCAGTAGGAGATGAAGACACTTCTGAAGGTGTCAACGGCGCCAGAAAAAGAGGTGTTGGTGGAGTGCTTCCTCTTCCTAGAAATGGTGCCAGAAAAAGTGAGGTGTCGAAGGGGAGGTCCTGGCGGTTGACTTGGAACCTACACACAACACAACCAAAATACTTTGCCCCAACTTAACAGTGAGGTTATCAATGCGGATTTGGTGCCCAGGGGGTAGTGGTGCATGTGGTGGCCGCCGTTGGATAAAGCGCACATGTACTCTCTTGATGAATCCATGTTTGGAAGAGCCGTCTATGCATGCAACGGCGAAAGTTTTCCGTCTATTTCTCTCCACCTCTTTTGCATGTGTTGCCATCCAGAAAAACACTGGACATAATTCAGAAGTGGAAACATTCTAGTCTGAATCTTGCTAGGTGGACACACCTTTTTAGACAATTCCCAAGTTGGAAATGGATGTGGTTGTCCTTCAGCATCATACACAACAATTCCTATGCGGATCACCTTTTACTTTTTAGACAATTCCCAAGTTGGAAAGGTGATCGGCTTCGGTTGCATCCTTTTTTCAAAATGTAATGGTGATGGTTGTTTTTCTTCTTGTTTTTTAACCCGCGTTTGCTACCCAGCGAGAGATTATGTACTCGCCAAGGTAGAGATTGTGAACAGCCAACTGGACGGTAAGTATTGCCCTTTTACATGATGCGCTAGTGGTTAGCATCTTTGTTGCACTTACTCGACTTGCTTTCTGCAGTTTTTGTGCAAAGCTTCAAAGAAGAAGAAGAGCGTGTGAATGAACGTCTAGACAACGCGACTGACAACCCTACTACGGGCCGTCAGCACTTTTGGATGGACAGGTATCATGCCTGCAAGCTGGCCACTCTGAAGGATCGAGTGTTCCGTGGTGCAATTTTACTCGAGCGATGCAGGGCAGCATTTTTGCGGATCAACTACCACCTATTTCCTAATGGGCCACAGCCTCAAGGAATTCATGCCCTAGTTGAACTCTTTCAATCTGTCGACTCTATCTGAGACGCCATAACTCGAAAGGTTCTGCTTGGAGCCAATGCTGCACTGGCTTATGTTCGTAGCCGAAAACCAACTCTACAGCTTCCTCCACCTGCGTTTGGTTCACGACTTGATCAACAGTGTTTAGACGGAACTGTAGACGCAGCTAACACACTAGTGGAGCGATTTTATGATCAGATAATTGGCTCGAACTTGCCCATGAAAGATGAGCCTATGTAATATTGATACTTTGTATAGTAGAATGTTTTATAAATGTGCAGCCCCGAGCTTGTCGAGCGGGGTGTATGTGACAAATGCTTACTTGTTTGTGTAATTACCCAGCCCCCGAGCATGTCGAGTGGGTGGTATGCAAGTAACATTTTTCTAACTTCGTGTTTCTCCCAGCCCCCGAGCCTGTCGAGTGGGATGTGTGATGTAAACTTTGCACTTTGTTTGTTCTGAGTTGTTTCCATATCGTGAGTAATCGAACTACGCTTTGAAATCATAACTTTTGTTATTACTTTTGTTTGACACCCAGCCCTCGAGTATTCGGGTGGGGCGTGATTGTGTTTATGATTTGTGAGAAAGTTTTATGATCCAGCCCCCGAGTCTTCGGGTATGGAGAAATAAGAAAATATGCAAACACTCATAGAGGAACATTCTTCTTTATTCCCAATATAGACCAGCAAGCCGCCTCATTAAAAACCTTCCAGTCCCCTTAGGTACCCTGGTAAGGAAAAGAGTGCGTCTGAAACCTGCTGGCCTTTTGACATTGTGCTCTTATTACATTTATCGACTAGAAGTCTAAGCGTAGAAGCGACGCAGGTGCGCCACATTCCATGGATTATGTGAGATCTCTCCTGTCTTCGCGTGCTTCAGTCGATAGGCTCCACCATCGATGACCTCCGTAATGATGAAAGGTCCTTCCCATCGAGATGCAAGCTTGTGCACCTTCTTCTGCTTCATCGAAGTACCAAGTCTCCTACGATGAACGACGTGTACGTAGCCGACGACTGTGGTAGTTGCGGAGATCCTGCTGGTAGACACCTGTGCGAGCGAGTGCTGTGTTCCGCGCTTCTTCGAGTAAATCAGCCGAGTCTTCGAGTGACTCGTTTGCGTCATCTTCATCGTACGCTTCAACTCTGGTGCGCTGATTTTACCTCCGGTGGCAGTACTGTCTCTGCTCCGTAGACCATGAATAAAGGCGTGTACTGGGTCAAGGCGTTTGGAGTTGTGCGTAAACTCCATAAGATCGCTTGGAGCTCATCGACCCAGGCACTCGCAGCTCTTTTGAGTGGTACCAACAATCTCTTCTTGATGCCTGTGCATACGAGACCGTTGGCCTTTTCGACTTGCCTGTTGGACTGTGGGTGCGCCACTGACGCGTAGTTGAGCGTAATATTCCACTCTTTGCAGAAGGAGCGAAAGTCCTCGGCTGTGAAGTTTGTGCCATTATCCGTGATGATGTTGTTCGGACTCCAAAGCGATACACGATGGATCTTATGAAATTGACTGTTGTAGCGGCAGTCGAGCTTGTGATAGGAACTGCTTTGATCCACTTTGTAAACTTGTCCACCGCCACCAGTAGATGAGTATGTCCTCCAGGCGAAGATTTTTTGAGCGGCCCCACCATATCGAGCCCCCATTGGGCGAAAGGCCATGCGAGCGGTATGGTTTTCAATGCTGACGCGGGTGCATGAGGTTTGTTTGCGAACTTCTAGCACCCGATGCACCTTTTGACTATGTCCTCCGCGTCTTTGAGTGCCGTTGGCCAGTAAAACCCTGCGCGGAAGGCTTTGGCTACGAGTGATCGACTGCCGACGTGATGCCCACAGGTACCTGCATGAATGTCGCGAAGTATTGCTTTGCCGTCCTCGAAGTCGATGCACCTTTGAAACATACCTGAGACGCTGCGTTTATACAACTCACCGTTGATTATGGTGTAGGCTTTGGAGCGTCGAGTGACTCGCCGTGCGTCTGTCGCATCTTCGGGTAGCTCGTCCCGGAGTATGTACGCCAAGAAGGGTTGAGTACATGCTGGTATACCAGATCACCATGGCATAGAAGCACTTCGACTGGCAGATCCTCTGGACTAGGCGCTTTGCCTTTGGATGTAGCATCGAGGCGGGCGGAGGCCGCTGTGGTTTGATGGACCTGTGCTCAATGCGCTCTAGGAAGACCCCTAGTGGAATTTGTGCTTTAGTTGAACCGATGTTGGCTAACCTGTCTGCTTCTTCGTTGCTTTCACGCCCAATGTGACGTAGCTCGCATCCATCGAATCCACCCTCCAACGTGTTGTAGAGGTCTCTATACGCGATCATGTTATCTGCTATGGCATCACAAGCTTTCATCGTTTGTTGGACCACCAAGTTGGAGTCGTCGTAGATCATCAATCGAGTGCATCCTAGTGCTTTGGCCATTCGCATGCCGTGGATCAGGCCTTCGTATTCTGCTTCGTTGTTGGATGGGAACTCGAAATCCATCTGCAAGACGTAGCAGAGCTTGTCGCCCTTGGGTGATATGAGTATGACGCCTGCGCCTTCATTTTTCTTGGACCCATCAAAGTACATCGTCCAGGAGTTAGATACATCAAGAACTCCTGGCAGCTGAGCTTCTATCCACTCGGTTGTGAAGTCAGGTAGGACTTGTGCTTTGATGGCCTTCGGGTGGTCATATGTGATCCCTAGTGGCCCTAGCTCGATGAGACACTTTGCTACGCGCCCAGTCGCGTCGGGATTTGTGAGAATATCTCCAATCGCGGATTTGCTTATCACCGTTATCGGGTGTTCTGTGAAGTAGTGGCGCAGCTTTCTGGAAGTCATGAACACAGCGTATGCTAATTTTTGAAAGTGCGGGTACCTTTGTTTGGATGTGGAGAGGACTTCACTTACGTAGTAGATTGGCCTTTGGACACTTTGAGTTTTCCCTCCTCCATACGTTCGACTACCAAGACTGTGCTTACCACTCGATTTGTAGCTGAGACGTACAGGTACAATGGTTCCTTTTCCCTAGGTGCTGCCAGGATTGGAGGATTTGTGAGGATTCGCTTGAGATCGACGAAAGCTGCTTCGGCCTCGTCTGTCCACTCGAACTTGTCTGCCTTCTTCATCAGTCGATAAAGCGGTAGCGCTTTTTCGCCCAGCTTACTGATAAAACGACTGAGCGCTGCTACTCTACCCGCTAGCTGCTGCACTTCGTAAAGCTTTGTAGGCCTTTGCATGGTGAGTATGGCATGTATCTTTTCGGGGTTTGCTTCTATCCCGCGTGCTGACACCAAGTACCCTAGAAGCTCTCCGGCTGGGACACCGAACGTACACTTATCTGGATTGAGCTTGATGTTGTAACTCTTGAGGTTATCGAAGGATCTCCTGTAGATCTGTGAGTAGTGTGCTTTCCTCCTTTGACTTGATAACTATATCATCGACGTACACTTCGACGTTGTGTCCGATTTGCTTCTTCAAGCAGTTTTGCATCATACGCTCGTACGTGGCACCTACGTTCTTGAGCCCGAAGGGCATTGTGGTGTAACAGTATAATCCGAGTGGAGTTGTGAATGATGTCTTTTCTTCATCCTCGACTTTCATCCGTATCTGGTGATACCCTGAGTATGTGTCCAGAAAGGATAGTCGAGCGCACCTGAAGTGGAGTCGATTATTTGATCGATTCGTGGAAGTGGAAAGTGATCCTTGGGGCAGCACTTGTTGAGCCCTGTGAAATCGATGCACATCCGAAGAGCTGTTGTCTTCTTTTCTCGATGAGCACAGGGTTGGCCACCCAGTCTGATTTCTTGATTTCTCGGAAGTTTGCTTTGAGTAGCATGTCGACTTCTTTTTCTATGGCTTCTCTTTTGGGACCGGCGACACGTCGTGTTGCTTGCTTAACTGGCCTAGCGCCTGTAGTAAGTTGGAGAGAGTGCTCAGCGAATTTCCTGGGAATACCTGGCATGTCAGCTGGACACCACGCAAATATATCCCAGTTCTCACGGAGAAATTCGACGAGCGCGCTTCCTATGCGATAGGCAGGCTTGTGGACACCCGAACTATCTTTGATGGGTCAGTCGGGTGGACTTGGTGCTTCCTTACATCATCTGTGGCACTGAACGCTCTGTCGACTGCTTGCTTCTTATGCTCAGGCATGAGTGTATGGTCATTGGTGAGAGAGAGATCTGCAAAAGTTTGCTCCATCCCGAACATCTCTGAGATTTTGCTGAAATCTCGGTCGCAAGCGTCGGACCTTTGGAAGTTTCCATTGACTGTGATGACTCCCTTGGGTCCGGCATCTTCAACTTGAGATACGCATAATGTGGCACCGCCATGAATCGAGCAAACGTTGGGCGTCCCAATATGGCGTGGTACTGTGACTTCCAGTCGACGACCTCGAACTCAATCGACTCTGTTCGAAAGTGAGTGGCATCGCCAAACGTAACGTCGAGTTGTATTGTGCCTTCTGGGTTGACTGCTTTACCTAGAACGATACCATGGAAAGTGTTTGAGGATTTGGGCAAATTTTCGACTGACCTATTCATTTTGCGTAGCGTGTCGGAGAAGATGATGTTGATGCCGCTGCCTCCATCCATGAAGACCTTGGTCATGGCGTATCCACCAATCTGAGCGTCGAGTATCAGGGTTGCATGGCCTGGTCGATAAACCGCAGGTGGATGATCGTCCCGACTGAAGGTGATTGTCGTGTTGGCCCCTTTCAGTAACTCTGGTACAGCTGGTGGCGCCATCACTGCCATGTTTACGTGTCGAGTGTGTAGCTTTTGCTGCCTGTTGGAGGGACGCCCTTTTTGGATCATGTACATCTGCCCCTGAGGCTTTGGGTATTGGTCCTCTGCTGCCTGTGGTACGTGATGTATGGCTCCTGCAACCTGGCTCCCTGCACTCTGCTGTGGTGGAGGTAACAGTGCGGGGACTGGTTGTGCTACTGGTGCTGCAACGGGGATTGGCTGAGCAGTCGAAGGTGTGACTCGCCTTGTCTTCATCATGTAATACATCGCCATTTGATCGAACTCGCTGCAATTCCCCATGGTGTGATTGGAGATTAGCCTTCCATCGTCCCCTTTGAACAGGTGAAGTCTGCAATAGTCGTCCATCTTCTCTTCGAATGTCCTATCCGGCCTTGCGTCCGGACGCCTGCGCCACTCTGGCCTTCTGTAGTTCCTCGTGCGCTGATCGCGGTCTCGACGGTCGTCGGTTCGACTGCCGCGACGATCATCGTGTCGATTGTCGCGGCGATCATCGCTTCGACTGTCCCGACGCTCTTCGGGTCGCCTGTCGTCTCTGCCGTGAGCGTGAGCGTCCTGCGGCTGAGTGAAACCAGCCACCATGAATTTCACTCTATCATCGTCGTTGTAACGGCCTTTGCGTTTGTGCGTCCGGTCGTCTCTGTGACTGTCACGGTGATCTCGACTGTCCCGGCGATCTTCGCGGCTCCGTGGTGAGACTGGGCGCTTAGCCCATATGGAATCTTCTCCGTCCGCCCACTCAGTTGCTATCTTCATGAGCTCTGCCATGGACTTTGGCTTTTGACGACCGAGTGCTTCTCTGAAATCTTCTCGAAAGACTCCTTGGGTGAAGACGTCCATAGCTCTGTCTTCGGAGATTGTGCCTACGGAGTTGCGGATGGTCGTCCATCGCCTGATGTACGATCTAAGTGTCTCATCGGACCTCTGTGTGCAAGCCCTTAGTTCTTCAAATGTTTTGGGCCTTTCACATAGAGGGTCGAAATATTTGATAAAATCTTCCTCAAGTGGTCCCAGGAGTCGTATGATCCTTCGGGTAGAGATTTGAGCCAGTCGCGTGCTGTCCCCTCAAGCATCAACTGTATGTATTGCAGTGCGGTTGTAGTTGTGCCATGTTGACATACGACTGCTAGCTTGTAGTCATCGAGCCACCCAGATGGCTCCTGTCTGCAGTTGAACTTTGGCGTTGTTGGTAAGCCAAACTTCTTAGGCATCCTGGCTTCGCGGATGCGTCGGGTGAAGCATCGAGCTCCACATGGCCCTGTGTCGCGATTGTCACCTGAATCGCTGCTATCCGACCTTCTGGACCTGCTCCGTGATCGACGGCGGTATGAGTCTCTTCTTGCGCTACTCCTATGAGGGCTGCGACTGCGACGGTCTCGCGATGTGTGCCGTGAGCGGCTCCTGCTGCGATCTCTGCTTTTCTCTGTGTGGAGCCCTTAAATATGCTCCGATTTGTAGCAGGGCTCCTTCAGCGGTTTTGGGGATGAGCACCCCATCTGCATCCAATGTCATGAACGAGTGGTCTAAGTTGCGAGTAATGCCTGATCTTTCTCCTTCTGGGAGGTTTGCGAGTCGCGATCGGTGCCTTGGCTCCGTTCCCCCTGTGGAGCCGAGGGATAATTGCTTCCTCCTCGCACTCGATATACTGGCTTGCTTTCTGCGCTATTTGAGTGTTGCTCTGTACTGATTCAGGCGCAACGTCTCTTGCTAGTTGAAGTAGTTGTACGCCATCATCTCTTCTGGGGTTGCATCTGCAGGCATCATTGTGCACTCCTTGATGACTTTGTCCACCTTTGCTGCCATCTCGGGTGTGATGGTCAATGTTGATACACCATCTGGTAATGTGACCGTGCACGGGAACTCCGTGGGTCTTCGACTGGCTGCTGCTGCCGAGGTTTCTGCGCTGATCGCGACATAGACCTGGCGAGGTATGATTGGAGGACAGGTGTATGTGCTGTCTATGCCAGTCATGGACTCGAACTCATCGTCCAGGCTCATGTCAGAGTTGCTGTTTTTGCTGATCTGGGCGTCGGTGTCGACGTATGCTTCGAGTGCACGCTCAAGATTGTCTCCGTTGTTGGAGAGGAATTCGTGGTCTGCTTGGATCTCTGGTCCGCCAAAATCGGCGAGGCAGATGCTGTCGTTTGTTTCTTCGGATTGCATGTACTCGAGGATCATGTCGCGTGATTCGGCGTCTTCGACTGCACCAACCTGATAGGCGGACTGCACCTCTTCGTCCGGGAACTCTTTTGCTATGATCTCGTTGATCTCCCGTGTTGACATAGATGAGGCTGGAGATCCTAGCGGCGAGATCGAGTCGATTTGTGACGGAGTTGCTTCCATAACTGCTGGCGTAGTCGACGGAGCGTCGAGTGTCTCAACCGCGACTGGATTTGTCAAGTCCTGCACACCAAACTTGTCGACGAAAAAATTGTGCTTTCCAACAATTAGATCCAAACCTGAGTCGAGGCTGGCAAAGGCCTCTTGAGCTTCTGGCGAGTACGGTTTGATCCGTTTTGGCGACGCGATCTTTGCGCCTGGCGAGTGATCGCCCGATGATACGACGTTAGTCGAGCTTGCCGGCGAGTTGTCGTTTACAGATGTGGCCGGCGAGTTGCCGTTTGAAGATGAAACCGGCGAAACCGTGAATCCAACACTACCTGTTCCCACAGACGGCGCCAATTGACGAGGGGTGTCCTCGGCAATACCCATGGTCGAGTACCTAGGGCTAGATTTATGAGGTAGAGAACGCGTAGTGTTAGTAGAATCGACGGCTGACAAGCGGGATTTACCCAGGTTCAGGGCCCTCGACTGAGGTAACACCCCTACTTCCTGCCTGTCTGTATTGATTGTGGACTATGATGCGGTTACAAGGGTCTAGCAAGGGTTTGATCTCGCTAGGGTTTGAGAGCTATGGTGTTGCGTGTCCTTGATCGGCCACCCTCCTAGCGCTTATATAGGGGGCTGGGTCTCGGGTACGTAACCGACTAGACTTTACAAACAAGGAAACTATAACCGACTATGCCTAACTAGGGAAGCAATCTTCGTCTTGGGCCTCCCTTGCTAGGCTTCATCGGGCTGTTTGACAATTGGGCTTTAGTTATCACGTGCATCAGGTACCCTCACGGTAGGGTACCCGTTTGGTATAACCTCGTCAGGGACTAAAAACAATTCATGTGCAAGAAAATATGGGTGCTGGTTCGTTTTTTTTTTTTTTTTGCAAAAAGCTGGGAAACTCTAGGCAAATGAAATTTGTCTATCTATTAGCTCGGCAAATGAAAATTGTCTATCTATTAGCTCGGCAACCGAAGCAGTTTATTGTGTTTTTCTGGTGAACCGTACTGTATTATTGCCTGAACTAATCATGAACTAATTAATTAAGTCACGGTCGCCGCTTATTGGAACCTGCTGCATAATTAGTACAGAGTGTATTATACCTGACAGAGAAATTTCTAATTTTTTGTGAGAAAAATTGTACTTTTTGTTCAACTGAAAGGCTGAGTGAGATTCATATTTTTCCATTCACATAAGGTGAACCAATGCAACTCACGAATCCAGTATCAGCTCAGCTCGAAATCCACTAAAAACAGCATGGAAAAAAGCGTGCTCAAATTATGCATAAATCCTTGATCCTACGATAAATTGATATAGTAGCATGGCAGGAAAATAAAATCACAAACATATGTTCTTCTTTCCGTGCTGCAGCGAAAAACAATATAGACACGAGAAAGAATAAAAAGAAGGCCATAGTGTTTGGAAATGTCTATAGGAGATGGATAGGAAAGAGATAGAGGAATTCCCCTAGACAATTCCCCCACTCGCTTGAATTCCTTAAAGCGCTAGGTCCAGCCATGCAACATTTCATGTCATGAGTGTAGAATTGTCTAAAGGAGATGGGTAGGAGAGAGAAAGAGGAATCAACATGCATGACTTTCATGCTCTCGGTGTGACGTCGTGAAGATTTGCCGTTTGCGTTAGAACCAATCTTGTGATCCCTATAGTATATGCAACGGTTGGATGAGGGTGCACCACTACCCCCATGGCACCCCACTATTTTGCCACCAGGTATATGATTATATCATCGGTTATATTAGAGCGGACGCGGCAACACGCGTCTTCTCCTTCTAGTGCAGGTGCAAATGAGGAAGGCTAGCTACATGCATGTGATTACGTGAAAGACACACGTTCATTGGGAACCCCAAGAGGAAGGTATGATGAGTGCAGCAACAAGTTTTCCCATAGTATGAAACCGAGGTTATCGAACCAGTAGGAGATGAAGACACTCCTGAAGGTGTCAACGACGCCAGAAAAAGTGGTGTTGGTGGAGTGCTTACTCTTCCTAGCAATGGTGCCAGAAAAAGTGAGGTGTCGAAGGGGAGGTCCTGGCGGTTGACTTGGAACCTGCACACAACACAACCAAAATACTTTGCCCCAACTTAACAGTGAGGTTGTCAATCTCACCGGCTTGCTGAAACAAAGGATTAGACGTATAGTGTGGAAAATGATGTTTGTTTGCGGAGAATGAAAGAAAACAATGATTGCAGTAAGTTGTGTTTTAGTTGTAAAAGAATGGACCGGGGTCCACAGTTCACTAGTGGTGTCTCTCCATAATAAATAACTAACATGCTGGGTAAACAAATTACAGCTGGGCAATTGACAATATTGAAAGTGCATAATATGCATGTGCAAGTAGTGTCTACTATGAGATTCATTTGAGCATTACGACAAAGTACACAGACCGCTATCCAGCATGCATCTGTGTCTAAATAGTCCACCTTCAGGTTAGCATCCGCACCCCTTCCAGTATTAAGTTGCAAGCAACAGACAATTGCATTAAGTAAAGTGCATAATGTAAACAACACATTTATCCTTAAACAAAGCATCATTGGGTTACCCCTAGTGGCAACAGCACCGCCACAACCTTAGAGGTTGATGTCACTCCCCCAGATTAAATGGAGACTGAACCAACTATCTAGCATAAATACTCCCTCTTGGAGTCACAAGCATCCACTTGGCCAGAGTATCAACAAGCAACGGAGAGCATGCAAGATCATAAATAACATAGACATAATATTTTGGGACAATCGTTTATGTGCCCTACCTATCTCAGTTTTATCTGTTTGTGCCATGCCCGCGTAGTTTCTCTCGTTCGTGCCCTGGCTGGGCCGCAAATGGCCCGCGCACGGCCAAGACGGCCGTTTCCGTCTAGTCAACCTCGTTTCACCGTAACTTGGCCTGACTTGTGGGGTCGGCCTGGCACGGCTCGTGAGTTGGAAGTGGGACCGGTCAAGTGGGGCCGGGGCGGTTGGAATCGCATCCAGTGGGGCCGGGGCACTTGTTTAATGAAGGGATACCGCCGATGGGGCCCACGTGGTCTTTCTTCCCTCGCTCACTGCTGCCGCCCATAGAACCCCCGAGGAACCCCCAAGAACAGAGCAATAGGAGTTGGATTGAGGGCGGAGAGCAGGGTGATTGAAGGTGCAAAGGAGCTCCATCGCCATCGCCATTGCCGTCGCCCGCGCGTCTCCCGTCGCCCGTCGAGAAGGAGGGACAAGCAAGGAGCTCCATCACCATCGCCATTGTACGGCCGCCTTCGCCGTTTGGTGTTTTTTGGTCGCCGACGGTTCCAGCTGCAGTCCATCAACCCCATTTCGATGGTCAGTGCTATCTTCTCTACATGTTTCATTTCCCTGTTTGAGCTCCCGAATGGTTCATTATATGTGAGTAGATTTGATTTTCTATTTGGCTTGCGGAATGGGGTAAAACCCAAGGTTCCGCCTGTTTATCTGGTTCTAAATTTCATTTGTTAAAATAGGATTCTGATAGCGATGTCGTCGATTACTGTGCTATGTGCCGTCACGAAGCAACTTTCTAATGCACACTAACTCGTCGTTCCAATACTTTCAAAGTCCCGATTGAACACGGTTACAAAGAGGATGTTGTAAGTATTGCCTTTCAAATTCGAGGGAATGTCATTTGTTTTTCCATCAATGAGTGTCTTCATAGTTTCTCCGGTTTTGTATTACATGTAGATTCTGCCATGCGCTTTAAGATATCTTCTTGAGAGCCGGGCAATTGGCCCTCGTAAGAACTGGATGGAGGCTAGGTGTCCGAACGGAGACCAGTACTTCTTCTACCTGGATAGGTGGGAAATTGAAATTGAAACACATCGGAGATATCTATGTAAGCGGCTAAGTGATAGCCCGAAGACCCATATTTTAACCTCGATTTGTGGAACACAGTGGAGAGCACTATGTGAATGCTACGGCATCGAGGAGGGCGATGTTGTCAAATTCACTTGGAATGAAGATCAGCATGTGTTCAATGTTGAAGTGACTAACGAGCACAATGCTGCAAAACCTTTTGTGCAACACACGGGTATGCTGGTTTGTGTTCTTTTTCTTACACATTGAGTAGTTTACAAGTTTTTTGAATGTCTTCCTCTCTTTGATCAGAGTTTGAACAGATTGTCGGATGCTGCAAGCCAGCCCTCCTGTAGAGCATATTTCACGATCCGAGAGATGTCACCTATTCAGAAATCAATGTGATATCTTTCGCTTTATTCAAAGATGCCACGATGGAGTTGGAAGAGATCCCTCAGTTCTACGCGCGCGGGATTGAGAATAATTCTATCGATGTCGATTCTCTGGTATGATTCAAATGTTTCGTATTCATTTACATTTTCTGAACTATTCTGTCATTTGAACTATTCTGATACGATGCTCATGTTATTTTGATAGCATCTCAAGATTGCGGTAGTAGATGGTTACGATGTTATTCCATCGCGTGATCGCATATTACGTCAAGTTCACGGAAAATCTCGTCTTTTGGCGAGAGACGATGTCGAGATCTTTGGATCATATCGAGTGATCGAAGATTACATCGAGTTCACGGAGAGCTGGGATCTATTCTGGGAGCAACTGCAGATTCGCTTTGGTGATCTCTACGTTATCAAGGTGATCGTCAAGGAGGAGTACATCGAGCTGACATTTGAGAAGGTCAGCGAAGACGTCGAGGAGCCCGACGAAGACATCGAGCAGTGGGACGACGAGATGATGTACGAATTTGAAGACTCCAGCGACTCCAACGAAGAGATCGAGCAGTGGGTTGACGAGATGATGTCCGGCTTTGACGACGTCAAAGAAGAGACTGATTAATATTACTATGAGTTGTATTTGATTTTGGTCGGATTTTGGACGGATGTAATTTGGTCGAACACCTTATGGGCGTGCTCTGGGCATGAACTGGCGCGCTCTGGCGCGCTCTAGGCGTCACCGTAATTATATTATGATGGATAAGCTTGCCTCCGGTCATTTGTTTCAAACTTTTATGTTGCAAGTCCAAAAACACTTCTCTTTACTCTTGAATTCATACGACATAGTTTGAGAAACACAATTGATCATGCATTTCTCGTCAGAATGTACGTAGACCTTGTTTATCAACTTGAATCGTTAGTATATGACATAAGACGACTATGTGCGCAGGATTTTCCTTTTTTTGATTTTTTTTGAATATTTGAAGCTCATTTCAAATTTCGGTCAAACTAACATTGACCTGCATTTAAACAAGTTTAAAACATGAAAATGAAAAACTAAGCATGGATCCTTCTTAGTCACTCCAAAATGAAACTTTGTGAGGTGTTTGAACATTTTATGTTGGAAATCCAAAACCCCTTCTCTTGACCCTAGAAATCATAGGACATAGTCTGAGATATCGCCTTAGATACATGCATTTCTCATATGAAATGTTTATAGATGATGTTTATCAACTTGAATCGTTAGTACATGACATAAGACGACTATGTGCGCAGGATTTTCTTTTTTTATTTTTTTTGAATATTTGAAGCTCATTTGAACCTCGAGTTCATACGACATAGTTCGAGGATATCACTTAGATACATGCATTTTTCATATGAATGTGTATAGAAATTGTTTATCAGCTTGAATCGTTAGTATATGACATAAGACGACTATGTGCGCAAGATTTTATTTTTTTGATTTTTTTGAATATTTGAAGCTCATTTCAAATTTCGGTTAAACTAACGTTGACCTACATTTAAACAAGTTTAAAATAGGAGATTTGAAAAACCTAGCCTCGATCCTTCTTAGTCACTTCAAAATGAAGCTTGGACACTTTATCAAACTTTTCAAAACTCCGTTGAGTGCCTCCAAACCCCGTTGAGTGCCTCCAAACCCCATTTGAATAATGACCGTCGAACTAACCCTAGCGCTGAACTGCAGCCGTCCGATCGGTCCTCTAGAAGGAATCTGGCTGACTCGGGGCGATCCACGAGAGGCTCATTCTTCGATCTGATTGGTTGTAACCCGTGTGAGAAGCTCATTCTGCACAACCCCTTCGATGTGTTTCGAATGAGCTCCAAATGTAGGGTAAACGGCCCCATTTCTAAGCAAAAAGGGTTGGTGGACTCGCAACAGGCGCACCGCCGCATGTGACCGTCACACGCTCACCGCGGACCCACCATTTGCCTCCTCTTCACAGACAGAGCATCCATCCTCTTTGGACCATCTTCTTCTTCCTCTTCCTCTTCTTCCTCTCCTGCGACGAAGGGCAGCAGCAATGTCGAGCTCCAACAGTTCATCCGTTCGCCCCATTTGGCCAAAGTAGCCTGAGGTGCCGTTGCCACCATGTTCTAAATGCTCACGCAAGGAGCCACCGCTCTGTAAGGCTACTAAGGCGGAGACACCCAACCAGGGGCGCGAGTATTTGAAATGCCAGAGCCAGCCACTGGATGTAAAGATCTTTCTCTCGCATCCTTTTGCTTTGATTTCTTCAGTGTTTTCAAATTCTTGCTTAGATCTGGGATTTAGGGTTCAGGTTGACTTTTTCAGGGGTTGGAACCATGCAACCATTTTCAGTGGTTGGATGAATACGTTACGCAGCATAGACGGGATGGAAGGTGGCGCGCGCCCAGCGACCTTCCTCTGTCGTCTGATGTGGAGATTGCGCCCTCTGCTCCGCCGATGGGCATCGTTGCTCCGCCGATGGGGTCTGACATGGTTGCTCCTCCGATGGGGCTTGCGGAAGTGAGAGGCGAACTGAAGAAGTTGAACAAGCACTTAAAGCAGATGAATGATCTGAAGAAGCAGGCTAATCTGATAGCTGCAGGATTTTATCTCTGTATAGTTGCTCTAGGATTTGTTTATCTGTTGATTGTCAGTCGTAGTTAATTAATGCGATGTAAGCATAATTAATGCAATGTAAGCTCTATGTTATTTGGACCAACCGCTTATGATAAACCAGTCATCTCATTTGGACCAACCGCTTATGACTAATCATCCGTACCGAAACTATCTAGAGTTTTAGGGGCAGATCTATACACCAACACGTATTTTACACCAGAAATTGCTTATATTTTTTGGGGACAAATGACTAATCATCCGTACCGAAACTATCTACAGTTTTAGGGCAGATCTATACACCAACACGTATTTTACACCAGAAATTGCTTATATTTTTTGGGACAAATGACTAATCATCCGTGCCGAAACTATCTACAGTTTTAGGGGCAGATCTATACACCAACACGTATTTTACACCGGAAATTGCTTATATTTTTTGGGACAAATGACTAATCATCCGTACCGAAACTATCTATAGTTTTAGGGGCAGATCTGAACAATGGATACAAAATTAGCATTGAAAGAAGGGGGTCCAGGCTCGGTTTAACCCCGCTTCGTTCAATGCTAATGATAGCCTTGGAATATTGTGGTATATAAAGAGGTCGCGCACACACCCAACTAGCGAGGTGGGACTAAAAAACAACACCAACACCAACACGTATGATTCAACAACACATCGGGAGACGGGGTTAGTTTGAGCCGACCCCACCAGTCAGACTAGTGCCCCAGCCCCACTCGATGCGATTCCAACCGAGCCGCGCCATGCCGACCCCACAAGTCAGGCCACGTTACGGTGAAACGAGGTTGACCAGACGGAAACGACCGTCTTGGCCGTGCTCGGGCCATTTGCGGCCCAGCCAGGGCACGGACGAGAGAAACTACGCGGGCATGGCACAAACAGATAAACTAGAGAGAACCAGGGCACATGAGCAATAATCCCTAATATTTCAGTATTCAACTTGACATAGTATCAATATTCATCAGATCCCAACAAACACAACGTGTAGCATTACAATAAGATGATCTTGATCATGATAGGCAGCTCACAAGATCTAAACATGATGGCACAAGAGGAGAAGACAACCATCTAGCTACTGCTATGGACCTATAGTCCAAAGATGAACTACTCACACATCACTCCGGAGGCAGGCATGGCGATGTAGAGCCCTCCGGTGATGATTCCCCTCTCCGGCAGGGTGCCAGGAAGAGCTTCAGAACCCTCCCGAGTTAGGGTTGACAGCGGCGGCGGCTTTGGAACTTTTCATGGTTTTTGACTCGGGTGTCTAGGGTTTTCCCAAAAATAGCAATTTATAGGCGAAGGGGCGGCGTCGGTGGAGGCCCGAGGCCTCCTCACCACGTGGCGGCGCGGCAGGAGGTGGGACCGCGCCACCATATGGTGAGGACGGCCCACGGCCCCCCTTCTTCTCTCCTTCGGACTCCATGTAGCAATTGGTATAATATAAGCATGGAACATCAGAAATTATGGATACATTGGAGACGTATCAAGGATCCCCAAGCTTAGTTCTACTCGTCCTCGAGTAGGTAAAACGATAACAACAAAATAATTTCGGAGGAGACATGCTATCACACAATCTTGATCAAATAATATTGCAAGGCTCATGTCATGAATGAAGTGACTCAAAGCAATGGTCTATAGTTTGTTAATAAGTAGATAAAGAGTAAACAGCTGAATCATATAAGGAAAAACATTTCATGAATAATACTTTCAAGACAAGCATCAAAAAGCTTTGCATAAGAGTTAACTCATAAAGCAATAGATTCTAAATAAAAGGCATTGAAGCAACACATAGGAAGATTTAAGTTTCAGCAATTGCTTTCAACTTTCAACATATATATCTCATGGATATTGTCAACACAAAGTAATATAACAAGTGCAATAAGTAAGCATATAAAAATTGATGCACACAAAGTTGACACAAGTGTTTGCTTCTGAGATAGAAAGAAGTAGGTAAACTGACTCAACATAAAGTAAAAGAAAGGCCCTTCGCAGAGGGAAGCAGGGATTAAATCATGTGCTAGAGCTTTTTAGGTTTTTGAAATCATAAAGAGAGCATAAAGTAAGTTTTTGAGAGGTGTTTGTTGTTGTCAACGAATGGCAGTGGGCACTCTATCCCCCTTGTCACCCAGACTTTCAAGAGCGGCTCCCATGAAGGACGTTATTTCTACCCAAGGGTAGATCATCCCTCTTCTTTTTGTTTACACATGCATATTTATAAATTGGTATGACACTCCTCCCAACCTTTGCTTACACAAGCCATGGCTAACCGAATCCTCGGGTGCCTTCCAACAATCACATACCATGGAGGAGTGCCTATTTGATATTGTTTAACACTTTGAAAATTGCTTCTGATAAATCATTGGCAAACATGTGAAGAGAATCAAGTTGTTAAAGTTGTAATTAATTGGGACTGGGCACCCCATTTGCCAGCTCTTTTTGCAAAGTTATTAGATAAGCGGATGTATATGCCACTAGTCCATTGGTGAAAGTCTGTCATGAGTAAATGACAAGGTGATAGAGAAAACGCCACATAAATTCCTCATGAGCTATAAAACATTGACACAAATAAGGAGTAATAAAGTTTTGAATAGTTTAAAGGTATCACATGAAGTATTTACTTGGAATGGCAGGAAATACCACATAATAGGTAGTTATGGTGGACACAAATGGCATGGGTTTTGGCTCAAGGTTTGGATGCACGAGAAGCATTCCCTCTCAGTACAGAGTTTAGGCTAGCAAGGTTGTTTGAAGCAAACACAGGATATCAACTGGTACAGCAAGACTTACATAAAAACATATTGCAAGCATTATAAGACTCTACACTGTCTTCCTTGTTACTCAAATACTTTTACCAGAAAATATCTAGACCTTAGAGATACCAAACATGCAAACCAAAGTTTCAACAAGCTCTACGTTAGTTCTCCACTAATAGGCTTTAACTACATGATGCAAGAGCTTAAACATGATCTACTTGAGAGCTCAAAACAATTGCAAAGCATCAAATTATCCAAGACAATGATCTACAAGAATGAGTATGTCTTTTCAATATACCATCTACCACATGTAGCATTTTCCGTTTCCAACCAAACACCAATCAACTTATTTCAACATAAACTCTCCAAATAACACAACAATAAACAAGAGAGTACTTCTCTACAAGAACTAACAGCTCTGAACAAGAGATGCATGAAAAACAGGAGCTAAAAGCATTGCAGTAGCTAGTCAAGAATACTCAACAAATATAAGTGAAGAATACGATTATTCACACGAAAAAGCGGAGCGTGCCTCTCTCCCACACAAGAATGCTAGGATCCAATTTATTCAGAAAAAAAGAAAATAACAAAGCAAAAATAAAAGCACACAGACGCTCCAAGTAAAGCACATAAGATGTGAAAGAATTAAAATATAGTTTCACTAGAGATGACCTGATAAGTTGTTGATGAAGAAGGGGATGCCTTGGGCATCCCCAAGCTTAGACGCTTGAGTCTTCTTGAATATGCTTGGGTGACCCATGGGGGGGCATCCCCAAGCTTAGTCTTTTCACTCTTCTTGATCATATCATATCATCCTCCTCTCTTGATCCTTGAAAACTTCCTTCACACCAAACTCGAAGTAATTCTCATTAGAGGGTTAGTGCATAATCAAAAATTCACATATTCTGTAATGACACAATCATCACCAATACTTCTGGACATTAGCTACAGCCACTGATGTTTTGTGGAGCAAAGAAATCCACTCAAACACAGTAAAAGAGAGAATGCAAAATAAAAGGCAGAATCTGTCAAAAACAGAACAGTCTGTAAAGAAGAATTTTTTCGAGGCACTTAAGTTGCTCAGATTCGAAAACTTAAAACTAATGAAAGTTGCGTACATATAGGAGGATCACGCCTGATTTTTTCAGAATTTTTTGATTTTTCTGGAGTGAATACAACTCAAAACCGTGGACAGCAAAAATCTGTCCTGCGCAGAAATCCAAATCTAGCATCAAGTTTCTATTAGAGACTTTACTTGGCACAACAATGCAATAAAATAAAGATACAAAGGAGTTGTTACAGAAGTAAGCAAGCTCCTTGACTCAAAGAAAAAGAAAAATTACAGAAATAAAAAACATGGGTTGTCTCCAAAAGCGCTTTTCTTTAACGCCTTTCAGCTAGGCGCAGAAAGTGAAAATCAAGTGTTTCTAAGTGAAGAAGCATCAACATTATTACCAAGAGCTTTACGCCTACCTCTCTTACCCTTAGTCTTACTCTTTGGTTTAGGGAATACATGACCGTACCCCGGCGCGGTAGTGAAATTCAGAGTGCCTTTCCCACATCTATGGTTGCTCCCAAGAGTTTCAGCAGGGATCTTCCAAGTGTAATTTGTCATGTTCCTACACATTCAATAACAAGATAATCAGTGGATACCGTTCTTCCTAGGAATGTTGTAAACACACCTTAAGCTACCCCAATGGGTAATATAACGGAATTATCAGTAAAAGTTATCCCTTCTCCTCCTTCAGAAAGTCCCCAAAGATTCAAAGATTCATAAATACTTTTAGGCATAAGGCAAAATTAAGACATAATATCAGAGCGGGCATAAAAAATTTCACCACAAATAGCAACCTTCACCGTAGGGACCCACATTGAAGGTTCAAAACTCATTGGAACATAATCATAATATTCACGAATCTGATTATAACCTTCTTTTAAACAAGATAAATTTGTCTCAAGAGTGTTTAATCTAGCATGAATGTCAACAAGAGCTGAATCAATTTATTGGCTGAGCTAGATGATGCAACCAATTTTTTAATGGCATTAAAAGCTTGATCCCCATCACAATGAAGGAAATCTCCTCCCACTACAGCATCCAGAGCATATCTATAACAAAGGACAAGTCCAAAATAAAAGCTACTAAGAAGCCGGCCTAAAGTCATTTTAGGCTCAGTTTTACCATAAGAATCAAAAATTCTAGACCAAGCTTCCTTAAAACTCTCCTCACTCCCTTGTTTGAAAGTGAAGATCAATTCCTCAGGTGACATGGTAGCAGGGATAGAACTAGACATGATAAAGAACCGAAAATAAACTAGATGCAAGTAACTAATTTTTTGTGTGTTTTTGATAAAGAGAGCAAACAAGACAAAATAAAAATCTCCTCCCACTACAGCATCCAGAGCATATCTATAACAAAGGACAAGTCCAAAATAAAAGCTAATAAGAAGCAGGCCTAAAGTCATTTTAGGCTTAGTTTTACCATAAGAATCAAAAATTCTAGACCAAGCTTCCTTAAAACTCTCCTCACTCCCTTGTTTGAAAGTGAAGATCAATTCCTCAGGTGACATGGTAGCAGGGATATAACTAGACATGATAAAGAACCGAAAATAAGCTAGATGCAAGTAACTATTTTTTTTTGTGCTTTTGATAAAGAGAGCAAACAAGACAAAATAAAAATCTCCTCCCACTACATCATCCAGAGCATATCTATAACATAGGACAAGTCCAAAATAAAAGCTACTAAGAAGCAGGCCTAAAGTCATTTTAGGCTCAGTTTTACCATAAGAATCAAAAATTCTAGACCGAGCTTCCTTAAAACTCTCCTCACTCCCTTGTTTGAAAGTGAAGATCAATTCCTCAGGTGACATGGTAGCAGGGATAGAACTAGACATGATAAAGAACCGAAAATAAACTAGATGCAAGTAACTATTTTTTGTGTGTTTTTGATAAAGAGAGCAAACAAGACAAAATAAAAATAAACTAAGCAAGACAATAACAAAGTAAAGAGATTGGAAGTGAGAGACTCCCCTTGCAGAAGGCTTGACCTCCCCGGCAACGGCGCCAGAAAAAGTGCTTGATGACGTGAAAGACACACGTTTGTTGGGAACACCAAGAGGAAGGTATGATGAGTTCAGCAGCAAGTTTTCCCTCAGTATGAAACCGAGGTTATCGAACCAGTAGGAGATGAAGGCACTTCTGAAGGTGTCAACGGCGCCAGAAAAAGTGGTGTTGGTGGAGTGCTTCCTCTTCCTAGTAATGGTGCCAGAAAAAGTGAGGTGTCGAAGGGGAGGTCCTGGCGGTTGACTTGGAACCTGCACACAACACAACCAAAATACTTTGCCCAACTTAACAGTGAGGTTATCAATGCGGATTTGGTGCCCAGGGGGGTAGTGGTGCATGTGGTGGCCTGATACGTCTCCAACGTATCTATAATTTCTGATGTTCCATGCTTATATTATGCCAATTGCTACATGTTTTATATAAACTTTATATCATTTTTATGCATTTTCTGGGACTAACCTATTAACAAGATGCCACAGTGCCAGTTCCTGTTTTCTGCTGTTTTTGGTTTCAGAAAAGTTGTTCTGGAAATATTCTCGGAATTGGACGAAACAAAAGCCAAAGTCCCTATTTTTCTGACACGTTCACGAAGTCCGAAGGAGAGACGAAGGGGGGCCGTGGGCCGCCCTCACCAGGTGGTGGCGCGGTCCCACCTCCTGCCGCGCCGCCACGTGGTGAGGATGCCACGGGCCTCCACCGACGCCGCCCCTTCGCCTATATATTCATTTATTCGGGAAAACCCTAAACACCCGAGTCATATTCGACGAAAAGTTTCAGAGCCGCCGCCGCCGTCAACCCTAACTCGGGAGGGTTCTGAATCTCTTCCCGGCACCCTGCCGAAGAGGGGAATCATCACCGGAGGGCTCTACATCGCCATGCCTGCCTCCGGAGTGATGTGTGAGTAGTTCATCCTTGGACTATGGGTCCATAGCAGTAGCTAGATGGTTGTCTTCTCCTCTTGTGCCATCATGTTTAGATCTTGTGAGCTGCCTATCATGATCAAGATCATCTTATTGTAATGCTACATGTTGTGTTTGCTGGGATCCGATGAATATTGATACTATGTCAAGTTGAATATTGAATATTGTGTGTATCTCTTTTATGATCTTGCATGCTCTCCGTTACTTGTTGAAACTCTGGCCAAGTGAATGCTTGTGACTCCAAGAGGGAGTATTTATGCTAGATAGTGGGTTCAGTCTCCACTGAATCTGGGGGAGTGACAGCAACCCCTAAGGTTGTGGATGTGCTGTTGCTACTAGGGGTAACCTAGAGATGCTTTGTCTAAGGATGACTGTGTTGTTTACATTATGCACTTTACTTAATGCAATTGTCTGTTGCTTGCAACTTAATACCGGAAGGGGTACGGACGTTAACCTGAAGGTGGACTATTTAGGCACAGATGCATGCTGGATAGCGTTCTGTGTACTTTGTCGTAATGCCCAAATGAATCTCATAGTAGACACCACAACTTGCACATGCATGTTATGCACTTATCAATATTGTCAATTGCCCAGCTGTAATTTGTTTACCCAGCATGTTAGTTATTTATTATGGAGAGACACCACTAGTGAACTGTGGACCCCGGTCCATTCTTTTACATCTGAAATACAACCTACTTTAATCATTGTTCTCTTTCATTCTCTGCAATTAAACATCATTTTCCATACAACACTTTTAATCCTTTGTTTTCTGCAAGCCGGTGAGATTGACACCCTCACTGTTTCGTTGGGGCAAAGTAGTTCGATTGTCTTGTGTGCAGGTTCCAAGTCAACCGCCGGAACCACCCCATCAATGCAAGTTTTCTGGCGCCGTTGACACCTTCAGAAGTGTCTTCATCTCCTACTGGTTCGATAACCTCGGTTTCTTACTGAGGGAAGACTTGCCGCTACACTCATCAAACCTTACTCTTGGGGTCTCCCAACGACGTGTGGTTTACACGCATCAAGCAAGTTTTCTGGCGCCGTCGGGGAGATCAAGCCTTCTGTTAGGGGAGTCTGTCACTTCCAATCTCTTTACTTTGTTATTGTCTTGCTTAGTTTATTTTATTTTATCTTGCTTGCTCTCTTTATCAAAAATACAAAAAAATAGTTACTTGCTTCTACTTTTTAGCTTTTATCATGTCTAGTTTTATTCCTGTTACTTTGTCACATGAGGAAATGATCTTCACTTTTAAGCAAGGGAGTGAAGAGAGTTTTAAAGAAGCTTGGTCTAGAATTTTTGATTCTTATGGGAAAACTGAGCCTAAAATGACTTTAAGCCTGCTTCTTAGTAGCTTTTATTTTGGGCTTGTACTTGGTTATAGATATGCTTTAGATGCTGTAGTGGGAGGAGATTTCCTTCAATGTGATGGGGATCAAGCTTTTAATGCCATAAAAAAGTTGGTTGCATCTTCTAGCTCAGCCAATAAATTTGAGTCAGCTCTTGTTGACATTCATGCTAGATTAAACACTCTTGAGACAAATTTATCTTGTTTAAAAGAAAGTTATAATCAGATTCGTGAATATTATGATTATGTTCCAATGAGTTTTGAACCTTCAATGTGGATCCCTATGGTAAAGGTTGCTATTTGTGGTGAAACTTTTTATGCCCGTTGTGATATTATGTCTGAGTTTTGCCTTATGCGTAAAAGCATTTATGAATCTTTGAATCTTTGGGGACTTTCTGAAGGTGGAGAAGGGATAACTCTTACTGATAATTCTGTTATATTACCCATTGGGATAGCTGAAGGAGTGTTTACAACATTCCTAGGAAGAACGGTATCCACTGATTATCTTGTTATTGAATGTGTAGGAACAGGACAAATTACACTTGGAACATCCCTGCTGAAACTCTTAGAAGCAACCATAAATGTGGGAAAAGGCACTCTGAATTTCACTACCGCGCCGAGGTGCGGGCATGTATTCCCTAGACCAAAAAGTAAGACTAACACTGTGTTTGGATGTAGGAAAGTTTCCTGAGAATTGAATTGGGCTGGCAATTCCATTTCCCAGATGGAAAGGAAATGGTCTTCAATTCCAATTCCGCTGTTTGGATGTGAATGTAATTTATGCCTGGAATCAGAGGGTAGGAAACAATTCCAAATCCTGTTTGGATGTATGAATCTTGGAATTGAATGATTTGTTGAATTTGGACAATACAAAACTTGGTAAAAGTATGAAAACAATTACGTGTATATTTGAATGTTGATATACTCTTTTACACATATAATGAGATTAAAAATTAGAAATCAAGTCACAAATAATAACACAAGTAGAAATCAAGTAGTTTTGAAGTACCAACAACAAAAGGATAATAATTTAGTCTCTACAAATAGCACGAGTGGGTAGTTCATGTCTCTTACACGTAGTAGAACTAGATAGTTCGTGAACAACAAAGTGCATAGTGCATACATGAACCAAACAGGGAGTTGGTAGAAGGATCGGGAAGCTTGATGAACTCCCCGGTTAGAGACAAGATTGCTGATAACACAGCAGAGAAATGCCTACTGATTGTTTCAGTAGACCGACAATAGTTGCCACCCACCATCCTCATTTTAAGTCCATGACCAACAACTTGTAGGAACGAAGCAACATCTTCTTCTACCGTCATGAACAAGCTATCTTTGAGACCACACTTCTCACGCATCATAGCAACAAGATCATGGAAGTTTCGTTTTGTTAAGCGTAGCTTATCATAGCAAGTTGCTTCGGACCCATCATAAGTTTTTTCAAGATGTACTTCCGATATCTAACCGTTTCCTCGTCATCACTGAAGCATCCGAGGTCTCTAGGTGCCCTTTGAGTACTAAGGTAAGCTAATGCAAGACATGATATTTCAAAATACTTTTGTGCTAACACTATCCTTTTCCTTTTTCTTCTTTTGTTCTCTTCGGTAATATAAGCAACCAACTCTTGTTGAGACATGATGAAAATGCTACAATGAACAAGATGAAAATAGCATCGTTTAAATAAATCTGTAGCACAAATTCATGGTCAAACTTTCATATGACATTACCTAATGTGCACACTATATTTCAAACAACACAAAACATATCACAAATTCGAGTCAGCTACGAGTACAAGCTAGAGGCAGAGATGTGTTACCTTCAACCAGCTGATAGGACAAGAACTTGTCTACAATCTGCAGTTTACAAACAAAGAAAAAATTAGCAAAATGTGAGGAGGGAGCTGTCCGTGGGAGGGAGAGAGTAGAGAGGGAAGAGACGATGGCGCGGCTGAGAGAGAGACAGAGAAGGGCGCGGACAACCCGCCGCCGGCCACATCCCACCGCCGGCCACATCTAGGGTTTCCGAGGACGGCGCGGAGCGGAAAGGACGGCGCGACGAGCAGGGAACGGACCAGGCGAAGGAGGGGTAGAGCACGGCGGCGCTCAAAGGAGAGGGAGGGAGAGGGTTACCTGGCCGTCGGCGCCAGCTCCGCCGTTTCGCTTGCTCGCTCGCGGAGGAAGACTCGCCCGCTCGCCTTATCTGTTCGCGAGGACGGGTTGCTCGCTCGCCTCGCTCCGTTTTCGCGTGATTCCCAGCCTCCAGCCTCGGAAAGATTTGGCCCGAGCGGTCACTTGCGCAGGGGTGGGCGGGGAATTGCTCCGAGTTTCCAAGGCCCAATTCCCTGACCAGTCCAAACGGCGGAAACAGCAGCCCAATTCCAGATTCCCTAATTCCAGGGTCCAATTCTTACATCCAAACACAGTGTAAGGGTAAGAGAGGTAGGCGTAAAGCCCTTGGTAATCATTTGGATTCTTCTTCACTTGGAAACACTTGATTTTCACTTTTTGCACCTAGCTGAAAGGCGTTAAAGAAAAACGCTTATGGGAGACAACCCATGTTTTTATTTCTGCAATTTTTTTTCTTTTTCTTTGAGTCAAGTAGCTTGCTTACTTCTGTAAAAACTCCTTTGTATCTTTATTTTATTGCATTGTTGTGCCAAGTAAAGCCTTTAATAGAAAGTTGATGCTAGATTTGGATTTCTGCGCAGAGACAAATTTTTGTTGTCCACCGTTTTGAGCTGTACGCTCTCCAGAAAAATCTAAAAATTCTGAAAAAATTCAGGCGTGATCCTCATATATGTACACAACTTTCATTAATTTGGACTTTTCGCATCTGAGCAACTTAAGTGCCTCGACAAAATTCGTCTTTTCAGACTGTTCTGTTTTTGACAGATTCTGCCTTTTGAATTGCATTCTCTCTTTTACTGTGTTTGAGTGGATTTCTTTGCTCCACAAAATATCAGTGGCTGTAGCTAATGTCCAGAAGTGTTGGAGATGATTGTGTCATCACAGAACATGTGAATTTTTGATTATGCACTAACCCTCTAATGAGAATTACGTCGAGTTTGGTGTGAATGAAAGTTTCAAGTATCAAGAGAGGAGGATGACATGATATGATCAAGAAGAGTGAAAATCCTAAGCTTGGGGATGCCCCGTGGTGCATCCAAGCATATTTCAAGAAGACTCAAGCGTCTAAGCTTGGGGATGCCCAAAGCATCCCTTCTTCATCGACAACTTATCAGGTCATCTCTAGTGAAACTATATTTTAATTCTATAATTCTTTAGAATTAAAATATAGTTTCACTAGAGATGACCTGATAAGTTGTCGATGAAGAAGGGGATGCCTTGGGCATCCCCAAGCTTAGACGCTTGAGTCTTCTTGAAATATGCTTGGGTAACCCATGGGGGCATCACCAAGCTTAGGCTTTTCACTCTTCTTGATCATATCATATCATCCTCCTCTCTTGATCCTTGGAAACTTTCTTCACACCAAACTCAGAGTAATTCTCATTAGAGGGTTAGTGCATAATCAAAAATTCACAAGTTCTGTAATGACACAATCATCTCCAATACTTCTGGACATTAGCTACAGCCACTGATATTTTGTGGAGCAAAGAAATCCACTCAAACACAGTAAAAGAGAGAAAGCAAAATAAAAGGCAGAATCTGTCAAAAACTAAACAGTCTGGAAAGACGAATTTTTTCGAGGCACTTAAGTTACTCAGATGCGAAAAGTCAAAACTAATGAAAGTTGCGTACATATATGATGATCACGCCTGAATGTTTTCAGAATTTTTAGATTTTTCTGGAGTGCGTACAGCTCAAAACGGTGGACAGCAAAAATCTGTCTATGCGCAGAAATCCAAATCTAGCATCAACTTTCTATTAGAGGCTTTACTTGGCACAACAATGCAATAAAATAAAGATACAAAGGAGTTGTTACACAAGTAAGAAAGCTCCTTGACTAATAAAAACTGAAAACAAAAGATAATGGGTTGCCTCCCAAAAGCGCTTTCTTTAATGCCTTTAGCTAGGCTATAAGATTTTAATGATGCTCTCATAAAAATAAGAGTTGAACACCAAAGAGAGCATCAAGATGCAAATATCAAACACATTTAAGTCTAACCCACTTCCTATGAAAAGGAATCTTGTAAGAAAACAAATTATTGAAGCATGAAGCTACAGGTGTATGAAAACAAAACAAGTGCAACTTCAAAACTTTCAACATAAAGAGAAGTGTTTTAGTGACTTGAAAACTTTTACCACCATATTTTCCTCTCTCATAATAACTTTCAGTAGCATCATGAACAAACTCAACAATATAACTGTCACATAAAGCATGCTTTTCATGATCTATTAACACATAATTTCTGTTAAGCTCTAAAACAGTGGGGTTATTAAACCCACTTTTGACAATAGTAGTAAAATTAATATCATCAGACAAAATAGGACCATCATCAAGAGAATTATCATATATAACATTAGGGAGCCATTGTTTTATTTCTGTAACTTCCTCTTATATTTGAGTCAAGGAGCTTGTTATTTCAAATTTATCAAAAGTAGATATTTCAATAGAATCATGACATTCAACAATATAGCACTCTTCCTCCTTAGTCAGGCATGGAGGGCAATCAAATAATGTAAGAGTTAAAGAGTTACTATCATTAGAAGGTAGATCCTCCTTTTGTTCATCACTCTCTTCCTCTTTTTCATCCAATGAGCTTTCAGTTTTAGCAGCTTCTTCTCCCACAGGTTCCTGAAAGGTAGCAAGTTGTTTTGGAGAATAAATTTTCTCAAGAAATTAAGTGATATAAGGATTATCATTGTAATATTCAAGGCAATAACCAAGTATAGCAAATTTTTCAGATTTATAAGGAGAATCATCATCATGAATATAACCAACAATTTCATAGGCACCCTTAAAAACAACAAATTCTTCAATTTGTTCAAGATTAACAAAGTCAAAGTTTCCTTTAGCATAAGCAGCCAAGGTTTCATTATCATTATGATCACATTGGAAAGGGAGGTGTTTATGTCTTCTACGACATAAAGATTCATTAAAGCAGTAGGATTCATCATATGTAGAACACAAGTTCTTAGCAAAATAATTCAATCTACTTATTTGTTCCCATAAATATATCCCTTTTTGAGACAAGCGGTAAGATTTTGTTTCAAAGAGAGAAGACATTGATAGCAAATAAATAACTAGACATAACAATAAAAAAACTGAAATAAACTAAATGTAAGAAACTAATTTTTTTTGTGTTTTTGATATAAAGAAGCAAACAAGACAAAATAAAAATAAACTAAGCAAGACAATAACAAAGTAAAGAGATTGGAAGTGAGAGACTCCCCTAACAGAAGGCTTGACCTCCCCGGCAACGGCGCCAGAAAACTTGGCGTCTTGTCGGGAGTGCAAGACTTCCAGAAGTATCTCCTCTCTCCCCGGCAACGGCGCCAGAAAACTTGCTTGATACGTGTAAACCACACGTTCGTTGGGAGACCCCAAGAGTAAGGTTTGATGAGTGTAGCGGCAAGTCTTCCCTCAGTAAGAAACCGAGGTTATCAATCCAGTAGGAGGTGAAGACACTTCTGAAGGTGTCAACGGCGCCAGAAAACTTGTGTTGTTGATGGGGTGGAAGAAGTCCTGACGGTTGACTTGGAACCTGCACACAAGACAATCAAACTACTTTGCCGCAACGAAACAGTGAGGGTGTCAATCTCACCGGCTTGCTGAAAACAAAGGATCAAAAGTGTTGTATGGAAAATGATGTTTAATTGCAGAGAATGAAAGAGAACAATGATTGCAGTAGGTTGTATTTCAGATGTAACAGAATAGACCAGGGTCCACAGTTCACTAGTGGTGTCTCTCCATAATAAATAACTAACATACTGGGTAAACAAATTACAGCTGGGCAATTGACAATATTGAAAAGTGCATAACATGCATGTGCAAGTTGTGGTGTCTACTATGAGATTCATTTGGGCATTACGACAAAGTACACAGACCGCTATCCAATATGCATTTGTGCCTAAATAATCCACCTTCAGGTTAGCATCCGCACCCCTTCCAGTATTAAGTTGCAAGCCACAGACAATTGCATTAAGTAAAGTGCATAATGCAAACAACACATTCATCCTTAGACAAAGCATCATTAGGTTACCCCTAGTGGCAACAACACATCCACAACCTTAGGGTTGCTGTCACTCCCCCAGAATAAATGGAGATTGAACCCACTATCTAGCATAAATACTCCCTGTTGAAGTCACAAGCATCCACTTGGCCAGAGTATCAACAAGCAATGGAGAGCATGCAAGATCATAAATAACATAGACATAATATTTCAGTATTCAACTTGACATAGTATCAATATTCATCGGATCTCAGCAAACACAACATGTAGCATTACAATAAGATGATCTTGATCATGATAGGCAGCTCACAAGATCTAAACATGATGGCACAAGAGGAGAAGACAACCATCTAGCTACTGCTATGGACCCATAGTCCAAAGATGAACTACTCACACATCACTCCGGAGGCAGGCATGGCGATGTAGAGCCCTCCAGTGATGATTCCCCTCTCCGGCAGGGTACCGGGAAGAGCTTCAGAACCCTCCCGAGTTAGGGTTGACGGCGGCGGCGGCGGCTCTGGAACTTTTCGTGGTTTTTCACTCGGGTACTTAGGGTTTTCCCGTCAAAGGCAATTTATAGGCGAAGGGGCGGCGTCGGTGGAGGCCCGTGGCCTCCTCACCACGTGGCGGCGCGGAGGTGGGACCGCGCCACCAGGTGGTGAGGACGGCCCACGGCCCCCCTTCGTCTCTCCTTCGGACTCCGTGTATGTGTCAGAAAATAGGGGCTTTGGCTTTTGTTTCGTCCAATTCCGAGAATATTTCCAGAACAACTTTTCTGAAACCAAAAACATCAGAAAACAGGAACTGGCACTGTGGCATCTTGTTAATAGGTTAGTCCAAGAAAATGCATAAAAATGATATAAAGTGTATATAAAACATGTAGCAATTGGCATAATATAAGCATGGAACATCAGAAATTATGGATACGTTGGAGACGTATCAGCATGCAAGATCATAAATAACATAGACATAATATTTCGGGACAATCGTTTCTGTGCCCTACCTACCTCAGTTTTATCTGTTTGTGCCATGCCCGCGTAGTTTCTCTCGTTCGTGCCCTGGCTGGGCCGCAAATGGCCCGCGCACGGCCAAGACGGCCGGTTCCGTCTGGTGAACCTCGTTTCACCGTAACTTGCCCTGGCTTGTGGGGTCGGCCTGACGCGGCTCGTGAGTTGGAAGAGGGACCGGTCAAGTGGGGCCGGGGCGGTTGGAATCGCATCTAGTGGGGCCGGGGAACTTGTTTAATGAAGGGATACCGCCGATGGGGCCCACGTGGTTTTCTTCCCTGGCTTACTGCTGCCGCCCATAGAACCCCCGAGGAACCCCCAAGAACAGAGCAATAGGAGTTGGATTGAGGGCGGAGAGCAGGGTGATTGAAGGCGCAAAGGAGCTCCATCGCCATCGCCATCGCCATTGCCGTCGCCCGCGCGTCTCCCATCGCCCGTCGAGAAGGAGGGACAAGCAAGGAGCTCCATCGCCATCGCCATTGTACGGCCGCCTTCGCCGTTTGGGGTTTTTTGGTCACCGACGGTTCCAGCTGCAGTCCATCAACCCCATTTCGATGGTCAGTGCTATCTTCTCTACATGTTTCATTTCCCTGTTTGAGCTCCCGAATGGTTCATTATATGTGAGTAGATTTGATTTTCTATTTGGCTTGCAGAATGGGAAAAAACCCAGGTTCCGCCTGTTTATCTGGTTCTAAATTTCATTTGTTAATATAGGATTCCGATAGCGATGTCGTCGATTACTGTGCTATGTGCCGTCACGAAGCAACTTTCTGTCGCACACTAACTCGCCGTTCCAATACTTTCAAAGTCCCGATTGAACATGGTTACAAAGAGGATGTTGTAAGTATTGCCTTTCAAATTCGTGGGAATGTCATTTGTTTTTCCTTCAATGAGTGTCTTCATTGTTTCTCCGGTTTTGTATTGCATGTAGATTCTGCCATGCCCTTTAAGATATCTTCTAGAGAGCCGGGCAATTGGCCCTCGTAAGAACTGGATGGAGGCTAGGTGTCCGAACGGAGACCAGTACTTCTTCTACCTGGATAGGTGGGAAATTGAAATTGAAACACATCGGAGATATCTCTGTAAGCGGCTAAGTGATAGCCCGAAGACCCATATTTTCACCTCGATCTGTGGAACGCAGTGGAGAGCACTATGTGAATGCTACGGCATCGAGGAGGGCGATGTTGTCAAATTCACTTGGAATGAAGATCAACATGTGTTCAATGTTGAAGTGACTAACGAGCACAATGCTGCAAAACCTTTTGTGCAACACACATGTATGCTGGTTTGTGTTCTTTTTCTTACACATTGAGTAGTTTACAAGTTTTCTGAATGTCTTCCTCTCTTTGATCAGAGTTTGAACAGATTGTCGGATGCTGCAAGCCAGCCCTCCTGTCGAGCATATTTCACGAACCGAGAGATGTCACCTATTCAGAAATCAATGCGATATCTTTCGCTTTATTCAAAGATGCCACGATGGAGTTGGAAGAGATCCCTCAGTTCTACGTGCGCAGGATTGAGAATGATTCTATAGATGTCGATTCTCTGGTATGATTCAAACGTTTCGTATTCATTTACATTTTCTGAACTATTCTGTCATTTGAACTATTCTGATACGATGCTCATGTTATTTTGATAGCATCTCAAGATTGCGGTAGTAGATGGTTATGATGTTATTCCATCGGGTGATCGCATATTTCGTCAAGTTCACGGAAAATCTCGTCTTTTGGCGAGAGACGATGTCGAGATCTTTGGATCATATCGAGTGATCGAAGATTACATCGAGTTCACGGAGAGCTGGGATCTATTCTGGGAGCAACTGCAGATTCGCTTTGGTGATCTCTACGTTATCAAGGTGATCGTCAAGGAGGAGTACATCGAGCTGACATTTGAGAAGGTCAGCGAAGACGTCGAGGAGCCCGACGAAGACATCGAGCAGTGGGACGACGAGATGATGTACGAATTTGAAGACTCCAGCGACTCCAGCAAAGATATCGAGCAGTGGGTTGACGAGATGATGTCCGGCTTTGACGACGTCAAAGAAGAGAAGGACGTCAAAGAAGAGACTGATTAATATTACTATGAGTTGTATTTGATTTTGGTCGGATTTTGGACGGATGTATTTTGGTCGAACACCTTATGGGCGTGCTCTGGGCATGAACTGGAGCGCTCTGGGCGCGCTCTGTGCGTCACCGTAATTATATTATGATGGATAAGCTTGCCTCCGGTCATTTGTTTCAAACTTTTATGTTGCAAGTCCAAAAACACTTCTCTTTACTCTTGAGTTCATACAACATAGTTTGAGAAACACAATTGATCATGCATTTCTCGTCAGAATGTACGTAGACCTTGTTTATCAACTTGAATCGTTAGTATATGACATAGGACGACTATGTGCGCAGGATTTTCCTTTTTTTTTTTTTTTTTGAATATTTGAAGCTCATTTCAAATTTCGGTCAAACTAACGTTGACCTGCATTTAAACAAGTTTAAAACATGAGAATGAAAAACTAAGCATGGATCCTTCTTAGTCACTCCAAAATGAAACTTTGTGAGGTGTTTGAACATTTTATGTTGGAAATCCAAAACCCCTTCTCTTCACCCTAGAAATCATAGGACATATTCTGAGATATCGCCTTAGATACATGCATTTCTCATATGAAATGTTTATAGATGATGTTTATCAACTTGAATCGTTAGTATATGACATAAGACGACTATGTGCGCAGGATTTTCCTTTTTTTGATTTTTTTTTGAATATTTGAATCTCATTTGAACCTCGAGTTCATACGACATAGTTCGAGGATATCACTTATATACATGCATTTTTCATATGAATGTGTATTGTTTATTATCTTGAATCGTTAGTATATGACATAAGACGACTATGTGCGCAGGATTTTCCTTTTTTTTGATTTTTTTTTGAATATTTGAAGCTCATTTCAAATTTTGGTCAAACTAACATTGACCTACATTTAAACAAGTTTAAAACATGAAATTTGAAAAACGAAGCCTCGATCCTTCTTAGTCACTTCAAAATGAAGCTTGGACACTTTATCAAACTTTTCAAAACTCCGTTGAGTGCCTCCAAACCCCGTTGAGTGCCTCCAAACCCCATTTGAACAATGACCGTCGAACTAACCCTAGCGCTGAACTGCAGCCGTCCGATCGGTCCTCGAGAAGGAATCTGGCAGACTCGGGGCGATCCGCGAGAGGCTCATTCTGTGATCTGATTGGCTGTAACCCGTGTGAGAAGCTCATTATGCACAACCCCTTCGATGTGTTTCAAATGAGCTCCAAAGGTAGGGTAAACGGCCCCATTTTTAAGCAAAAAGGGTTGGTGGACTCGCAACAGCCGCACCGCCGCATATGACCGTTACACGCTCACCGCGGACCCACCATTTGCCTCCTCTTCACAGACAGAGCATCCATCCTCTTTGGACCATCTTCTTCTTCCTCTTCCTTCCTCTTCTTCCTTTCCGGCGACGAAGGGCAGCAGCAATGTCGAGCTCCAACAGTTCATCCCTTCGCCCCATTTGGCTAAAGCAGCCTGAGGTGCCGTTGCCGCCATGTTCTAAATGATCACGCAAGGAGCCACTACTTCGTAAGGCTACTAAGGCGGAGACACCCAACCAGGGGCGCGAGTATTTGAAATGCCAGAGCCATCCACAGGATGTAAAGATCTTTCTCTCGCATCCTTTTGCTTTGATTTCTTCAGTGTTTTCAATTTCTTGCTCAGATCTGGGATTTAGGGTTCAGGTTGACCTTTTCAGGGGTTGGAACCATGCAACCATTTTCAGTGGTTGGATGAATACGTTACGCAGCTTAGACGAGATGGAAGGTGACGCGCGCCCAGCGACCTTCCTCTGCAGTCTGATGTGGAGATTGCGCCCTCTGCTCCGCCGATGGGCATCGTTGCTCCGCCGATGGGGTCTGACATGGTTGCTCCTCCGATGGGGCTTGCGGAAGTTAGAGGCAAACTGAAGAAGTTGAACAAGCACTTAAAGCAGATGAATGATCTGAAGAAGCAGGCTAATCTGATAGCTGCAGGATTTTATCTCTGTATAGTTGCTCTAGGATTTGTTTATCTGTTGATTGTCAGTCGTAGTTAATTAGTGCGATGTAAGCATAATTAATGCAATGTAAGCTCTATGTTATTTGGACCAACCGCTTATGATAAACCAGTCGTCTCATTTGGACCAACCGCTTATGACTAATCATCCGTACCGAAACTATCTAGAGTTTTAGGGACAGATCTATACACCAACACGTATTTTACACCAGAAATTGCTTATATTTTTTGGGATAAATGACTAATCATCCGTACCGAAACTATCTACAGTTTTAGGGGCAGATCTATACACCAACACGTATTTTACACCAGAAATTGATTATATTTTTTGGGACAAATGACTAATCATCCGTACCAAAACTATCTACAGTTTTAGGGGCAGATCTATACACCAACACGTATTTTACACCAGAAATTGCTTATATTTTTTTGGGACAAATGAGTAATCATCCGTACCGAAACTATCTACAGTTTTAGGGGCAGATCTAAACAATGGATACAAAATTAGCATTGAAAGAAGGGGGTCCGGGCCCGGTTAAACCCGCTCCGTTCAATGCTAAGGATATCCTTGGAATATTGGGGTATATAAAGAGGTCGCGCACACACCCAACTAGCGAGGTGGGACTAAAAAACAACACCAACACCAACACGTATGATTCAACAGCACAGCGGGAGACGTGGTCAGTTTGAGCCGACCCCACCAGTCAGACTAGTGCCCCGGCCCCACTCGATGCGATTCCAACCGAGCCGCGCCAGGCCAACCCCACAAGTCAGGCCAAGTTACGGAGAAACGAGGTTGACCAGACGGAAACGACCGTCTTGGCTGTGCTCGGGCCATTTGCGGCCCAGCCAGGGCACGAACGAGAGAAACTACGCGGGCATGGCACAAACAGATAAACTAGAGAGAACCATGGCACATGAGCAATAATCCCTAATATTTCAGTATTCAACTTGACATAGTATCAATATTCATCGGATCCCAGCAAACACAACATGTAGCATTACAATAGGCATCTCACAAGATCTAAACATGATGGCACAAGAGGAGAAGACAACCATCTAGCTACTGCTATGGACCCATAGTCCAAGGATGAACTACTCACACATCACTCCGGAGGCAGGCATGGCGATGTAGAGCCCTCCGGTGATGATTCCCCTCTCGGCAGGGTGCCGGGAAGAGGTTCAGAACCCTCCCGAGTTAGGGTTGACGGTGGCGGCGGCTCTGGAACTTTTCGTGGTTTTTGACTCGGGTGTCTAGGGTTTTCCCGAAAATAGCAGGCGAAGGGGCGGCGTCGGTGGAGGCCCGAGGCCTCCTCACCACGTGGCGGCGCGGCAGGAGGTGGGACCACGCCACCATATGGTGAGGACGGCCCACAGCCCCCTTCGTCTCTCCTTCGGACTCCGTGTACGTGTCAGAAAAATAGGGACTTTGGCTTTTGTTTCGTCCAATTCCGAGACTATTTCCAGAACAACTTTTCTGAAACCAAAAACAGCAGAAAACAGGAACTGGCACTGTGGCATCTTGTTAATAGGTTAGTCCCAGAAAATGCATAAAAATGATATAAAGTGTATATAAAACATGTAGCAATTGGTATAATATAAGCATGGAACATCAGAAATTATGGATACGTTGGAGACGTATCAGCATGCTCCATCCTTCTCCTATAAATAGCAGCAATGTTGGTTTATCATCTCACCGAACAGGTTATAGTTATTTAAACCCCTCTGTTTGTAGCTACAAACTACTCCCTCCGTTCCGTTTTAATTGACTCACATATATCTACATATGGATGCATCTAGACACGTTTTAGTGTTAGGTACATCCATATCTAGATATATGTGAGTCAATTAAAATGAAACGGAGGGAGTAGGTACTATCAGCATGGCCAACAACGTCAAGACCTTGGCGCTCATACTTTTGGTTGTGAGTCTTGTAGCAATGGAGCAAACCCAGCAAGTAGAAGCTTACCTTTGTTGTGTTAAACATGATTATGTAGCATATTATTTGGCATGCCGTATTTTATCCGGCATCAAGGACTGTTGCGACTTTTATGTAAATGTAGCCTATCTGGATGACTATGGATGTATGGCCTTATGTAAATGGGGACATTTTCGGCATGCAAGGTACGTACGTGTTATTAATATGGTCAATTGTTCATTCTGACACATTATTTATTTATTTATTTATTTATCATGTAAGGTTATACTTGCAAATGCCATTCTAATGTTTGTCGATAACACAAAAGCTTAGGTTGATGTTAAATATGGTCTTGTGATATGTATAAATGCAGTTGGCGACCGCAACACGGCTACCGACTACTGTAAGCTGGGGTGCACGTCATCCATGAGCAACAAAATAATGTCTTCTAGTAAGATTAATTATATATATACACTTTATCAATACTTAAGTAAGTATCAAATAGTTCCGTCGTTGACTTGATCTTCTGCTATGACATTCTCATGCTTCTTGTTACTTTATCACTAACACCTGCTCCACGCACTACATATTGTGTGGTTAGAACCATTCCCAGGTGAATACACGTTGTAATATACCACTGTGTTTTTACGGGCAAAACATAAATCCTTCATCGACGCATGTATCTTGTGCATGCCTACACCAAGGACGTCAAGCGAAGGACGGAAGCTCTCCCTCTCGCGCCGCCCCCACGCGGCGGCCGGGAGGGAAACCCTAGCCGCCGCAGCCTAGCCCTCCACCTCCCCTTCCTCCACCCTCCCCCGCTGCCACCACGAGCGCAGCCAGGAAAAGCCTGGACGCGGCCGGCAGCGGGGGGGACTTCTTCGTCCTCGAGTTTGATGTGCCGGCGCGGGTTGGTGCCCCCGATCTCGGGCGTGGCGCGGCCGTCGGGCGCCACGGCGACGTCGATCTGCTTCGGCGGCGTGGCGGAAACCGCGGATCTCCGGCCCTCGAGGCGCAGAGCGGCAGATCCGGTGGTCTGGCCCTTGCGGGCGGGCTGCGGGGTGGATCGGGTACGGTGACGGATCTTGGGTGTGCTCGTCATGCCCGGATCTGGTCATTGCTTGAAGGATCTGAAGGTGTGGATGATGGCCGGTGAGATCCGGGCTCCGCGATCGGAGCCGACGATGGTGCCGCCCGCGGGCGTCGTTTCCTTGTTGAAGGCGTCGTTGCTGTGATTCTCCTACCTCCCGCTCGGTTGTTCCATGGGGAAACCCAAGATCTGGTGCTACCGGATCGGACGATGGCGGCACTATCGGTGTCGCTTTTCCCTCTTGAGGGCATCGTTTTGGAACACGTGTTGCCTGGAGTGGTCTACCGGTGGAGTGGAGCTTCACCGACCATGACGAAAACGGCTGGTCTTGGCGGCGTGGTGCAGCGGAGACTCGACGATGGTCCTGTTTGGTGGACTTGCACAGGGTGGGGGCGTTGCCTGGTGTCATGGTGGCATCGGCGGCAGGACTGGCGAGTGTCTTTGCTCCGATCGGCAGGCTGAAGTTGGGTTCGAGGAAGAGGATGGAGGCGATTGCCGGAGCGTGTACACAAGGCGCTATCTCTGAGTTAGCCAAGGAGCCGGCGACGGTTGTGGACGGGGAACAAGGCCCCGTTCACCCTGTCGTTTTGTGCTAGTTGTGGTGTTTCACCGTTGGTGGGTTCACCTTGTATTCGTTCGTTGTAAGGCTTTTGCCAGCTATGTTGAATAAAATTAATAAAGCGGCCGTATGCATCATTTTGATGCAGAGGCTGGGGTGACCCTTTTCTAAAAAAAATCGGCAGTGGTGCCTTCTTTTCGTGTAATAAAACAACATTTTAGTTTTAAAAAGGCTAGAATTTGTTAAGAAAACTTTCTAGGTACATCTCGACCTTTCAAGTTAATTATGAGAGAAAGTTCATAATTGTATTGGCCGACGTTCCTTATATGTTGTAATTACTAAATCACAATAAATAATAACAATTGTCTTCTTAGATTGCTTAGACCAACATACATGGTAGATAGATATGCGCATATCGATGATTTTGTTAATTCTAACTCATATATATAATCTAATGAATTTCTCCCTTCTTCAGAAATTGGCGGTAGCAAGAATGGAAAAGATGGCATCGAACGTTGCACCAATGCATGCCACAATTTGTGCACTAAGGATAACACTGAGATTGCAAAAGTTCAAGGTGCTTAACTAGTAACACTTATTAGGATTACAAATAGCAGCCAATGCATGATGTAGACAAAGTGTCTTCTCTAGTGCATTTTTTAAAATCTTTATATTCTTCAACTTGGTTGCATTTGGCTTATTCTTATGTTCATGGACGAATATGTGCCAAATGCAACCCCATTTTGACTATTTTCTTCTTCAATTTGTTTCTTTCCTTCCCAATCTTCCTATTTGCCACTTGTGCTATCTCGAGCTTACCTTAATTGTAAAGTTCGGATCGTCCTAAGTCTATGTTGGCTAAATATGTTTTCTCATGTCGGACAAGCAAGTATAATTCTTACTTCTTTGATCATTTAATGACTCAATGTTTTGATTTTGTGTTATGTGACATTATGGAAGTACATGAAAAACTTGTGCATCATTATTTTGTCCTATGTGACATTATGGAAGTACCTGAAAAACTTGTGCATCATGATTGTTTTTATTATTCATAATATCCTCTACCAAACTGTATACATTATTAATATATTTTTATTTTTTTCTTAGTGTCGCCTTGTTTTCTTGACAACCAAGAACTAAAACTGTGGGTCATTGATATTTACTACACACTTATTATTGTAGACACAATTAGGCCTCCGAGCGTAGAGTTTTGCAAGACAACAACAACTTTTCTTAAGTGAGTGGTCCAAGGTTTAACAAGCCAATGAGATGTAGGGTGAAACTATCCCTCTCGGTCAACCCTCAATCAAGATATAAGAAGCCTCTTATGTCCCGACGCACCTAATTTCAATCAAGATACAACAAGTGTTTTTTCACAGGCACATGGCCGAGACGACATGGAATGTTGTCTGGCTTCATCTGGTCAGGCCATGCCAGACACGAAGTCTATCGTACGTGGTCGGGCCGTGCTGGGTCAGCCCGATTGCCAGATGTAGTGGAAGCCCAGTAGTGGAAAACAAGGCCAACTGTTATTGGACTCAAGGCCAACAAATTCCTACTCCATTCCCGTGCGCTTATAGCTGGCCAAACATGCCAGTCGGAAGCACTTTTTTTTTTGCCCGACACGGATACGACACGGCCTGACCTAAATGGGTCACGACACGACACGGGTCCATTAGTGCCCGGGCCGCTCCTCTATTTGGAGCCCGTGGACCGGCACGGCACTACTAGCTATTTATTATATATTTTTCAGACTTTATAGCTATTTTTACCTCTTTTTTTTGAATTTATAGCTATTTGTACTTGCTTTTTGGGCTGTAATCGGGCCTAACCCCGGCCCGTCGGGTAGCATCAGTGCCGGGCGGCCCATTTGGCCAGCTATACCTGCGCTCCTCCTCGCTCTCCACTCCATCTTCCCCACCCAAGCAACACACTCTCAAAATTCTCAAAAAAAAAAAAGCAACACACTCTCAAACCCTAGCGTTGCCGCGTCCGGGATGATCCGCCGCCGCCTCCCGTCCTCGCCTCCGCTCGAGGACGACGACCTCCTGGAGGAGATTCTGCTCCGCATCCCCCCGCAGCCCTCGTCCCTGCCCCGCGCCTCCGCCGTCTGCACGCGGTGGAGCCGCCTCCTCTCTGACGCCCGATTCCTCCGCCGCTTCGGCAAGCACCACCGGAAGCCTCCTCTGCTCGGCTGCTTCTCTGGGAGGGAATGCAGAAGCACCGTCTTCATCCCCACTCTGGACGCGGCAGACCTCATTCCCGCCGCGCGCTTCCCCGTGCCCCAGCCATCGCTGTCCTACGACTTTCTCGGCTGCCGCCACGGCCTCGCGGTCATCCTCAACAATTCAAGGAACGAGATCATACTGTGGTACCCCCTCGCAGGCCACCAGCGCCGCGTACCATGTCCACCGTGGTTCACCAGTCACAGGACTGCCAACCTGCGTCATGCCACGGTGTTGTGCGCTGCCGCCAGAGATGAAGACAAGCATGTGCCCGGTGAATGCCATTTGCACCCCTTTAAATTGGCCTTCGTGTCCTGCGAGGTCCTCGACGCCACGGAGCTGTGCGCTTGCCTCTACGACTCCGAATCTGCTGCTTGGGGTGATATGATGTCGGGGGAGTATCCCCGGGTAGGGTCAAGGCTTGGCATAAGGTGGTGTTCGAAGTTGTGCCGAGGTACGGAAAGGGCCGACCTGTTTGGGCCTGGGAAGGTCCGAGCTTCATCTTGACCTGGAGATACAGGCCGACCTATTTTGGCCCAGAGGGGTCCGAGGTATACTGTTGGCCAGGGCCGAGGTTCACTGTCCGAGCTATGTTCTGCCGACCTAACTACCTCAGTGCGGTGGTTTGTGTTGTGGGTGCAGGAGAAGCTGTGGGAAGGAAGTAAGATCCGACCTAGTAAAAGATATTAAGCGCAAGACCCAAGGTACGGCACGTCCGTGCCAAGCTAACCGAGGTGATGGGCTGTAGGTCGGGCAGGAGTCAATGCTCCTGTCACTTCCAGCCGGGTACAAGAGCGCCTGACACGGGAGCGTCTGTCAAGGAGCCTGGCAGAGGCGTGCTCCGGGTTCGGCGGGCCTGCACGTCTCTGACCGCTGACCACGCGGGATCTGGGAAAAGGCTACGAGGTAGCTCTGCCAGGCCACGTCCTGTCTCGGTCAGAGGGGACATGCTAGTTCTGCCGTTAGGCTACAGGAGATGGGCAAGCCACGTCTTGTCCCTGACCGAGGTACGGTGGTACGGTGGTGACCGTTGCAGAGGCATGGCAACAGTGTTCTGCGAGGGGCACAATGGTAACCCGGCTGGCCTATATAGTGGGCTTCACCCCCCTCCTGCGAGAGGGGACGGATCGATCAACAGAGGAAGAGAAAGAGATAGAGAGAAAGAGGAAGGAACCTCGGAAACCCCGGAAACACCTCGGATCTAGCTCGGAGTGCCTTCTCCCTCCCGTATAGCTCCATCTTTTACCTCAAGTTCTCACCATTGTATCATCATACAGCTCGAGGAGCAGCTTGTACTTGTCACTCTGAGCTATACACTGGCTAGGATAGTGCTGCAGTAGGGGTGTTACCTCCGCAAGAGGGCCCCGAAGCAGGGTACATCGTGGTGTGCTTTGTGTTCTTGCTTTCTTGGTTCTTCGTTCGTGTTCTTGCGTGTTCTTGCGTGTGCACTTCTTGAGTGCATAAACCCTCCCCGGATTCCCCCAACGACCATTCGGCCCCATCTTAGCCATACCTATGGCATCTGCCGTGATCCCACCACGACAGTTGGCGCCCACCGTGGGGCAGATTGAGGCGTTGGAGGGAGTTTTCATCCGGACGGGCTCAGGCGAGCGTGTTCTTTCCGGGCTTGTCGCCAAGATCGGAGAGTTCACCTTCATCAGCGACAACGCGGGTGTTTCGCCGGCAAGCCTTTCCCCGAGGACGGCTTCACCATGATGCTCGGCAGCTTCGTCACGTACGTTGCTGTCGAGGTTGTTCGCGGGTACCCGGAGCAGGTGCTCGTGGACGACGAAACTCCTCTCCTCGCGGCTTTAGGTCGGCGTATCACTCGCCCCGAGAGCTGCGTAGAGGTGATGATGACAGGCCCGGTTGACGCCGTTGGCAAAGTAGATGCCAGCCAGTCCAAGGCAGCCGAGGTTGCTAAGGTGAGATCTGCAAAGCCCAGGCTAGAGAAGGACTTGCCTGGCACCCCAGAGCTGCGGGGCCGAGGTGCGACCCTGGTAGAGATAGTGGATACACTGGCAGACCCAGTAAATCCAGGAGTGGACATAGTAGTGACTGTGGCCGACCTAGAGGCAAAGCGTGTCCTGTTGCAGAAGGAGGCTGTAGCAATGATAACAGCTAGAGATGAGTTCAATAGAGATCTGCGCGAGTACAATGCAGCGAATGGCTTCACCCCGGTAGCGGTTGATACACATAGGGGAGCCGAGGTGCGGCAGAGAGGCAAGGGGCTCAACGATGAGATAAACAGGGAGGCTCGACCTACCACCTCGGCTAGGAGTGGGAGTCGCGTGTCAACTGGAAGGCCGGTGTATAGTTCCCCTGCTAAGAACCTCAGAGCTGCCGAGGCAGGCAGGGCCGAGCTATCCGGATTATCTGGAGATGCATGGCGTGCGCAGCAGAAGCGAGTCAATGAGTTAGTATATGTGGCTAACCAGCAGAATGAGGCTCTCCGCAGAGCATATGCCGGGGCTGGTGATTCAGAGATGGTTTATTCAGCTAGGCCAGTCAGTCAGGTGTCCAAGGGGCAAGCCTCGTCTCCACTCGTCGGAGGAGCCGATCGAGCCCGGAGTGTCACCTCGGGTCAGAACCAGCAGCTGCAGATGTATGATCCAGTCCTAGCAGCAAAGCAGAAGGTGGGCCAGGGCAATGCTAGCCGAGCTAAGGGAAACCCCGGCCCAGGCAATGCGAGCCGGCTAAGGGTAACTCCGGTCAGGGAAATCAGAACGGCGGTCAAGCAGCATCGGCTGGCCGAGGTAAACCACCTCCGCCCCCGAGGTATCAGCAACAACCTCGGCAGCAGGGGCAATATCAGCGAGAGCCGGAGTATGTTCAGCAACCTCAGAACGTCGGTCAAGGCGATGACCGATATGATGATGGAGACTCGGCCATGGCACGAGCTGGATACCACAGAGTGGATGGGGCGTTGGGACCTCGGATAGGAGGTCGGATGTTAGCTCCAGGCGATGTCCGTAACAAGCTGGATAGAATCTACTTGTCTGAGCAACTGGAGGAGGAAGGCCCTCCTGGTCCGGCGTGTTTTGGACCTCGGATCATGAAGGAGCCACCACCACCAGTATCTCAGTTCCAGTTAGGTCGGAACACCAAGCCATACAATGGGAGCACCAAGCCACAAGATTGGCTGACAGATTATGTATCCTCGGTGCACATTGCGGGGGGCAATCGCCGATGGGCGGTCCGGTATCTCCCGCACATGTTGGAAGGTCCAGCTCGGATCTGGCTGAATAATTTGCCGGAGTATAGTATCAACTCCTGGATAGACTTGGAGCTGGCGTTTAACAGCAACTTTGCTAGTACATACAAGAGGCCAAACCGACCTCAGCTCCTGGCGGCATGTAAGCAAGATGATCATGAAACTGACCGAGAATTCTTAACTCGGTGGAGCAATGTTCGGAATTCCTGTGAAGGAGTGGTAGAGGCACAGGCCATTTCCTGGTTTGCAGATGGTTGTCGACATGGCAGCATGCTGTGGCAGAGGCTCCAGAGAGATATGCCGAGATCCCTAGCAGAAACAATCCGGGTTGCAGATTCTTATGCCCTGGGTGATCCGATGCAGCCAGCAGCAGAGGCAGGAGCACGTAACAGAAGGAGGGAGCCAATAAACAACCGGCTCGGACCAAGGTGTAATGACCGTCAGGAGTTCGGACAGAAGAGGAGGGAGCCGGACTATCCATACACCTCCAACCAAGTTGCAGCGGTGAACCCGGATCAGCCCGGAGCTGGAGGTGTCCAGAGGCCAAAAATCAATGGTCCGGCATTTAGTCCGAACCCGGAGCCACCCATGACCTATGAATCAATGATAGATGGTCCGTGCTGTTACCATACGACTGACCCGCGCAAGCCAGCCAACCATTCAACCCGGCAGTGCAGCTGGAACCGCAGAATCAGAGAAGAGGGGGCAAGGGCCGGAGGAATCAGAACAGGACCACCACCTCAGAGATTTCAGCCGAGGTCCCACCCTAATCTGTCCGGAGCAAATGTTACCCCGATAACCACTGCACCTCTTCCGAGGCCTGCAGCAGCAAGACCCGTGAATGTTGTGAATGTCCGAGGTAATAACAACAACAATGGTGCCGGACCAAGTCAGCAGTATGAATACCCCGGAAATGACTATAGAGAGGTTCATGCGAGCTATGTGGTCTTTGTGACCGAGCCCACTGACAAGAAGAGCGTGCAGAGGCGTGCCATGGAGGTGAATGCAGTAATGCCGGTGGTGCCGACCTATATGAACTGGTCTGAGCAGGAGATCACTTGGAGCAGAAAGGACACACCTCGGATCATGCCGAGCCCTGGAAAGTATGCCCTGGTGGTAGATCCAACGTTGTGTGGGCCTACCAACAATGTGAGGTTCACCCGAGTTCTGGTGGACAATGGCAGTGCCATCAACATCATGTACCGAGACACAATGGTGAAATTGGGCATCTCGCCTAATCAGTTGATGCCAAGCAGTTGTACTTTTCATGGGATTGTGCCCGGCGTTTCCTGTGCACCCATGGGCAAGATATGGGTGGATGTAGCATTTGGAACCAAGGAAAATTGCCGAGTTGAGAGTATCGAGTTCGAGGTGGTGGACTTGGAGAGTGCATACCATGCACTGCTTGGAAGGCCGGCTTTGGCCAAGTTCATGATTTCCACCCATGTTGCATACCTGAAGATGAAAATGCCAGGGCCTAATGGATCATATCCATCTCGGGTGACTACAAGCGAGCATTCAGTGTGCCTCGGCGGGATCTAATCTGGCCGAGTCTTTGGTGATCGCAGCCGAGAAGAAGAAGCTGCATCAAGTGGTGGCAATGGCGCAGTCAACACAGCTCGGCCTGTCCGGACTGATGAGCCCGGACTCAACTGCGGCGTTCGAGGTACCCAAGGAGACCAAGAAATCCCCATTGACCCGGAGCACCCAGAGCATGTGGCCATCATTGGGACCGGGCTAGGCGAGAAATAGGAAGGCGAGCTCTGTCACTTCCTCCGTGAGAATCGGGATATCTTTGCATGGTCGGCTAAGGACCTGCCAGGTGTTCCGAGGGAGTTGGCAGAGCACTCTTTATTTGTTAGGCCAGAGGTGAAACCGGTGAGGCAACCGACCCGTCGTCTCTCAGACGACCGGAGACAAGTGGTGCTGGACGAGCTGGCTAAGTTGCTTGCAGCCGGGTTCATAATGGAGGTACTGCATCCGGACTGGATATCCAATCCGGTCTTGGTGGAAAAGAAGAAAGACGAGCCAGCCGTGGTCAAGGTGTGGCGCATGTGCATTGACTTCACTAACCTCAACAAGGCGTGCCCAAAAGATCCGTTTCCATTACCTCGGATTGATCAAGTGATCGATTCCACTGCTGGTTGTGAACTGTTATCTTTTATCGATGCGTACTCTGGTTTTCACCAGATACCACTGAACCCAAAGGATCAAATAAAGACTGCTTTTATTACCCCGTATGGGGCGTATTGCTATCGTGTCATGTGTTTTGGTCTGAGAAATGCCGGGGCAACTTATCAGAGGTGTATGCAGAAATGCCTGCACTCTCAGATGGGCAAAAATGTGCAAGTGTATGTCGACGATATTGTCATCAAAACTAAGGAGAAACATACTCTCCTCGAGGATCTCGAGGAGACATTTGTGAATTTGAGAAAGTATCGGTTGAAGCTTAACCCGGACAAGTGCACCTTTGGTGTCCCGGCTGGAAAGTTGCTCGGATTCCTGGTGTCTAGCCGAGGTATCGAGGTTAACCCGGCCAAAATCCGAGCTATTGAGAGCATGAAGTTACCGAAGTGTTTGAAAGATGTGCAGAAGTTCACAGGGTGCCTAGCCTCGTTGAGCCGATTTGTAGCTCGGCTAGGAGAAAAAGCACCTTTGTACCAGCTCATGAAGAAAAGTACCGGGTTTACATGGACCCCGCAGGCCGACGTGGCGTTTGGTGAGCTGAAAAAGATGTTGTCCACTGCCCCGGTGTTAGCGTCACCATTGCACAATGAGCCGATGTTACTTTACATTGCGGCCACAAACCGAGTTGTAAGTGTGGCAGTGGTGGTGGAGCGCGAAGAAGGTGGCAGGTCGGTGCAGAGACCGGTGTATTACTTGAGCGAGGTGATCTCTACCTCGAAGCAGAACTATCCTCACTACCAGAAGATGACGTATGGTGTTTACCTGGCGGTCAAGAAGTTGAAGCATTATTTCCAGGAGCATCCCATGACGGTGGTGTGCGAAGCTCCAATCTCGGAGATCATCGGGTGCAAAGATGCAACTGGCCGAGTTGCCAAATGGGCGATTGAGGTGTCTCCATATGCACCACATTATGAGAGAAGAGACGCAATTAAATCCCAGGCGTTGCCGGACTTCTTTTGTGATTGGGCCGAGATGCAGTATGAGCCACCCAGGCCGGACTATAATTATTGGAAAATGCATTTTGATGGGTCCAAAACAAAGATCGGGCTGGGGGCTGGAATAGTCCTCACCTCGCCAAAGCAAGATCAGCTGAAGTACGTGCTGCAGATTCATTTCTCAGCATCAAACAATGTGGCGGAGTATGAGGCCTTAATCCATGGCCTCAAGGTGGCAAAGGAGATCGGTATCCGGCGTGTAGAGTGCTTCGGCGATTCCGACCTGGTGGTGCAACAATCTTCTGGAACTTGGGATGCTCTGGATGCCAACATGGCGTTATATCGGTTCCATGTGCAAAAGATATCCGGGTTCTTTGAAGGGTGTGAGTACAGGCATATACCTCGGGCAGAAAATGATGCTGCCGACGTGTTGTCAAAGCTCGGTTCATCAAAAGAGGCAGTACCACCAGGGGTAGCCCTGAATCACTTGAGAACTCCTTCAATCAAACCTTCTCCTGAATCCGAATCTATTTTCATCCCGGCGGAGCAAGAGCCCGGACCTGTTCCAATGGAGGTAGACGTCGGATGCGTTTGGTCGGACCCGGGGACTGCGTGGCAGAGCTCGGGGACTGCACACCAAACCTCGGGGACTGCTCATCCAGACTCGGGGACTGGTCGCAGGATGGTGGAGGAAATAATGGAGGAGATTATGGTGGCCGAGCCAATGGAGGTGGATGAGGAACTTTTTCCTTTGCACCCGGTGCCGGAGTGGGCGGAGCAAATTATGAAGTTCATAACGGAGGGAAGCACGCCAAGTGACACAACCGAGGCTAGGAGGATTCAAAGGAGGGCCAAGGCGTACACCATCATCAACAAGGAGCTCTATAAAAGAAGCGTAACCGAGGTGTTGCAACGGTGTGTTGAGCCAGCTGAAGGCAAGGAGATGCTTTTGGAGATCCACCAAGGAGAATGTGGTCATCATTGCAGCACAAGAGCTCTGGTGGCCAAGGTGTTTAGGCATGGGTTCTATTGGCCCACTGCTCTTGCTGATGCAGAGGCCATAGTCCGGAGATGTGAAGGATGCCAAAGGTTTGCCAAGCAAACGCATATGCCAGCTCGGCGCTCAAAACAATTCCTATCACTTGGCCGTTTGCGGTATGGTGTTTGGATATGGTGGGAGAGTTCAAACCAGCCCGAGGTAACATGACACACATATTGGTGATGGTGGACAAGTTCACCAAGTGGATCGAGGTGAAACCAATCCGGAAGTTGGATGGTCATTCAGCAGTGACTTTCTTGAAGGAGATTATTCTGCGATATGGCTACCCCCATAGCATTATCTCGGACAACGGCACTAACTTTGCTGTTGGAGAGTTCGCTCGGTTTTGCATGAACAAGGGAATCCGGCTGGACATAGCCTCGGTGGCACACCCGGAGTCTAATGGACAAGTGGAAAGATCAAATGCTCTAGTGTTGGCCGGCATCAAGGCTCGGCTCATTGAACCACTGCTGAAAACGCCGGGGTGTTGGATAGATGAGATACCAGCAGTACTGTGGGGTCTAAGGACCACGCCAAATCGATCAACTGGCTATACGCCATTTTTTATGGTCTATGGGGCAGAAGCTATGCTACCCACTGACATCGAATATGATGCGCCCAGAGTGGCAATGTACACTGAAGCCGAGGCAAAAGAGGCTCGGGAGGATGCAGTAGATCTGCTTGAGGAAGCGAGAGAATTGGCCTCATCTCGGTCAGCAATTTACCAGCAAGGTCTCCGACGTTATCATAGCCGGAGTATCAACCCTCGTGTGTTTCACGAGGGAGATTTGGTGCTGAGGTTGGTGCAGCGCAAGAAAGGCCGGCACAAGTTGTCACCTCCATGGGAGGGACCGTTCGTTGTGAGCCGAGCTCTGCTCAATGATTCCTACTATCTTATAGATGCGCAGGAACCAAGGGAAGATGGGCTGGACAACCCCGGTCAGAGGTCAGGCGACCATGGAACGTAGCTCTACTCCGACCTTTCTACTCATGAAAGGCGCAATGTATGTACCTCGGTTAATCCTTAATAAAAATGTCGGCACTCCGAGGTTAAAGCTCGGGGACTGCCTCGCTCTTGTGCTTATGTTTTATCTCTGTTTGTCAGTTTCGTTCATATGCCGAACTATTTTGAACCTCGTCTCAAACTTCAAGTAATGTGTGCTATGAAACTAATCTTGTGACTCGACTGGCATCTGCCTAAAAGGTAGTCAAGAGCAAAGAGGAAAAAACGTGGGAGACATGAAAATGAACTCGGGGACTCGGTCCAAAATATAGTTCGGCATGTGTCGTTTACTAACCCCTGTCTTTACCTTTCGTTTATGTCGGATGACTTTGAAACATACCTCGGAATTTACCAAGTACTGTATGCTATGAACAACAATCTTGTGACTCGACTGGCATCTGCCTAAATGGCAACGAGCAAAGAATGCCAAACATAGTAAACACGAAAGTAAACTCGAGCAATCATTCAAAAGGATTCGACGTAAAGCTTAGAAAAGCATGGTTCGGATAAGCATGATAGTAACAGAGGTAGCAAAAGGAACTACTTAAGTTTGATTACATCTGCGTCCCGGCATACCGGGGATTTAATGAAGTTTTTTGGCCAAGCATAAGTTCAGGTCGAGGCATCAGGAATTACGTCGGCAGCAGCCGATGCAGCAGGGATTTCGTCCGGAGCCAGGTAGCCTGGGAGGTGCTGGCAACGTCGGCAGTAACCTCGGCACCAGGTTGTGGAGAAGCCTCGGTTTCTGCTTCGCGGGTGTCACCATCGTCACCTTGCTCGGCTTCGACGTCGGATTCTGTTTCGTATTCCTCTTCTGGCTCGTCATCTTCGGCGTCGGAGTAGGTGTCTCCCTCGCTCAAGTTCTTGGTGTTGGCATATCCAGCGAAGAAGGCAGCCATCTTTTCGCGCCGCTGGATGAGAATTGGGTCCGTGGACCAGGGCGAGCCTCGGCGAAGAGTGTCCATCTTTTCGAGGTCGATCTCTCGCACCAAGTCATGATGAATTTGAGAGCGGCATCAGCTCCAGCGCGAGCCGAAGATGAGCGCCACTCTCGAAGTCTTTGTTCGGCTTCACGAAGCTTGGCGGCGAGCTCAGGCGTAGTATTGGGAGCATCGGCAAGAGGCCACAAGGCTCGGAAAGCAGACACACCTGCATCGAGGAGTTCGGACCCAATGGTTTTCAAGGGATGGATCCGAGCTTTGATGGCCACGATGTGGTCCTCAATGGTCCAGGCGGGGTTCGTCTCGTTACGCCTCTTCCTGTGCTGATCAGTGATATTGCGAGCCGAGATTTGGGTGTAGGTGAAGTGCTCTGCAGAAGGATAGCCTGTTAATAATGAAAGAAACAGTTCGGCAAAGAGCCAGTACTGTTGAGGACAAAGCAAGGATAAGGGGGGCAAGAAGCTTACCGTCCATTTCTTGTTGATGCGTTCCAGCGTCGGGAGGAGCTGGTTAACCGAAGCTTGAAGGGCTTCATAAGCCTCGGTGGCCGAGGTGGCGCGGGCCTCGGCTAACTGGAGCGCATTCTCATGTTCCTTGGCGGCATCCTCCCGAAGTTTCTTCTCTGTTTCAACAACACTGGCCTTTTCCGCCTGCAGCTGCTCTTTTTCCGACGTCCGCAGCTCAGTGATGCGCTTCAGTTCCTTTACCAGACGAGCTACTTCGGCTTTCTCTTGTTGGAGCTTTCGTCCAAAGAGTTCTTTTCTGCAAGGACGGCCTTGTGCTCGTCGTGGAGTTTCTTGTGGTCAAACAAGAGGGTGTGAAAGATGTCCGTGCGGACGTTCATAGTATTCTGCAAGGAAGAAAAACATAGCTCGGTTAGAAAGGCTATACCTCGACAAGAGTCTCGGGGACTCGGAGTCAAATCATTGGGAAAATGTTGCCGGGGTATGCCTCGACAGGAGTCTCGGGGACTCGTACCCGAGGTGCATGCTAAAGTAAGGTAAAATGGTTTGGATACGTCGGATGAAAATTGAAAGTTGAGATTCAAGCCAAACAATTTTAACTCCGGCGGAGCGTCAATAGTTTACCTCGAATCTCGGGGACTGGGAATGGTGGATATTAGATGAGATACTGCATGAAAGTAAAGAGAATAGGACTTACGTCGATGTTTTGAGCAGCACGCAGGGCAGCGACTTGTAGGTCGTGTACGCTTCGGCCGCAGGCGCTGTTTCCCGCAGGATGCTCAGCCACCGGAGCAGCTAGGGAGGCCGAGGAGACCTCGTCTGCAGAATTCCAGTCTGCATTGTAGTGTTCCAAGGAGCCGAGGCTCTGGTCACTGTCAGTGCGCAGAGGAGGATATCCCCACGGTCCGCCCTGCTCGATGCCCCTAACCGAGGCCTCCAAGGCCAAAGCAGCCTCGGAGCTTGAAGCAGGCCGGTTATCCAATATAAGAGATGCCCCGAGCATATTCTCGGCCGGAGGCAGTCTCATCAACGGGTGCGGCGAATGGAGGAATTCGGCGTGTCACCGGGGGAGACCTCGGTTGCATCCTTGAAGGAGAAGAGATAGTCAGGGTGCCAGACCCAGATGTTGGTTTGGGGGTGACCTTAGACTTCACTCTCTTTCTCTTTCTCCTTGCCTTTCTCCAACGGCAAGGTAGTCTGGCGAACTGGTTTTTGGGGCTGTTGCTTGGGCTGTGCTTGGGCTGTTGCTTCTGCTGAAGCTTCTGCTGTTGCTGCTGTTGGTTGCGGGCAGTCTGGCTGCGGGGGGAGAGTCGAGGCTCCGGCAAGGCGGTAGCCGGAGTTCTGGCGCGATTGGTCCCCGCATCCGTTTGAGGACGCGGAGAAGTCTGACCTCGGGTGGGGCAGATTTCTCCAAGGCCGGGCCAGACCTCGGTGGAGGAGATCGGGGCGAGAGTTCGTCGGGGTGGTCGTGGCTTCAGAGGCACCAACGGGTGCAGTCATGGAGGATACCTCCTGATCCACGTCTATGGGGTCACTGCAACGAAGGGAAGATGGTTAAGTGTTAATACCGAGATAATGTTTAAGCAACAAACATTGTTGGCTATAGAAGCAAAGCATTACCCATCCGAAGTAGGAAACCTCTTGCCCCCTCGGGCATGAGGAGGATTTCCGGACTTCTTCAGCCGACGTCTCTTGACCGGAGCCGCAGTGGGTCCGGAGGCTCCAGTGGCGGATGGTTCGGCGGCCGAAGTTGCGGCACCAGCGCGTTTCCGGCTGGTTGCTGGAGTAAAGTTCGGAAGGTGAGGAAGGCAGGAGATAGGTACCGCGTTTATTGGTTCCATGACGAGAAATCCCTCCTCGTCATCCGAAATCTCTTGAACTGAAGCTTGTGCTTGAGGCTTACCCGCGGTGGTGACGCGGGCCGAGGCAATGGGCATGTAATCCTCGTTGTCAGGGTCCTCGTTGGATGGTGGGTCCTCGACAGGAGATCCTTGCCGAAGTGGTCCGCAGGATGGACTCCATCCTCGGCGGTCTGGCGGGAGAACAGCTATATGGCAGACATATGAAAAGGAGTTAGGAAGAAAATGGTCAAGATGAACGTCGGTAGCAAGACCTCGGTGGTAAAGGAGTACCGAAGAAAACGTCGGAACAGCGTACCTGTTTTGGTGGCTTGGTCCTGTAGTGGGGTTCCCTTCCCCATGTCCAAGCGTCAGAGATCTTGGACTTGGTGATAGCTCGGACTCGCCGAGCTACCGCGGCGTTGTCCAGTGCAACGTGCGTATGGCGGGTTGGATCATAAAGACCGCTCATGTGGCAGATCTTGTGAGTCCTCGCCTGGAGAGGGGAGACCCTGCGCTTCACGAATGTGCAGGCCAGATCGTCAGCCGTCAGGACTTTCCCGTCGTTCGCAGGGTCCTCCGGGTCCTGCCATTTCGCAACATACCCATGGATGGACTTGATTTCGCTGGTGAGGGGAGTGTAGTCCCAGTTGAGCGGTTCTGTAGGAGGGCTGAGGTTAAACGCGGCAGATTGAGGAAGTCCTCTTCGCCGGAGTTCTTCACGTAAAACCACGTCCGGAGCCACTTGCGAACGGTGTCCGGAGTAGCGATACGTGGGAAGATGGAGTTTCGGCGAGGAGCTACGATGGCTGCTCCGCAGGCGGTTAGTAGCTTGGGCAGATCCTTGTTTTTCGGATCCGGGATCACTTGCCGCTTAAGTTGGAAGTAGCGAGAAAAGAGGTCTACCGTGGCTTTGAGGCCGAGGTATCCCTCAGAGAAGGAAACGATGCAGGAGAGAGTGGTGATGGCGTTGGCGGGGAGGTGATGAACCTGGAGTCGAACTTGTCGAGGAAGCTCCGGAAGAAATCACTAACGGGCAGTCCGAAGCCGCGCTGGAAGTGCGCGACGAAGACCACCCGTTCCCCTTCCTTGACTTGAGGCTCGAGTTCGCCCTCTGGCAGGCGACACTCTACCCCGGCGGGAATCCGCCGAGTCGCCCTGAGCCACTGGATTTCGTCCGGAGTTACATCCGAACCTTCCCAGCCGGCTCGTTCTCCGACCTCCAGTTCGAGGTCTGGAACCTCGGTTTGTTCCGAAGTCTCAGGAGGAGACATCTCGGCAGAATCAATCTGCAGAAGAACACAGAAGTTTAGCAAAAAAAAGTAAATCTGGAATCTAAGGCTATATCTGGCTAACTCAGGAGGAGTTGGACGGCTATCTAATGTACATAGAGGCATATCTATGCTAGGCGAGCATCATCCGAGGTATGAAACTCATTACTACCCAAAAAAGTATGCAAGTAAGATCTACCGGAGGAGGTAAATAGAGTTTTATTCAAGAACATATGAAGAACCAAAGCGCAAAGAGGAAGAAACCTAGGGCAATGCCTAGGGTATCAAGAAAGGGAGTACATACCGTGAAAACGAGGTGCTGAAGGGCGGCGCCGGTGACGCGGTCGCAGCGGCGACGAAGGAGCTGCTCGTCGGCGGCGGCGGGAACGTGTTTCTTCTCAACCGGAAGCGGCGGCACTGGTTGCGATGGAGGCGAGAGGCGAGTGAAGGAGGAAGAAGATGGCGAAGTTACCCGTGGGGCCCTACTTATAGCCGCGTGCGGTAACTGCCCGCATTAACTGCGCCACTACCGCGCGGTTATCGGGAGGCGCGGGATCGTGTGCGAGTGGGCGCACGGTTACGCGGTCTGCGGCCGCACGATCGGCCACATCGTGGGCCGCAGAGTGGCAACCGCCCACCCCGGATTTCCTGCGCTGGTCAGCACAAGAATCGAGGGGTCGTGGGCGGTCAAGTACTTGAGTGCGCAGGTGCGCTGTTCGGTGGGTCCGGCTGACGAGGGCGGCGTGTGGTCAGAATCTGCTTGGCAGAGGTCCGGATTCCGAAGCCCGGGCAGAGATTCTTCGCCACGTACCTCGGAAAATCTTGAGGCAAGATGGTGCTGAGTCAGATAGCTCGGAGAGTTCAGTTCGCATATCTACCTCGGATTGGATGGTGGTGTATGGGAGGTACCTCGGCGTGACTATGTTGGAGGTCGGTTTAGGAGGTGGTGTAATGCTTGTTTTGAACCTGCTACGGCCCTCCTTCCGAGGTCGTAGGACCGCACCAGCTTCGGGGACTAATGTCGGGGGAGTATCCCCGGGTAGGGTCAAGGCTTGGCATAAGGTGGTGTTCGAAGTTGTGCCGAGGTACGGAAAGGGCCGACCTGTTTGGGCCTGGGAAGGTCCGAGCTTCATCTTGACCTGGAGAATACAGGCCGACCTATTTTGGCCCAGAGGGTCCGAGGTATACTGTTGGCCAGGGCCGAGGTTCACTGTCCGAGCTATGTTCTGCCGACCTAACTACCTCAGTGCGTGGTTTGTTGTGGGTGCAGGAGAAGCTGTGGGAAGGAAGTAAGATCCGACCTGTAAAAGATATTAAGCGCAAGACCCGAGGTACGGCACGTCCGTGCCAGCTAACCGAGGTGATGGGCTGTAGGTCGGGCAGGAGTCAATGCTCCTGTCACTTCCAGCCGGGTACAGAGCGCCTGACACGGGAGCGTCTGTCAAGGAGCATGGCAGAGGCGTGCTCCGGGTTCGGCGGGCCTGCACGTCTCTGACCGCTGACCACGCGAGGTCTGGGAAAAGGCTACGAGGTAGCTCTGCCAGGCCACGTCCTGTCTCGGTCAGAGGGGACATGCTAGTTCTGCCGTTAGGCTACAGGAGATGGGCAAGCCACGTCTTGTCCCCGACCGAGGTACGGTGGTACGGTGGTGACCGTTGCAGAGGCATGGCAACAGTGTTCTGCGAGGGGCACAATGGTAACCCGGCTGGCCTATATAGTGGGCTTCACCCCCTCCTGCTGAGAGGACGGATCGATCAACAGAGGAAGAAAGAGATAGAAGAAGAGGAAGGAACTCGGAAACCCCGGAAACACCTCGGATCAGCTCGGAGTGCCTTCTCCTCCCGTTAGCTCCATCTTTTACCTCAAGTTCTCACCATTGTATCATCATACAGCTCGAGGAGCAGCTTGTACTTGTCACTCTGAGCTATACACTGGCTAGGATAGTGCTGCAGTAGGGGTTTACCTCCGCAAGAGGGCCCCGAAGCAGGGTACATCGTGGTGTGTTTGTGTTCTTGCTTTCTTGGTTCTTCGTTCGTGTTCTTGCGTGTTCTTGCGTGTGCACTTCTTGAGTGCATAAACCCTCCCCGGATTCCCCCAACGACCATTCGGCCCCATCTTAGCCATACCT